>WODD01000031.1:148746-243567 GCA_019775935.1 Neoascochyta sp. HWLR27 | reverse complement strand
GGGGGGAGGGGGGGGGGGGGGGGGGAGAAGGGGGAAGTGGGAGTGAACAATGGAGGGCGAGAGTGAGGGCAACGTACTGCTACCGGTACCTCCATTGTATTCGATGACACGGATTCGATGTGTATCTCGACTCGAGCAATATACTTGTTTGTGTCTTGAGGACAAGACAAGAGTACAGAGACAGCACATGTGCAGGGGTCCCGCTCCTCAAATATACCTTCCTCCCTCCTTCCTTCGGTGCCTCGTGTCCTACCCGGATCCCATCTCCTTCCTTCAAAGCATACCCCAAGCCCCGTCTCCCGCTTTCACTCTCTTGGCAGCGATAAGCCCACCCAGTCACCCATATCCGGGCCCTTCGGCAGCACAGCGCCAATCACGCGCATGTGTGGCTGGCGCAGGCATCAGGATTGGGAATCCCGTTGTGGGCTCGGTGTGATAAGGTGCGCGGTGGACATGGACAGAAGGAGAGAGGGCTGTGTGTCAGTGTGCTGATAGTTGGTGGACGAAGGAGAGATAGACAAGCCGCTGGATGCTCGGCTGGCGTGGTGTTTATTCTTGTGTGGGACTGATTGGCGCGTTTACTATGTCGTCTATGACTTGCTCACGGCCCATTGAGGGGACCATCAAATGGATGTTTGTTGCCGAGGACGCCGGAGGATTGGCGTTGGGGTTGGCGGGATGGTGGGCCTGAAGAGTGCTGATAAGGCGGTTGTCGACGACGGATTGGGCTTGGTACTTTTGTCAGCACGACGACCATCGAGGCGTGGTAAGGGTGTTTGTCAATGAATGGGATAACAGGGTTGACAGCTGACCGGGATTAATATAGGAGAGTGGGAAGAGAATTAACTATACATGGTTTATAAATTCGAGTTGTACCCTCGGTTTGAGTATGTCTAAAAAAAAGAAAAAAGAATGCTCTACCCCCACCGCTTGTTAGCTATATTCACGCATCGCTGCCATATCGTCGTAACAGAATACTGGTATCATGCATGTACACACCCGCCCAAAACTACACAACAACTCTCCTCAAGCCCTCGGTCCCGCCCAAGACTCTCCGCCCTGTAACAGCGTCGCGCCCCTTTCCGCTCTCCCAGCGACCCTCGCGACTCCCTTCTTCCCTGCTCCAACCTTCGTCCTCGACATCGTTGCCATCGGTAGTATGGAAGCTAGCAGAACCCTCCATGAAAGCGACCTGGCGGTCATGGACGCCCTCAACCCAGCGGTGAATACAGATGTAGCAATAGACGAAGCCAGTGGGTGAAGCGGTAGGGTTCGTGATGGGCGTCGTGCAGATGGGGCAGTTGGCCGAGGAGGCGGGTGCTGGGACGGTGAGAATAGGGAGGAGGGTGGAGGAGGAGATGGGCGGGTCGATGCGAGCTGGGGTGGTGGACGGTTTCTCGTTTGACGGGGATTGTTTCTTGGCGGATGGAGGGAGAGAAGAGAGAACGGGAGGCGGGAGCTCGATGTTCTCTGCAGCTTTGCGAGACAGCTGGCTAGCAAAGTCGGTAGCATGCCACCACTCGAGGAACTTGAGGGCGAAGATGCTCGTGGGGAGCAGGATCTTGAGGGAGCTGAGCAGGCGCGGCTGGATGGTGCGTGCGAGGTTGCGCGGGGAGAAGATGGAGCCGCCCTCGCCAGGACGGGCAGGGCCAGTGGCTCTCGGGGCGGTGGCGAGCTCAATGGCGTGGTGGTCTGCCGAGCCGAGGCGGCGGATGCGAGTGCCAATCAGCCACAGGAAGGGGGAGTGGTACTTTGTGCCGTCGAACAGGTAGGCCATGTTGAAGACGAGCAGGGAGAAGTAGTAGGCGGCATTGATGCTGGGATAGATTTTCCGCAGGAACCACTTGTAGTAGAAGAGCAGACGCTGCTTGATGGAGGCGCCCGGGGGCAGCTGGTCGCGGTCGCGGTCGCGGCTGCGCAGCAGGTTGACGTGGGCGGCGTGGACGTCGTAGCCGTCGTCGAGCTTGCGCTTGAGCCAGGGCAGGCCGACGAGGACGGCGAGGTTCTTCCAGATGTGGGCGCGGTCGAGCATGACGGCCTCGCGGACATTGTCGCTGGCGCCGAGCTGGGCGCGGGGGATCTCGCCGCCCTTGACGCGCAGGACGCGAGCGCGCTTCATGCCGTAGAAGTTCTCGGTGAGGGAGCCCTGGTAGGTGCGCAGGAAGTGGCGCTCGACGAGCAGGGAGACGAGGGCATAGACCTCATCGAACGAGTTGAGGACGGGCAGCAGGTAGCGGGGGTATCGGGGCGTCGCAACGGCGAGCAGGTAGCGCAGCGAGGGGGGCAACAGGGCGGCCAGCTGCTGCTCGGACAGCAGCTCGAACAGCGACGGCTTGAGCTCGTCGACGCCGTTCTGCAGGGCGGGCAGGAACTCCATGGCGACGTCTGGGCAAGACGCGGAGGCGGAGGCGGAGGCGGAGGCGGAGATGGATAGATGTGTTGGCCTGGGCCGAGGCACGTCGTCACGTCGTCACGTCGCCTCGTCACGTCCCCCAGCTCTACACCACGACTACCACGACTACCACGACTACCACGACTACCACACCCACACCCACACCCACCCCCACCAACCATGGCGCCCCCAGACGTCCGCTGCCGCCAGCTCGAGCATCCCGACCTGCTCAACTTTGGCGTCTCCGTCTTCCTCGTCGTCGGCATCCTCGTCTCGTACCTCCCTCAGCACTACAAGATCATCTCGCGCCGCTCCTCGCGCGGCCTCAGCCCCCTCTTTGTCCTGCTCGGGACCGTCTCGGGCACGGCCAGCATCACAAACATGCTGACGCTGCCCGAGAGCACCCGCGACATGGCCTGCTGTGCCCACATAGCCCGCTTCCCCTGCGCTGCTGCCCTGCTGGGCATCGCCCAGATTGGCGTCCAGTGGGCCTGCTTCTTCTTCATGTGCGTTTCTGTCCCTTTATACCGTCACTCCACTCCCCGGCTAACAGCTCCAGCATGCTCCTCTTCCTCATCTTCTTCCCCCGCACGCCCCCCCACGACGACGCCCGTATCGACCCCCACGACGCCGCCCTGCCGACCTGGAAAGAAGCCGTCGTCGTCCTCGCCCTCTCCATTGCCTTTTTCCTCGTCGCCTTTGTCGGCTCCGTCGTAGTCATCTATGCCCTGCCCACCCACACGCGCGCCTGGGCCAACATGCTCGGCCTGCTGGCCACCTCCCTTGCTGCCGTCCAGTACATTCCTCAGATTGTCACGACCTGGCGCCTGCAGGAGACGGGCAGCCTGTCGGTCGTCATGATGTGCATCCAGACACCCGGCAGCTTTGTCTTTGCTGCCAGTCTGGCTGCCCGTCTGGGGCCTGGTGGCTGGAGTGCTTGGGGCCTCTTCATCATCAGCGGCTGTCTGCAGGGCTGTCTGCTAGTCATGAGTCTGGGCTTCTTGTGGAGAGACCGCAAGGCCAAGAAGACGGCAGACGTAAACGGAGGCACTCTCATCACAGAAAATGAACAGACACCTCTGCTGGGGAATTCAAGCTGAATCATGTAGCTGATGTATTTCCACACTCAAACAATTTATTTCTAATATCCGCTTTTCGAATCTACGTACTGTTTCTTCTTCTACTCATTGATGAACTTTTGCTATGCCAGTAAACCTCGGGTTTCTCAGTCAGACAAACCATTTTTCTTGGACCAAGTCCAACTCAATCAAGCAAGCACCAATACAAACAACCCACAACACTCAAAGATATTTCCTCTTGCCTAACCATGCGAGCTTCTTCTTGGCTCTCTTGGCCTCGAGCGCCTTCTTGAACCCCCCAACCGCTTTGGGCAAATCCATCGCTTTCTTGCCCACCTCGCCAACGCCCTTGACCACGGCCTCGGTGGCACTGACGACGCTGTCGACACGAACCAGATTCGCCATCTGCTCCGTGAGGCTTGAGCACAGGCTGCGCTTGCGGCCATACATTTCCTGACGTGCCTGCAGATGGGCCAGCAGATGCATTGGCACCTCGTCCTCTTCGTAGGGCGGGGGCGGACCGCGCCATGTAACTAGGTCGTCGTATTCAGGCCACTCGCCAGCGTAGTCGCCCAGGTAATCATCGCTCGAGTTGTCCATGGAGAAACCCAGGCTGAGGCTGCTTTCATTCAGTATCATACCGTGTCGCCGCGTGTCGTCGTGCTGCAGAATGCTGCGGAGCCGACGAGACGAATCCGACGACTCGGATGGGCTGGCAGGGCGCGATGCGAGAGGCATGTCAGGCCATGTGTCGAGCCAGGTGCAGTAGGTGCACGAGGGCGTGTTGGAAGCGTTGGAAGAGGTGGGTGGGTGCTGTTGGTAGACGTTTGATTCGCGGGCCATCTGCTCGGTGAGGGCCGGGCTGATAAGGCGGGAACCACTCGAATACGGAGAGGACAGGGTGTGGATTGTGGACGATGAGATTGCTGGTACCGAGGATGATCTGGAGGGTACAGCGGTCATGTTTCGGCGAGAGGGCCGCGGCATGGTTGTGGTGGTGCGGGAGCTGGAGGAGGCTGTTTAGACGGGCGAGTGAAGATGGATGCAGAGAGATCTGAAGGTGGAAGGCTCGGGTCGAGTTGAAAACGTGGCAATGATGGACCAGTCAATCAATTCATCAATAATCCATCCATCAAGCAGCCGTCAAACGAAGGAACGAGCGAACGAAATGCCCCGTCTCGAACGGAAACAACCAGACAGAACGCTTCGCTTTTGGGAAAGGAAAAGAAAAAGTCTTCTGTTAAGAAAGTAAACAAAATGGAAGCAATGAAACCGAGTCGTGTACAAGGAAGATGAAGAAGAAGGTAGGGGCAGGAAGGGAGGCGCGGCAAAACATGGTGTGATATAGGTCGAGGGCATAGCAGGCGCTCCCTCTGTCCGTGTCTGGTTGCCGTTTAGCTATTAGTCGCAGTCTCGTCCACTGGATCATGTCTTCACCCGCACCCGCCTCCACGGCACTCACCCCCAACACGCCACTGCGACTCGCCCGCAAACGGCCATTGAGCGCTGGTTCCTGGACCCCCCCGTGCGGCAGTGGCTGCTGTTGGACTAGTTTGAGACGGATGTTGCCGTGTGGGATGGAGAGCGAGGGTGGGGGTCGGCCATGGTGTACCGGGACCAAAGACAGTGGTACAGTGGTAGTGGTAGTGGTACAGGGAACCACACGCACGAGCGCATCTACGTCATGTAGGAGACGTTCGAATCTTCAGACGCCGGGGTGACAAAACTCTTGAGACACTTCGATAAGTTACCAAATACCTCCTGCATGATTCTTGTTCAAACCCGACACATAGCTTTTTAAGAGATAACTAGTGTACCTTCTAGTTAAACATTTTCTTATTAAACTCTATATGTAGTTAGTCTTTAAATATATAGAATACCTTCTACATTGTTTTTATTTGAATCAGCTAACTAGCTTGATTGTAAAATGTGTCTCAAGAATTGTGTCATCCCCGTGCAGAGACACGTGAGCGCTGAACCCTCTGCTGCCCTTTGCCCAGAGTCCAAAGTCTTTGCTTGGCGCAGAGTACCTACACCATGGTGCTTGTCCCCAATACCTACCGCCCGGTTGGGCTGCTGAAGGGCGCCGGCTGCAAGCTGCTTCTACCAGAAAGAGAGACCTGACCGTTCCCCAGCATACGCCACCTGAAGCGCCATGACTGGTCGTATACCGCTCTGAGTCACCCTCAACCAGGTCGACCATGTCGATGCCATGTAGGTAGTGGCAATTGGCTTGTCACGACAGCAAAAGGGCGTGCGCTAGACTCCAAAAGGCGCTACCCTCTCGCATGGAGCTACCCCATTAGTCATTTCCCACCCATCAGTCTCTGATGGGTCCGGTCCGTCCCCACCTGGCTCCTTATTAAAAACCCGGTTCCGCTTTGCGATCGCTGTCGACAACCGTTTGCGATCTCCAATTCGGCTCGCGCCAAGTTCTGGAGGTTGCGAAGTTGCGAAGCAGTAGCAGACGATCTTCGCGTCTGTAGGTAGTCTGCCCGAGCGAGAGCCGAACATCATGGACCCGCAACCTGCCACCAAGCCGGCCCACTCCGACTTCGCCAGCCAGGTTGCCGCCCAGATGGATGGCTTTGCCCATTCAACTGAAGTCGCAGAGGACGCCATAGCACGCGATCTCGACGACGATGATTCCCTTTCCGAAGACGACGATGCCGACAACGACTCCTCCGGCTCTTCTACCATCCGGCAGTATTCCATGATCAACTCCTACCGCCGGCCCTCGTATGTCAATCCCGGAGCCCGGTCCACATCCATCATCTCCTCCAGTGTACCAGAGCGGTCTCCACTCTCCACCTCCGCCAAGAAGCACCACTATCTTTCCAAGAGGGAAAGAGAGGCTGTACGCGACGAGGAGCGAAGCCTGCTCCGTGACAACAACCTGCTCCCGCCCAAGCACCCCCGGTCAGGAAGCGCAGGACCCTCCACCCGCATAGGACGTAGGTTATCCTTTTCCGCCCTTCGAAAGTCGCGCAGCACTTCAGATGAGGAGTCAGGCACTCTGGACCCCACTGCGCCGCTCCTGAGCGATGTTGGAGGCGACCCCGGTCAGCCCTATGGAGGTCTCGATTCACCCAGGACCATCAACAAGAAATGGGGCGAGGCCGTTGCCGCTGGAAAGATCAACACTAGCTGGCGGCGGGAAGCCAAAGTTCTTACCAAGACTTCTGGTCCGCTTATATTGACATTCTTGCTGCAGTACAGTTTGCCTGTCGCAAGTATCTTCACAGTTGGCCACATCGGAAAAACAGAGCTCGGCGCTGTCAGTTTGGCTAGCATGACTGCCTCCATCACCGGTTATGCCGTTTACCAGGGTCTTGCAACTTCTCTCGACACTCTGTGTGCACAGGCGTACGGATCCGGACGTCCCCACCTTGTCGGTCTCCAGCTCCAGCGTATGCTCTGTTTCCTGATGCTCATCACCATTCCAATCTCCATAATTTGGGCTTCCGGCACCCAAATCCTGTCCTTGATTGTCCCTGAAAAAGAAACAGCACGTCTGGCCGGTCTGTACTTGAAGATCATGATTGCCGGAGCCCCTGGGTACGCTGCATTTGAGAGCGGAAAGCGCTATGTCCAGGCTCAAGGAATGTTCAAAGTGAACATGTACATCCTGCTCATTTGTGCGCCGCTGAATGCTTTCCTCAATTGGCTGCTCGTCTGGAAGCTCGAATGGGGTTTCGTCGGCGCACCCATTGCTGTTACCATTACAGAGAATGTACTTCCAATTCTCCTTTTCCTCTACGTCCGCTTCATTGATGGCTACCAATGTTGGGGTGGCTTCGATCGACGAGCGCTCAGGAATTGGATGCCCATGATCAAGCTTGCGCTACCTGGTTTGATCATGGTACTCGCAGAGTTCCTGGCTTTTGAGGTTCTGACTCTCAGTTCAAGCTGGCTTGGCCCTACTGAGCTGGCTGCGCAGTCAGTCTTGGGCTCCATCACTGGCATCACATTCCAAATTCCTTTCCCAATGAGTGTCGCAGCGTCAACGCGCATTGCGAACCTGATTGGCGCCACCTTGGCAATCCCCGCAAAGACAGCCGCTAAAGTTGCTGTTGTCTTTTCCGTCATCGTAGGCATCTTCAATCTCCTACTTCTCTCATTGCTGCGAGAAGCGATCCCGCGTCTCTTTACTCCAGACGAAGAAGTCATCGCTCTTGTCGCCAAGCTTCTGCCGCTCTGCGCGACATTTCAGGTCTTCGATGCCATGGCGGCGAACTGCAACGGCATCCTGCGTGGTCTCGGACGTCAAGAGATTGGCGGTTACGTTGCTCTTCTTGCATACTACGCAATCGGCATGCCCATCAGTTTTGGCACATGCTTCGGCGCCGGCTGGGGACTGTTCGGTCTCTGGAGTGTAAGTTTCATCACCAAGTTCAACCTTGCGCCACAGCTAATCAAGTACAGGGACCCGCCATTGCTCTCGGCGTCGTGACAGTTATCGAGGGTATTTTCATCTACAAAACCAATTGGTATAAAGCCGTGGAGGCTGCAAAACTGCGTAATGCTGCAAACTAATTGCATTTTCCTAACTGGTTTTTTTGGAGCGCCAGACTCATCAACTTCTGGATTACAGCATATTTTGATAGGCGAGTTTTGAGCAGCATTTTGATATAGCGTAGATAGATACCCTGGATTTGCGTTTCCTCAACGTTGTAGAACACGCCACAATATGCAAGAATATTACACTGTCAGGGTTTTCCTGAACGGCTCACTCTTTCTCGTTGGCGATGATGCAATTGTCAACAAATTTGATTTGACTCCTGCCTGAATAGCTACTAAACAAGCAGGTAAAATCTGGACGTGCATTGGACGTGCATGTCGAAATATGGTGTCAACTTTCCCCTCGAGGTCGGTCATTCTCCAATACTTCCACCTTCGAGGTCAACCATACAACATCCAACATGTTGAATTCCAGCCCGTCCAAGTTCTCGTCAAATCTTTCACGGTCGTCTCCAACTTTACTACCTGTCGTGGTGGCAACGGCTTAGCCAAGGAAGGCTTACACCGTTCCGGAAGGTGTAAACTTCCGCCCTTGGCAATGGCGATCTACCGACTTGTGACCTTCTCTTCTGGACCCAGCACCGTCAAGCATCGTTCATTCCTCCGATAAGAGTGGGCCGGCAAAATGTCGTTTCCTTGTGCGCTCCGAGTATCCGTATTGCGGGAGAGGCAGTACATAAATTGGTCGGAACCCATCATTTGGTCGCACCTCGACCTGCGCTGTTCAACCCAGTCAATTCGAAGAGGACGAAAATGAAGTTCCACGCCTGTTTGTTTCTCTCGTGCGCTGCACAGACTCTGGCAGCAACAGCCGGGCGCCCACCGGTCTCGTCGAAGAAGCTCCAGGATGCCATTACAACGAAGAAGTAAGCTTCCAACCTCACGCCCACTTCACCCTGCTAAACTTGTCCAGGTTGATGAGCAACTTGGAGGCGCTTGACACCATTGCCAAAGCAAACGGCGGAAATCGCGCTTTTGGTCTTCCAGGATATGCGGCATCGGTTGATTACATCCTCTCGAAGACGCAAAAGTCCAAAAACTACCGCACTTGGGTACAGGACTTCCCCGCCCTTTTCCAGCAGGTCGAATCCATCACTTTTAGCGTCAGCAACACGTCTTACCACGTCATTGGGCTGTCGTACTCGCCATCTACAACACCCGAGGGACTGACACTGCCTCTCGTAGCTGGACCCTCAGGCCCGGAAGGATGCACCAAGGAATCTTACGGTAGCTTGGACGTCAAGGACAAGATCGTTTTGGTGCAGCGAGGAACCTGTCCCGATGGCACTACTCTTGCTGGGCGCGTCAAGCCTGCTGCTGCTGCAGGAGCGGCCGCAGTGGTCGTGTACAGTGACATTACCACCAAAGTCACCGCTGGAACCCTCTCTGCGCCCAACCCCAAGGAGTACGTCCCAGCCGGATACATGAACAAGTATGACGGCGAGGCTCTTGTAGCCCGCCTCCAAACTGGCGAAGCGATTGAGGCTTACTTCCAGCAAACACAGTCCGTCGAGACGAGAATCACGCAGAACGTCTTCACTGAGACCAAGGATGGAGACCCAAACAACGTCATCATGCTCGGTGCGCATCTCGACAGCGTGCAAGCGGGTGCAGGAATCAACGACGACGGAAGCGGAACCACTCTGATCCTTGAGATCAAGAACGCCCTTGAGAAGTACAAGACCAAGAACAAGGTCCGCTTTGCTTGGTGGGGTGCTGAGGAGAACGGTCTGCTTGGATCCAAATACTACACCCAGAACCTCAACGCCTCAGAGGCCAACAGCATCCTCACATACCTGAACTTCGACATGGTCTCCCGTGGCTACTTTGGAGTCTTCGATGGAGACGGCAGCTCATTTAACCTCTCTGGCGCTCCTGGCTCCAGCTACATCGAGAAGCTGTTTGTCGATGACTTCACAAAGAAGGGCATCAACGTCACAGCCGCTCGTTTCACCGGTGGCAGCGACTACCAGTCGTTCATGAACATCGGCAAGCCAGTTGGCGGCCTGCACACTGGTACGGGCGTTGAACAGGACCCTTGCTACCACCAGGCCTGTGACACGATCGACAACCCCAACCCAACCACACTGACTGCTAATGCCAAAGCTGCTGCACACGTGCTTTCCATTCTCGCTACCGAGGGACACAAATTTATCCCCAAGAGCCCCGTCAACGCCAGCATGATCACACCGAGGGGTCTTACTGGCTTTGAGCTGCCTTGGACCGTTCCGGCACCCGAGGAGAGGCATTTGTTGACTTGCGGTCAGGAGATTTAAGAGTATGGTGGTAATTATGAGTATCTAGGCGGCAAGTTTGCGCCTCGGAGCATGAAGAAATGAAAAATGGGTATGATATGTCTATATGCGTAAAGAGTCTAAAAATGGCATTAAATCGTGAGGCGTAGTTGCATGGGTATTATCTAAAAGACTGTGACAGCCTATTCAGGGCATAACGCGATTCCCGAAACCCACCAATTATACTTGAACGGGACTGTAAGGGAGGCAAAGTCGGGTCTCTCCCAACGACGAGAACAGCTTGACACTCGACCTCGTCCCAGTCTGTGCACGGAGCTGCGGGGGCCCCCACGCAATCGTCAAACCGCACGGTCTTGATATCCCCCACCAAAGAATACTGCGGCTCTGCGTAGACGACTGGCGGCGGCAGAGCATCTCTAAAGCGAAACGAGCACACGCTTTTAATCGATCTCGTGAGCTTGGCAGGGTGCAGCGAGCACCTCTTCAGCATGCGCGCGAACCGGTGAGACTCGACGGCATCGGCATCGGGGTCGCGGCTACTCCGGTGAGGGTGGTGGTCGACGAGCGACGCAGGGACGACCCCTGTCAGGGCCGCCAGCTTGAGGGCCGCCACAAAGTCGACCTCGTCGTCGTCGTCTTGTTGCTCTGGAGCACCGCAAATCGTCTCTGCCGATGAATCGAGCGAGGGCGCGGAAAAAAGATACGACGAGTCTCGGCTCTGTTGGCGAGTGTGCGTTGTCGAGGGCGAGGTCGAGGCCGAGGCCGAGTCGCATGTGTCGGAGTGGAGCGTTTCGCCTGAGGATACCGTCGAGGCTGTCGAGCGGCGCTGAAACTGAAACGGGGGTGGAAACGCGCTCGGCGTAATGCACTCGCCCATTGTGTTGCTGCTGCTGCTGCTGCTGCTGCTGTCGTCGAGGCATGGCTGGGCGTGAGACTGTGGAGTAGGTGTTAGCGGTTACAGGTTGAGTGGCGGCAAGCCGCGAGTCTGAGCCGGGCCTTACAGCGGGTGTGTCGTCTGTCAGAATTGCTTGGGACAGGTGCTGGAGGCTTGTTTGGGTCGTGGCCATTGTGATTGTGATTGTGGGCTGTGAGGCGTAGGTGCGCGTGTGCTTTTGGTGTGGCGTCGTAGGAAGAAGAGCGGTGTTCTCTTGTATATACAAGCCGTTGGGCTGGAACTTGTCCGTGGCGGGGCTCAAAAGAGAGTTTGTAGATTGAGACGGGTGTTGGTTGTCCGGTCAATGATTCAAGATGGGGTGATGTGCTGGACCAATGATTGCAAAATGGGTGATGGATGGGGATTTGTGTATTTTGTTTTTTTTTTCCCAAGAGTAAAGAAAACCGACTTTTGAGGCTGCAAGTCCAGAACTCACGATTATCAGTAAATACTGCTCCAAGTGCCCGTCTGGAGATAAATTCGAAAGGGGGCATTCTGATGCTCGCCGATGCCTGATCAGCCGCGGATCCTTCACATTCTGAAACGGCAAGGCCAGCCGGGTGCGTGTATGTATGGGAGTACTCGGAGAAGTCCCTTGGCTAGCAAGATTGCGCAGCAAGGGATACGAGTATTAATAGTGTACAAGTACTCTGGGGATGTTGGTATTGGCATGATATGGCAAGCGTACCTTGAATTTCCTGGGGCATCGTGTGCTGTGCTGGCAGGCCTACAGAGAATCAACGCATTCGCCAATACGCTTGGACAGTATCAGCGAAACAGCTTACCCACAGTTGGCACCATGGTGCTATATCACCCCAGCACAGCGCCACAGGAGCCGCAGCCCCGCCAAGCAGAGAGGGCCAAGGGGTTTGAGAGGGCGGCCAAGACGGGCAATTGGCCAGAATAAGGAGGCGCGGTCAGCTATAGGAGTAAGACTGAAGAGAGGCGTGGATATCATGCTGGCACCTTTGCAGTTTCTGTGAGACTTGCGGGGGGCTATAGAGTGCCTATGCGTCCAAGGTACAAGTGATCGAGGGTGGACAGTGAGACTAGAATAAATGTAGAGAGTGGCCTTACAACAAACCACACAAGGAGCGCTCTTCTGTTTTTCTTGATGAACGGTGCTCGGGTTGTTTTTGTTTGCAAGACCGTGATGGAGCAGTTGTAACGGCGCCATTCAGCCTCGCACACGGTTGACGCCCTCTCTGTTCCCACCTTTTGTACACGGGGACTCCATCGAGGCGAGCGAGCTCGGCTACACCCGTGCAAATATGTGGAGCTCGAGGCTACCTACGTACCTACCTACCTGTCGTTACCGTCGCTAATCTCTGACATGTCACCTATCTTGATCGACACGACTTGGACCTTGCCCGTCTTGACCAAGTGCGTTGCTTCTCCGAGATTGCCAAAGACAGTGCTATTACTGCCTGCAGTATAGGTATTGCAATGCTCCTCTGTCCCTACTGCTCTTGGCGACACGTCCGTGATTCCCTACCTAACACCAATCTAGCTTCCGTTAGTGTTGAGCGGAAGCCGTCGATCAAAAAATCCCATGCACAAAATTCTCCAGGCATGTGACGTCACCGAGCTTTGACACACGGCAACCTTTCCTCGGCGGGCTTTCTCCACAGCAAGCGTCCAAGCCCCAAGAACATCGACTCGAGGCCAAGCAACTCAACAGGCTTTTGGCAAACTACAGCTTGCACCATGAGGTGGTGTTCTTGGGGAGGCTGGACCTCCGCCCATCACGTCACCCTGTTCCGCCATAACGACGAGGCGCTCCGCTACAGAAGGACCGTCTGGCTTGTCGTCCCTCTAACGGAAGCATGATTGGCGACTTCGCAGTGGTTCCAACGGGCGCCCGGAACTCGGCCAGATGCTAGTCGCCTAGACGTCCACGCGTGCCGGTATCCCTGCCAGATGACGAAAGGGGACGTGAGCATACAAGAAGCTTGGGGAGACGACGGTGCCTAATTTTGCGGTACCGCCTTTTGGTTTATTTTCCGAGCCACAAACATGCGATTTCGCGAGAAGAAGCGCAGCGAGGAGTTGCAGAAGGAGGAACATCAACCCCCCGAGGTTGTTGGTCTGCGCGATCGCATCGCGCATTTCACATGGTGTGTAGTCGTGTCGTGTGACGCTTGTGAATGCAAAGTCTGACAAGCAACACAGGCCATGGTTCGCAGCGACAATGTCGACAGGATCCCTCGCCGTCGTTTTGGGAAACACACCGAATACCTTCACCGGGCTGCAGACGATAGGAAAGGTCGTTTTCATCTTCGACCTTGTCTTGTTTGTCCTTTTCAACGCTCTTACAATTACGCGCTTCATCCTCATTCCGCGCAAAGCGGTAGCCTCGCTCCACCACCCGGTCGAAGGACTGTTCCACGGGACCTACTGGGTGTCTGTAGCGTTGATCCTCAACTGCGCATACATCTACGGCGATCCGAGCACGGGCTCGTGGTTCACCAAAGCCCTCGAGGTCTGCTTCTGGATCTACTGCGGTGTTGCCTTCATCGTCGGAGTGGCACAGTATAGCATGTTCTTCCGCCTCGAGCGTCTCAGCGTGACCGACTCTGTGCCTGCGTGGATTTTCCCAATATATCCTCTTCTGGTAGTGGGTACACTGGCTGGTACGATACTGCCTGGCCAGCCTGAGGGGCCGAGTTGGAATATCTTCGTTGGTGGTGTATTCTTCCAGGGGCTGGCGTGGGTGGTGTCGTTCTTGATGTACGGACTGTACATGAATCGATTGATGAGCGGCGCTCTTCCCTCTCCTACTACTCGGCCGGGAATGTATGTATCGGTGGGCCCAGCAGGTAAGTCAGGCGAGGGTGTTCAAACTCTCGAGACACATGTTGACGCGGTACAGGATATACGGCGGCAGGACTGATATCGCTCGCGAACCAAGCCCCTACCTTTATCGGCGCAAATTACTGGACAGACACGCCCGTGGCGGACGGAGAGATTGTACGCATATTTGGCATCATGTCTGGGCTGTTCATCATATTGTTTGCATACTGGTTCTTCTTCGTCACAACGATTTCGGTGCTGGCGGGGATACGGGAGATGTCGTTCTCGCTGACCTGGTGGGCCTTCATCTTTCCTAACGCTGGGCTCACGCTAGCAACGATACAAGCAGCGAAAGTGCTCAACAGCGAAACGATGAACGGGATAGCCAGTGCTCTGACCGTCCTGCTCGTCGTCATGTGGTTCATCACGGCGGGCTTCTGCATCCGGGCCGTCATTCTCGGCGAAGTGCTGTGGCCGGGCAAGGACGAGGACAAGACGATGGAGAGACTGGCTTGGGGGTGGAAAGCCAACCGAGACAATCCGACGGCGCGGAAGGTTATTATTCGCGACGATTTCAGCTAGTCGTCGTCGTAAATTCTATTGTTTGCTGTTTCTCCGCCAGCCCCCCTGACTCTACCTAGACTTGCATATGGGGGGGACCTAGTTATGCAGACGAGTGAATCCCATCACGCGACTAGGTAGGTAGTCACGACTGCAGAGCACGGTGCATTATTCCCGTACCCAGGCGGGGGCCTCGTCCCAGGCAGCGCGGCTACCAGCGGACGCTCGGCGGAAACGACCCTCCGTCGGACCCTTGTCACATCCCATGACATTCCATCACATGTCAGGCAGCAACGAAACGTAAGGCGACGCGACGCAAGGCGACGCAACGACGGCGCCGCGAACCTAAAAGGTGCGCGACAGAAAGCTTGGAGAAAGCTTGACCGTCTCAGATGGGGTAGCAAGCCGGGCTATTCCCGGCGAGCAGCAGCACCAGCAGCAGTCGTCGCAGCAGCGAACCAGTCGGCACCCCCTCGGCACCCCCCAGCCGCGCAATCAACAAGTCGTTCGTGGGCGGTACCGGGGGCGAACCTAAAACGTGACAGGAAAGCTTGGTGATGCTTAGCGGACGAGGGGGGAGAGGCGGCAGTGTTTCAGGCAGCGCTGGTGCTAGACGTGGGCGGTCACAGATCGGCGGCTACGAGTATCGTGGTACCTAGTTTATTCCGGTGTGCGTAGGTTTATAGGTTCGGGTAGTCGGTGTGAGAGAAGAGCGAGGGATGGGTAGGGGAGCCGGAGGCGGCGGAGAAACAAAGACGAAAAGCGAGTCAGGTGGGGGGGTTTGGATTGGGTTGGGACTGGACTGGACTGGGTGCCTGGCTAGGTATGGGGTGGGCGATAATGCAGCAGTGGGTACGTGGAGTGGGTGAGGGTGATGTGATGAGTCTTACACAAGGTGAGGTGGTTGAGCAGCACGGTGGGTCTTGGGGACCGGGATGATTGGTATCAGGTATCAAAAAAGATATTATTACTATGCGCTAAGTAGGTACTGGAGATTGGGTATCGAAGAAAGTCTGAAATAATCATGCCACTTTGGTCCGCCGCGCCAGCCCGCCAAGGGCTTGGGGGTGCCTCTTTTTTTCCTCTTCCGTCGCTCGCGTGATGGCTGCATCCTTTGTCTGTGCTGTCGGATTCACGCCCAATTGTCTGTCTGCTCTCTGCTCGAGTTGTGTGCTCTGCGTGCCCCTCGTCGTCGCCGTTTGCGGCGAAGTGTGGACCCTCGCCCATTTTCAGCTGCCTGCTCGCAGACATGCGGGGTGTGGTGCTGGCGTGCGTGTGACGTGACGTGACATGCAGTGACGTGCAGTGGTTGATGGCTTTTGTGCTCAACAAAGTCTTTGTCGTATGGCTTTTTAGGAGTGCAGTGGTGGTAGCTTTTTGTGGGTTGCTGCATTGTGGGTTTCGCGGACTCCCGCAGTGAGATGAGCCTACTCGGTGGACTCGACACTGGAGATGCTGGGGGAGCGCGAGACGGTGCGGTTGAAGGGCGGTGGGGAGGGCGAGGTGGTGGATGTGGTCTGGGACGAGGTGGGTGTGTAGGAGACCATGTCCTCGACCTCGACGTCCTCGAGAGGGACGCGGAGCATCTGGCGGCCGACGAGGTTGGGGATGTAGACGTATTGGGGAGCAGGGGACGACATGGTGTAGTGGTGGTTGGGGTGGTTGTGGTTGTAGTTGTAGTTGTGGTGGTGGTGGTGGTGGTGGTGGTGGTGGTGGTGGTTGTAGTGGTAGCAGTGGTAGAAGAAGCACGAGGGTGATTTCTGAATGGGGATATCTGCGATGCTGGAGCTGAGTGAAGGCGGGGATCGGGGTGATAGATATAGTCGGCCCATGTCCCAGGCAGACAGGGCCGATGCGATTGCAAACGCCTATCCCCACCACTCTCCCGCTCCCAAGCAACAGCCCAAACCCTAACTCCATGGCACGACGGGCATGGGGCGAGGCTAGCCACCGACTAGCCAGTCAGCGCGGCGCCCGTTCCGTGATAGCCGGCCTCTCTGCGGCGATAACGCGGCCGCTGTGACGCGCTGCGGGGCCGCCAGCGGAGTGGCCAAGCGCCTGCGAACCGCCTTGCCTGCGTGCCCTGCAACGCCCTCGACGCCGCAGCCAGCCAAGCACTGCCGTCGGCGTCGCTCGCGCTGCGGGCGGAGTCTAGACTCGTCGCCCATTGTCTGCTGCAGAGTGTTGAGCCCGAGCGCCCTCCACTCAGCTGCCTCCACTCCCCTCCACTCCACTCCCCTCCCCTCCTCTTCTCCTCTTCTCCCTCCTCCGCTCGGGGCGCCCGCTGCCGATTCGCCCCGTTTCGTGCGCGCTGATCGAGTGTGATGAGCCATCACCCTCCTGTAAATCCCTCTCCTGCACATCCCTCTCGCACCCACCGCCTCGTCGTCGTCCGGAGCAGACGTGGCCCCGAGTGCGTCTGTTTCAATACTCTCTAACCCGCTCGGCTTTGTACATGGTCAGGAGACGTCGGCGGTAGCGCCCCACTACCACCATCGCATCATGACGACAGCGGGGGGGCGCCCCCCAGCGGCCGTGCTCTGGGCAATGCTGGGCAACTCCGATAATGCACCCGACTCTCGTCAATCGGGGCCTTCCATGGCCTTCTGCCGCCCTCCATCGCCCTCCAGACCCCCATCATACCATGCACCCCGAATGCCACAACCGCCTGTGCGACGTTGCGCCCAAAATACAATCACCATCCACCTAGCCAAACCCTAACACCCAAACGCCCGCCTAGCTGGAAATAGGGTTCCAGCTTGCGCGTTCAACGCTTACCCGACCAATCACCGCCCACCGCCCCGTCTGGCCTTCCCGCCTCAAAGAACCCACGCCAGCCCCAGACGCCTCGCCGGTCCAGCCCAGCTCCCAGCGGAAGCCTCGATACCAAGCATTCCGCCCGTCACGAGACGCCGCCGTGCCACCGACCAACCTGGAAGGTCCAAGACGCCGCCAACCCACGCCAGCATCGAATAGGCACAGTCCACGTTGTTTGCGCTCGCATGTCCATTGTCACACCTGTCCGCGGCTGCGGAACGTCCTCGACATCGACCCACGGCCACGGGTCGCTCGCTGTTCTGGGTAGGTAGGTAATCGTGGGGTAGGTACTCTGATCATTGATTATTACCGGCCCGTCGATTGCTAATCGACCTGTCGCGATGAAGCTTGCCCATGGCGACATGGGTGCATGATCGTCATCGTTGATTGGTCTCGTCGGCATTGGTCAGCGTCGACACTACTCCCCATTTGCAAGCATCCCGTTAACACCGAGCAATAATTGTATACCACACAGCTCACCTCAGCGGAGTACCAAGAGTTAGGCGGAATACCAAGACTCAAACTCATTTCCAGTCCAATGTGGGGCGCTACATGACAGCACCAATTATCGCACCAGGAGCGTTGGTTGTCAAAAATCGACAAATCTAAGAATACAACACCTTTCAAACTTTCACTATCCTCAACTCGACTTGGCGCCCCTCAATGTTCCAAAACTCCCTCACTCTCCGCCATCGCCCAGGCTTCTGTCTCCGTTTCACTATTCCATCAGACGCCACCACGTCGCAAGCCCTGACAAGCGAGTGGAGTGACAACAAGCAGTTCGAGACGCCGCTCTACGCCGCTCTATCCCGCCGAGCCTTGCCGTGCCTCTGGCCCAGAGTGCTCAAACGCCTCAAGATGGTTGAGTGGGTATCGCCTGAGCCTCAGGCGCCACAGCGCACATGTCTCGGGCGCGTGCGCGTGTTTCGTATCCGAGACACGAGTCGTAGTTCCGGCATGCGCGGAGAAAACCACTCGTCTTTGGCTTCACGATGGTGGCTCAGTAGCGCAACATGTAGTGGTTTATGCGTACCCATTTGCAGTAACACGGCAACGAGTAAGCACATGCTGTTACGCAGCTGACAGTACACATGCCAGCCATTCGTAGGACCGGAGGGGAGAGGACGCGTACACCCGTCGTTGCTCCAGAGTAGCTAGCTCCGTCGTCGTTATCTGACTCTCGGTATCCGTATCCGTATCCGTATCCGTCATGGTGCTGTCCATTGTCACTCGCCTCGAGAGTTGGTTGGTCTCGTCGTCGTCATCTACTACGGCTGCTGCTGCAACACCGGCTTCCTCGTCACGCTTGGAGAGCTGTTCTGGAGCAGGCTTAAAAGCGACATGGCAGGCACGAAAATGCGCCAGCGTCGTGGTAAGGTTCGCCAGCGTCCACCAGGAAAACAGTATGGGCAAAGCGCGATAGAGCCGGTTGTGCGCGCCGCCGGTCCAAATGGTCACAAGAACAGAGTAAGCTGCGTAGCTGGGCAGTGCAACACCCCAGTGATAGAAGCCTGCCTGCAATTCCATGGGGCTGATGGAGCTGGAGATGTTGAGCATGATCCAGAACAATAGGAAGAAGGGCATGACAATGAGTGGTGCTACGGTCGAAATACTGTCCAGGATAAGCAGGTGGATGTGCATCAAGAGCCAGAGAGTCATCCAGGTCAGCACAAACTGGTTGCCATTCACGTCCCAGTTCTCGCGGAAGGCCCAGTAGTATCCCGTCTGGCAGAGTGCAGCGCCGAAGCTGAAGATGAGTCCGGCCGCGCGGCGGAATGTTATGCTAGACCACACTGTCATCTTGCGGTAAAGCTGGTGCTCCGTGGCCACGCTGTTCAACGCAAGCAAGAAGAAGAACTGTTGAAGAATGCACATGGCAAAGGAAACGGCATTCAGAAAGAAGACGGTACCGAACTGCGCAGACATGATGTTGGTTGCTGTGGCGGAGATAGGGTTGAGCAATGCTTGAATCGCAGCAGTGTCGTTGGTGTCCAAGGTACGTGACGCCTGCGTGCCATTGATCCTATTGTAGGCAAGCCGACTACTAGCTACTAGCTGGGTCATATGATTGAGAATGACCGAAGTCGCGAACGTGGTGTAGTGCTGCTGATCCCAGATGTAGTGAAGAGCATTTGCCGGATTATACGTTACTGCTGCTTGCCCGCCCTGCAACGCAGCCGCCAGTCGCTCCGAAGCCCCCTTGGTGACAGATATAGCAGCCCAGTAGTCTCCGTCCCAGACGGCCTGGAACATGTCTTGCTCGGTAGGGTAGTCCTGGGGCGAGCGGTAGACCAAGGTGAAGTAGCCCGGCCCTCTGAGCTTCTCGTAGGCGGCATGCATGGCCTGGCCGACTACACCCTCATCGTAGTCGACGGCGAGAACCTTTAAGGCGGCATGGCGGCTAGGGGATAGGTACAGGGCGCCGTACAGGTAGGAGAGACAGACGATGAACCACACGAGGAACGCTATGCCGCCGAGGGCAGTGTGGATGATGATCTTGGAGCGGGTGCCTCGCCAGTGCTCATGCCAGAAATGAGTGCGGTTCTCGTTGGCGAGACTGGGCTTTTGCTGGAACTGACGCAGGTTCACGATGTTTGGATGAATCATGTTGGATGGGATCAGGCGATGAGGGTCAGATCGAGGTAACTCTTGGAGAGGATTGTGCTATATAACCAAGGCCTTGGGAAAGACTCTAACACACACACACACTCGTACACATATACAACAATCAAGATGCTTTGTAGAAGACGTACGCATGCACACAACAGCACGCAGGGCAGCGAGCAGACGCGTCCTGCGAAACGACAACGCGGCCGAGGTGCATGGTGTTTGCTCACCTTCGAGCACTGAGTGGCTTCAGCCAGTTACAAAGGGTAGAGGGTCATCTGAAACGGCTGTGCTCATCGAGTCTGTGGTGAATGGCCAGGCGGTACAACTCGAGTGTCTTTGGTGCGCTGCTAGACCGCCGTGATGGAATGTGGTGCTTACTGTGCATGGAGGAGGCGTGTGGGGGGAGTCATTCATCGGTAGACGGGTGAAGACATGTTGCTCGAGCCAAACAGGATACTTAGCTATTTTGCACCAAGCCGTTGGGTACTTGAAGTGTTGGTGCAGAGCATAGGCCAATGGTTTTTTGTCACTTGGTGGCACCATGACGTCAGCCGTTTTTGCAGTCGATGTTCTTATCAGTCCATCGGCGTGGTGCGGAAAAGGCTATCCAGGTACTGGCTGGCCTTTGACGAAGATGTTGCGCAGTGGGGGTGGGAATGCTGACGCTTTTGTATAGAGGGTGGTAAGAGAAAGGCTGAACAAACGTCCTGCGAGCGCTGGTCATCATCGGTTACAATCATCTATCGCCTGATTACTTTAAGTTAACGCCTCAGATTGTAAAGACGCCGATAAACCTACTGAGGAGGCTGTCAAATCTGGTGCAAATACGCTACGCCTATCCAGAAATGGTGTTCAGATATCGGCGAGTTCTGAAGTTGTGCGCCACCCGCTCAGGCCATGTTCAGACTTTCTTTAACTAGTTAACCACCCTCTGAGTTTGCAGAAAAAGTTAGCAGTAAGTGACCAGCTCCAATGATTGTGCTAAAGCTGCAGCTGTGTGAGAGGGCATGTTGAATGTTGGTGCTGGTGCTGGTGCTCTTCCAAATGTCCCGATTTGGCTCCATATCATGTCCATGTCCACGTCTACATCCGGCACATCCACCGCGTTCCGGCTGCGGTGGCTGGGACATGTCGATTACGACGACGCCATATCTGTCTACCGTATCTTGGCGTGGGGCTTTGCTCTGAAAGATCTGGATCTGGATCAGAATGAGGATCATCAAGCAGCAATAACCAAGGCATCCGACATCCGGCAGTCGACTGCCTGGAAGCGTCATCGAGCTCGTCTCGATAATAATAGTACCTATTGCCTGCCTTGAACACGTCCAAGCCTCTTTGATCCAGTGGGATTGCAATATCAAGCAAGTAATACACTGGATACCTCCACACCTCTTGATCAATTCACTGGACGCTGTATCTAGCAGTGTACCGATCACCTCGACACATCGTGGCAGTGCAAAACAAGAAACACTACCTGGGTACGCAACCTGTGGCCCATGCTTGGGTTGAGGCTCTAACAAGAAGCCTAGCGCTCATGACATGCCAGATGCAGCTGACGCGTTGCCCGACTTGCGCTGGCGATCCCGCGTTTCCGCAAACTGAACCCACTATTTTCTCCAGAATTGCCGTTTCATACGGCCTCTGCCCGTCAGTTGGTGTCGCGCATGCCCTTCTCCGTGACCGCAGTGATGTCAGCACCTGTACGTGTCGGTACCCGTGCCCGTGCCCACGCCCGCCGCGCCCGCCGCGCCTTTTGCAGCCTCGCTTCGCCGGCGTGGCGCCAGCCAACCAAGGAACCTTGGAAGTGACGCAGCCACGTTCTTGTTCTTGCAGAGTGCCTTTTAGTACAGCGTAGCCGGCCGCTCCTCGTCCATGCATCCGTCTCCCCTCTCGCTTTGTCTGCGTTTGTGTCTTTGTGTGCCCCGAGTGCTTGGTATTAACAACCCCAAAACACCAGCCATGGCCCGCTCGCTGTCCATTGCCCTGGCTCTGCTCTCGTTAGCTTCCCTCCACCCTGCCCTCGCTCAGACTTCTCTGTCGCTTTCCCCCTCCGCAAATGCTCCCGACGGCACCTTCGACTACCTCGATGCTTCCTTTGCCGGCTTCGGTATTGAGCCCAGCAACCTGTTCGCCTTCACCGGCGGCGACACCCCCAACAAACTGTCAATCAAGCTCCTGCAGAACCTCGCAGACTACGCCGGCGCACCGCCCCACATCCGCCTGGGAGGAAACACCCAGGACTACATGAAGTACGATCCAGACTACACCGACCTTGCCTGGAAGAAGAACCCAGACTCGACCGCACAGGGCGCCATCGCCGCCGACTCGATGATCATTGGCCCTGGCTATTTCAAGGCCCTGGAGCGATTCCCTAAGGATACGCCCATCACATATGGCCTGAACCTCGCCTACATGGGCGACGACTGGGAAGATCGCATCGTGGCTGCTGCCCAGGGTGCTGTCGACGGCATGAAGAACGTAAAGCTGTACTCTTTTGAGGTCGGAAACGAACCCGATCTCTGGCTCCAGAACAGCTTCCGCTCCGGAACTTGGGACGGCAAGACGTACACCAAGCAGTTTCTTGACCGTGCCGAAGCCGTGTACGAGCGTGTCCTCAAGCCTGCGGGCATGACTTCTTCTTTCTTCGAGCCCCCTGCGACGGCCTCGACCATTGGAACAACCTTCGAGATTTCCGATCTTGTCGATGCTGGCATGATGGAGGGAAGGAATGGAGACAACTACGTGACCGTGTGGAACCAGCACGATTACTTCTACTGTACGTCGTACGCAACCCCCATGGCTGCAACACTTGCTAACTCTTTCTAGTCATTGACGTTACACCACATCCCATCACCCTCGACGATCTCATGCGTCTTGATGCTACTAACGAACAGTTTGCGTATTGGGAGAAGCAGGTCGGCATCGCCCTCAAGACTGGCCTTCCTTATGTACTGCGTGAGATGAGCTCCATTGGCCCCATCGGCATGTCCGGCGTCAGTGATACATTTGGTGCTACTCTTTGGACACTCAACTTCTACCTCTACGCTGCCTCGATCGGAATTTCTTCGGTTGAGATGCACATGACCGACAACTCCAACGCCAGCGCCTGGCAACCGACTTACCTGTACGGCCGTGATCCTTTCGTGCGAACACTGTACTACGCCAACGCTGCAATGGCTCAGCTTGTTGGCAACGGCAACGGGACTACTCAGATTTCCGCCATGAAGACCAGCGACGTGGGCGCCGCTTACGATGGCCGGATCCGCGCTTACTCTGCGTATGCCCACGACAAGCTCCAGGCTATGGTTCTGATCAACACAAAGCAGGCGAACGAGTCTCAGTCCGACAAGGGCAGCTTTACATTCAACCTCAACCTGGGCTCCGAAAACAGCAACACGGACGTATTCCTGTCCTACCTCACCGCCGACGGCGCTGATTCCCAGCGCGGAGCAACCTGGAACGGCATAACTTACTCCGACACGACCGGCGAGGGCAGCATCGTCGACGGCGAGCAGCACAAGCTTACAACCGACGGCTCAGGCAAAGTCTCCATCCCGGTCCGCGATTCTCAAGCCATCGTCGCCAACATCGGATGGCAGCTGGGATCCACCGCCGTTCTCAAGGGCGACGGCAGCACGGCGCGCAAGAGCAGTGCTAGCCCCCGCGGCGCAAACGGTGCTAGCAGTGCCGTGTGGGCGGGCGCCATCACCACGACCTTGGCCATTGCCCATCTCTTCGCCGGTGCCATTTAATTCGAGATCGACCTTTTTTTTGTTCTGTTTTGCCGATTACGTTAATGACCACTCCGATTGGAATCAGCTCCAATCTATGACTGCTTTGCATATGGGTCCATAGCTGCATTGCATATGACGGCGTTTTTCTTTTTCTGGGGCGAGGGACGGTACATGATTACAACTAGTATTTTCTGCGGCATGGAGGAAACGAAGGCGCAGGCTCGGCGTACATATGTGGATTATTGTTAGCTTTACCTGTACTTATGTCTGAACTAAGACGCTCATGGCGTCGTGTGTATGCGGCATTCATGGAATAGTAGATTCAACAATGAGAATAACTATCTAAACTTCAAGACTGAGTCTGAACATTCTTTCCTAAATTTGACTAACTACCTATAACAAGACAATAATAAAACCTGACGATAGTGGAACAAATACAACTCAATACCAAACTCCTCCCAAGAAATAGACCGCAAAGTTGCCCAAAGAAAGCCATCACACCTCCCTCGCACGCAACTCCCACTTGATCTTGTCCTCGACACCATTCTTCTCAAAATCATGCTCATAAACCGCAACATCGCTCGCATCCCTCCCCTCAACCCTCAACGCGCGCGCCAGCACGTCAAAGAAACTAGGCAGTAGCAGAACCACATCGCGCCGCATAAACGCACTGAAAATGTCACCACGCCCGCTCTCACAGAGCTGCGCACACACGCCGTCAACAAAGGCATCGTGCGCCTCAAGACTGCCCTGCACGACGCCCCGCCGCGCCTCGACGTCCAGCGCCGCCCACGCCCGCACAATCGTAATGTGCATATTGGCGTGCAGCGACGAGGGCGGCGCCCCGGCATGCACGTCCGGGCGCTCTGGCAGCCCCGTCTGCGACGCCTCGAAGCGGCCTGTGACGCCGAAGACGGCAATCAGGTGCGCGGTGCGTGCGGCGCGGATGGCGTAGACGGCGCGCGGGGTGAGGGGGTCGGTGGGCATCAGGGTGCTGAAAGGGAGGGCGCACGTGGGCGCGCCGCAGTGCAGAACGGATGCGCCAAAGGGGTTCGAGAAGGGGATCACGCAGTAGTGTGCTGCGGCTGCTGCTGGGTCGACGGGCTCGGCGTCTCCGGTTACGAAGAGCGAGAGGAGCGTTTTGCTGTGCGAGGCGGCTGGGACGGCGAGCGTCGGGGACAGGACGGCGTGGGCGAGGGGTGAGGTTTCGCGCCTCTGCTTGAAGAAGGTTTGCGCTGTGCAGTGGCTCTTTTGCTTGAAGAGGAGCCAGAAGAGGAGTATCTGGATCTTGGGTATCAGGACTGTTTGGTCTTCTGTGGGGAGCGCGGCGTAGAGGTCAGACGTCTGGTCGAGGCAGGGCTGCAGACGCTTCCTAAACTCTTCCGGGTCGGTGAGGAGAGACGCTGAGCCCTGGTCGCGGGGAATGAGTGTGCCGTTGAAGTCGCGGTAGATGGTTTCGAGATACCTCTGCCTCCACTTTCTTGGGGCATGATAGTTCTGCTGTAGGTCGGCGAGATACTTTGCTGTGATCGAGTACAGGGCTTTCGCTGCCCGGAGCCGGCGGATCGTAACATCAGAGTAGGCTCCTGTAGTCTGGCCTAGGGCGAGAAGATTTTCGAATCCCGTCGCCGGGTACGTCACAGCGAAGCTTGCAAGACCATTACGTTCGAAGTCCTCTGCCGTCCAAGCCAGAGCCTCAGGGAACTTGACCCACTTACCCGTCTCGTTGAAGGTCTCGCGGGTTCTGGTGTTTTGTATAAGCTGGCTGAGCATCCATTCAAACATCTTCTGTCTCTGAGCGGCTTCGTCCAGCTGACCGGACACTATCCGCCCGCTCCCAGGGCTGCCTTTAGCCCAGGACTTTGTCTTCAAAACACCTTGGAGGATAGCCATGAACAACTGGGCGATACCCGCCGCCCCAGTTGATAGCCTTGCAGTGAGAGCCAGATACAGCTGGTCGTTGATGTAGGATTTGTTACTGTTGTCGTACTGCACAGTAGGTATGACTGTTGCTACCGACTCGTTGTAGATAGATCTACCTGACGGGCTGAGGAGCGCGCACTGGAAGCATATGTTCTGACTAGACACAAGGTCTATACTGACTCCAGATGCACCAGCAGCTAGAGGGAAGTTAAGAGCGAAGTCGCTCGTATTGTCTGCTACTTGGCCAGGACTTTGCTCTTTTAGGCAGATTGACATAATCTCCTCTTCGCCGCAACAGACAAGACAGAACCCTTTGAAAGCAGGCACTTCAAGGTCAAGTCTGGCTACGTTGATGGCGGTAGCCGAGTCAACAACTTCTGCCCGCTTTGCCCTGTTGCTCCTTCGACCAAGGATCTCTGCGTTGAAACCCGCAGCTTCGATCGTGGCCAAGGCCTGCAATGCAGAATCCACAAATTTATTACGCTTCTTTATGCTCTGCTCTGCTGGAGACCCTGCGAACACGTCGAGAGATTCTTGGTAGTGCTCGCGGTTCTTGAGGTGAGCCTGTCGCAGCTGCTCCTGAAGCACCTTCCGTTGCTCGCTTGTAATTGCCGAGTCTCCCAACTGAGAGAGGATAGTGGCAGCACCACTCACGTCTTCAAGTTTAGGAGCCACCTGCTCAACCTTCTGGGCCCGAACAAGATTTCGCAGGTCAGGGATTCGTCTTCGTGTCTTGCAGGCAATGCCGAGCGCGTCAAAAGCTTCCTCGGCCAGTAAATCGGATAGATCGTCATCGCTGAGCATTCCAGATGTGAGAAGAAGGTCTATATCGACTTTAACAGGACCATTATGCTTGTGCTCCCACTGAGGACCAAGACTGATGCCTTTCGGATAGCTGCCTCTCGATTTTGCAGTTGGTACCTTGATATCCAGCTTCTCGCAAAACTCGAAGAGAGCTGTCTCGGACTCAAAGGCTTTCAAATCGCTCCAGCGCTCCAGATCTTGAGCTGCTGCAGAGCCACCCAGGCCTGCAAAACAGCCCTTGCTGGCAATTACATAGATCATGCCAGTTGATGTCTCCTTGAAGAGTATCAGAGTATCCTGAGAACTTGCGAAGAAGGAGATGCCGACGCTGACATTTGCGTTTCCAGGAGTGCCGTGGCAGGACCCGGTAATCAAGAAGACGAGCGGAACGTTGAGAATGTCATGGTCCAAGGCCATCGTGGCGAGTAGGTGCACAATTCTGTCACCGATTTCTCCGTCTGTGAGAAGGAGCCAGGCATCTGATTCTCTGATGGCTTCGAGTGAGGGTCCTCGCAATATGCTAGTTGGATCTGTACCGCCGTGCATACCGTTCCATGATGGGGCCTTGAAGTCGCGCGTTGGAGGGTCGCAAATGGAGCCCCACAGAGAAACAGTATCCGCAGGGTTCGGACATCTGTCGTGCGTAGCCTCTACAAAAGCACGCTCTTGCTTGATTATCGATCCACTCGTAGATCCAGAGTTGTCCACCGCGAAGAACTTTCGACTGTGGAGAAAGCTCGTGTTTTCGACTTTGTGAGCCTCGGGCTCTTCGATAACGATTTTCCAGGTAGCCATGGTGGGAAATCACTCGGTGCTATGGCCGGGGCGGCGAAAGACTCAATCGATACCGCAAGATGAACATATTAGATACAAGGCCAGAGTCTCCTTTATATGTTCTAACAGCTTCCTCTCTGACTCCAATCATTCATGACGCACCAGACGGGGGAGACCAGAAAGACAGGGGATGATGACTCTGTTTACCTCAAGGCGGCGTTGGTCTCCGAGAGACATCGGCCGTGTCTCTGGATTACGGCATGATGCGCCTTTCCGGTGAGAGGAAAAATCTACCCCAGGAGAGGCACCAATACTATAAGACCGTGTTGGTTGTGGCTGCGGCGCAGCCATGGCGAGCAAGGGCTGGAAGGTGGAGGACTAAAGGGCGGACGAGGATCAGAGATACGAGGCTGACAGGATCTACTAACCACACGCGGCTCAAGTAGGCTGACTGACTTGCATCGCCCTTTCCGTGACTGCATATCTCGTATCGAACAAATCAGCGTCCAAGATCGCACCAGCCATATCGTGTTCCAGTAAGCTACCGTATGTCGTCTGGATCCCCGCACGCATGGCGGTGTGCTAGACACGGCGCATACTCAAATGTTGGCGCCTCATGAGTCAACCAGAAAGGGCAGCATTCCCGTCAGCGCATCATCTTCCCAACTATAGGTAACTACTAGTTTTCGTAAATTCCATCTCGATCACCCGTTCCTGTCTATCTCAAGAGTTGCCAACACACTTCCTTCTGCACCAATTCTCCGGTTGACGCCTATCTCCAACATGCGCACTGCCGTGCAGTTCCGCGACCCTGCCAAGTACGATCTTCCAGGACGTTTACTGGGCGCCTTAGGTGTTTACTCGGCATCTCAGGTGTTTCTATTCCTCAGGCGTTGACTGGACGCCTCAGGTGTTCTTCAGGTGTTCCCGCTGTCCTCGGGTGCCGGAAACCCAACATGAAACAGCCTAAGTCCACGATCCTACCCAGACAGTTGCAGGTTTGCATACCTGTAACGCGCAGCAAACAAGCTTGACATAAAGCTTAGCTCTCGCCAAACACGGTATCAAACATACCTCCATTGACGCCCAGTGGATGTTTGGTCTTTGATAAACGTTGCCTTGGTATTCAAGAAAGCACCCCACGCTGCCTTGCGCTTCAAACAGAGGACGAAGCGGTAGGCCGGTATCAAAATACGCATACCAATGCCACCGTAAATGCCGATGTCTCGGAATCCCCACAGTGTTTGTGCTAAGCTTCACCCCCCGTTACTATGTCCCGATAGACGCCTGATTAGGAATTGTCAAGGGCTGAGGTTGACTATAAAGTCGAATTGACGGACAGCTTCCTCAGGATCAGATTTGCAGGATCATTTCGCGCCATCATTTGCTTTCACTTCCACCGGAACATTCCATCCAGTCCCCCATAATCGTCCAATAATTCGAATCACCAACCCTCAACATGCTCTTCTCCACCATCATCTACGGGGCTCTTGCCCACGCCATGGCTGCCTCCGCCGCCACAATGATGGTCACTGTTGCTGCGAACAACAAGTTCCAGTTTACCCCCAACTCGATCACGGCTCAGCCCGGAGATATCGTCGCTTTCAACTTTGTCTCGCAGGTAAGTTGTTCCAGCTTCGGCATTAGCAGCTCAGAACACTGACACTCTACCAGAACCACAGCGTGGCATCGTCTTCGGCCAACACACCCTGCCAGCCTGAGCAGAATGCTCTCTTCTCGGACTTCCAGCCAATTGCGGACCCTAATGCTGGGGGCAACGGCAACGGTAATGGCAATGGTCGCGGCCGCAACAAGAACAACAAGCGCCAGGCAGGCGGCACACAGGCGACACCTATGTTCATGGTGCCCGTCAAGGACAACCAGCCCATGTACATCTACTGCTCGCAAGCGCAGCACTGCCAGCAAGGCATGGTCATGGTCATCAACCCTCCCAACAACAACGCTGTCCAACAATATGCTGCCAAAGCCGCAAAGGCCAAGAACAACGTCTCTCCTCCGGGTAGCGTAGCCGGCGGCAGGGTGCTCAACAACGCTGCAGGAACAACCCCCAAGGCTGTGCTCGGTGCTACACAGGGTGATGCTGCGCCTGTCAAGCAGGGCGGAAAGGCGCCAGTGAAGGGCGCTGCGGGTGCGCCAGCTGCGGCGAAGGCTGGAAAGGGTGGAAACGGCCGTGGAAGGAACAACTAAAAATACTGCAGTGGCAGTAGCGGAATGGGTATAGACATGAAGGGGAGAGACTTAGACCGTACATATATAATCTGTTGGAAGCTGGACTCCAGAATGAAACTTAATACAAAAATTCGTAACCTATGCGCCGCTCGTTGAACTTGGAGGGCACAACACTGCAGTCCTTATACAAGCGACAAACATAAGCTACAAGCAAGAACCCATATAATATACTCGAAGCTCGCCGAAATAAGCTCAAATGAACTCGACGATCACACACTTCCATTGGTTCAAACGCGCTTTCTTACGTTACCTTCTGTTCGACAGCAGGCTTGGCAGACATCCTCTACTTCAACTGTTGCACCACATCTGGTTGCGGGGCTCCGGCCATGCTCTTGTCCGATGTCCCCGTTTAGAACTCGAAGAGGAGAAAACATTGAGTGTAGTGGATGGACCGGAAAGCTTGAACGCGTTTGAGATGGGGGGTTTGTAGAACTTTCCCGTTTCGACCATATCTTTATAGTTCTCAGGCGTGTGCATCAGGTTAAGGACAGGTTGAATAACTTCGTATGTTATGATCTCAGTGCGGTCGAAAAGATGGGTATGGACTATGCATATCTAGCTCAACTCTTTACCCGGCGAGATTGTAGATCCCGCCTCAGAAAGGGTGTCGCCTATCTTGAAGAAAGTCGCGTCCAACGTGCTTTCATTGTGTATCTACTGGGTATCATGCAACGTCAACTCCACAGCACAGGGGTGCAGTGGCTTTCTTCTTTTCTGTCGCCAACAGACAGCACTCTTATTCATCCTCGGCACTTTCGCTCCCGAGCCACCCTTGTTCGAGTGCATTACCATGCCATACGTGGCTCTTCTCCTCAGTGCTGCCCCGCTTTCCGCCACGGAAAGACTGAGAGCTTGAGCACGGGAGCGTGCCACCGAGAGGCCTAGGCCTCTTCTGAGTACGTATTCTCTGAATGCAGGTAGTATGGCAACGGGCGGGCAGCTGTGTATGTCTATGGCCGTTTGGGCAACTCTGCTTTAGATAGACTCAGAACCAGATCTTGATAAGTTCCTCTGACACTGCAGACGGTGTGAGGACGCCCGACTCGGTGATGATGCCCGAAATTAGATCGGGAGGCTACAAAGAGAGTTAGCAGGCTATCATGTGCGACTTGATTCAGCAACTTACCGTGAAGTCTACAGCATCGTGAGCGTCTAGGCCTGTGGAGATTTGCTTCGCGTCCGTAGCCGCACCATCAGTCTTTGAATCGCCCTTCGCTGCCTTGGAGTCGTCCGTCACTTGGAAATCAAGCACCTTCTGCTCAATAGGCAGATCGAACTGGCTTAGAGGATACAGCCTGACGAACTTGTGGCTCTCAGCAACCACGTAGAAGGGTTTCCCCTTGCTCCTAGCCAGCAGGCCCATCTGGTATGTGCCCATCCTTGATATGATGCCGCCGTTCTCCACGACGCCTTCTGCGCCTACAATGACCATATCCACCTTGCCGAGTGAATACGCGACTGCCGAGTCGGGGATTGTGGCAACAGGAACGTTGTGCGCGCGGAGGTCGGCGACGGTCTGGTCACCTTCGGTCGAGTCTGACGATCGCAAAGATGGCAGAACGTAAACAACGCGGAAACGGATGGTGCTGGACTCAGCAGCCCTCCTCAGCAGCGCACCTACGACTCTAGAACCACCATTTGTGAGGACGGTGGCGCCGTCGCGAATAAAATGCTTGCCAAAGCTTGCGATCTTCTCTCGGCTCTGCTTCGCACGTTCGACAAACAGTTTGCCATTGGAGAGCAGGTGGTTTCGTATCGCTCGGAAGTCGTCATCGGGCCCGAGATTGAGACTTGCCGGGCGGTTGAGCGTCGTAATGAGGTAGCGTTGGAACAGATCTGTGCCTGCGGAGAGAGAGATTGGGTTTGCGATCGAGGCCTTCAAGGCAGCGGTGTGGCGCTCCAAAAGCTCAAGTGTTTCGGCAACGGTCGACACAGAGCTCTGCGCAATAGCCTCGACGAGAGCCTCGATGGCCGCAACAGGCATAGTAAGCTCCGGATCTTCATTGAGAATGCGGCGGTATGCCGACACGATGTCGAACTCGGGAGAAGCACTCATTTCGGCGGTCTGGCGTGGGCTACGGTTGTTATTTGGTTCCTGGAAACTTTTGGAGGGGCTCACTCAAGAAATGGAAGTGGGGAGTCATTCTGGTCTTGGCGCGCCACAACTCCGTCATTCCAGGAACGAACTCACTCACTCCAAGAGCAGCACAGAGGTTTCCTATATTGCCATATAGTGCCATAGTGGCTATAGAACCGAATTTCTTACAACAGCACGCCTTGTATCCTCTCTGTTCGACACGGCCGCTAATGTGAGCGCGCTTGTCGAGACATGGATCGGCCTAGGTCAGCTCAAGTAGCTCTGGAGCGACCACATACCCGCTTCTCTGCTCTGTCCCGCGTTGCGAACTGCCGAAACGATACATACAGATGCTTGTCCTTACCCCGTTAACGATTATTGCAGGCGTCGGCCTCACTCTGGTACCGAATCATACACGGGTATCCTCCATTCTGCCAAGCAGTCAGTCACATGTAGCATTCCAGGGAATGATCACCACCCGTCATGTAAGTGGAAACAGCATATACCTACCCCGTCATATGACCGGTGGTAAGGGTTTGATACGCTCCAAGTGTAGACCCATGGGGAACCTATTCAGATCCCAGCATCGCCGCCAAGCTACGCTCACACCCTCTCTGCCGCACGATCTTCTTTCGGCTCCTGGCAACTTGGAAGTCCAACAGTCAAATACCGATCGAGCGGCGCCTGCTAATCTGATATCTAAACCAGAACCGTTCTGTTGAGAGCCTCATTCCCAGGCTTTTTGACCCACACGTGCGCTAGTACACCGTATCTCCACAATTTTGAAGCAGGACCTAGCTACCTATACTCGCAATCCCACTCACCTTTTGAGGCTCTGCACAAAACCTCCAACTCTCACATTCTCTCCTCCTTCGCTTGTTTTCACATCCAGGCCATCGAGCCAGAACCCCGCAGCTCCGCCACACAACATACCTGACGCCTGCAGGTCAACTATCATTGATATCCTCTCTATCAGCAACCCCGCAACCGAACCTTCAACCAACCACCACGATGCCTTACATTATAAATGTACCAGAAATGCCCCGTCCCTTCATCACGAATGATCCTACCATCTACATGGACTGCTTGTCTTGGGGTTGGAGGTGCGAATCAAGACCGTTTTCGGATTCGTACTGCAAAGCCGCGCGCAAGCGGGAAGACTCGAGGTACGAGAGTGAGCGAAGGGCTCTGCAGTTAGAGCAGTACTGGGCCGAAGCCCGAGAGCGACGAGAGATTGCAAAACGAACAATGTCGATTGCAAACCTGGGCATGATCAAATCAATCAAGCCATTCCAGGGTTTTGGCAACCGTGCAAGAAACGACTCGGTCGTCAGCGTATCGGTCGTGGAGTTACAGGGGTCAGATGTGGAGGATATCGAGTTGGAGGATTGAGGATCTTATTCAGTAGGGCTGCTCGGTGATTGAGCCCAACGCATTACGATTGATGGTACCCAATACGAGCTATGACCAAAGCACACCGCGAGCACCGTACGCTCAACAGATGTTTGAGATGACCATCATCACTTTTGCGTGAACATTCGGTGCACCTTACATACTCATGTGGAATACTTGGTTCACGCGTGGTTCGCATCACACCTGCGGCCAATAACAAGTCGGGTAATCCAACAATGCTCCAAAGCCCAAGGCGTAGCGATACTCAAAGAAGAGATAAATTGTAGAATCCCTCGCTGATTGTACTCTTGCATTCACGAATAGTCTCTCTCGATATATCTTGAACACGCAAACCTCAAAGACTCACAAATTCACATCCCCGTCAATCATGATGTATCGTGGCTCGAGTGGGAACTCGCACCGTCTGCCTTCCAGACCAGTGCCACTCTTTAATTTCAGCCAGACTCGGAATAATCCTACTACGGGAACACCCACACAGGCTGCGAGAGTTGAATCAGCTTTACCCGAAACACCACGAGATTCTTCTTCAACTCGAGAGACTTTTCTGTCGGACGACCGGGTAAGCTTTGACGAGGCGCAAAGGGCGACGCCTTCACAAAACACCACGACTACAAAGAACTTCTCTGCAGAACCTGGATACGAAAGGTCACTCTTTGCTTTTGCCGAATCAGATGCTACACATTCTTTTTTAGACTATTCTTACTCTGTATACGAAGAAAGCGTGACTGAAAGCTACTTCAACGAGCCGGAAGGAGTAAGTCTAATGGATCAATCTGCAAGGAGCATATCTAACTGGCTTCAGATGACACCTGGAGTGACCGAAGAAATTCCGGTCCACAACCCATTCACGCGTGAACTTGCGGAGATAAAGAATATGCTCAGCGCATTGAACGAGCTAGAAACGTCACTCAATCTGGTCCGGAAAGAAAGATTGACGGCGACACTTGTGTCCCCTTCAGGGCAAGGTTTGAGTGAGGGTATTGCACCATGGCAATCTACAAGCCATAGTTCGTCATTGTCAACTCCTTCTCACACAAGTGAGCTCACCTTCGTCGGCACTAACGAAGCACCCCCACCTATTCCACCCAAGTCTCCAGCACGTCGTCTTGCGATAGCCAAAAACAGCCAAAACAACGCCCCAATAACTACAATGGAGAAGATATATAGCCGGTTATCTCTGTTAAGTCCGCAAAATTCACCCAAAGACTTTAAGCAATCAAGAGATAACCATGACAAAGGAGGTTGAGTCAAGGCCTAAGGGCCTGCGACAAAATTTGAGGCACAGCCTGAGCAAACTGAGTTTGAGGCAACAAAGAGATCATGAGGCAACGAAAGTGCGTTACTCGTGGACATAGTGTGGCTTTTAGTTGAAGCCTAATGTTTAATATCGCTGATTTTTTTCCTTGTGTCTATCATTTAGACTTTCATCGTGAATTTTCCTCAGCATTGATAAATTAGTGTTTCTACAAGGACCATTATGTCTGGATGTTGGGACCATAAGAGATCAAACCCACGAAGGTTGATCGATAGGAATGACAGACCGACCACAATCGGGACTAGTGTTGGTTACACCCGTCGACCTACAAAGTCTGCCTCAACGATAGATCTGAAGCAATCAATCTTCTACCTACCCAATCGTTGCAACGACTATAGTTGATTCATCACTCATACCTTTGCCGTATCAACACTGGAGATGAGCGCAAAATTTATTATTCTGCACATTTGCCCAAAAGGAGCAAGGATAGCAATTGCCGATTTGCTCCAGCATCTGTGGTGCGGGGGCAGTCGCTTGTAGGTAGTGATGGTAGCAAAAGGTCCAAAAGTTTGCTTGCGTGTTTGTCAGACTTGCTATGTTGTTAATATTGTTTAACAAATGCTGATCTTCACGATCCATGCAATGCGTGTTCTGCGTCTTGACCACACGAGAGCTGGGGTGAAGTCGAGCGTCGGTTTGAGCCATGCCGTGTTTGTGCTAGACGCGCGAGATCCCTGCAAAAATTCGAGACCCGCCGGCAGCTTCCTCGAGCTCGGCGCGAGAGGAAAGGCACCAACTTCAGAAGCCATGGGAAAGCGGACCGTTTCCGAGGCAGACGCAAAGGGCGCACGCTTCGAGCGCGACTCGAAGCGCCAAAGAGTTGAGAACGACCATGAGCGCAATTCGCCGCGCCCCAACGGCACCGCCGAGGATGTCACCCACTCGCGCGTCCTGCAGAAAGCCTTGCTCTTCGACCAGAGCGCGACACCCGACTTTCGCAACGGTATATACAGTCGCATACCTGTGAGAGTTCGGGAGACTGACTTTTATAGGACTGAGCACCTTCAAGCGTTTCCTCGATTCCATTCTGTACTCCGCCGAGGAACACGATGTGCCCCGCAAGCGCGCAATTCTCCGTGAGTATCTCGAGACGCAGAAAGGCCGTAGCCGCGACGACAAGCACGAGGCTTTCCTTCCAAATCTCATCCAATCATGGGACTGGGCCGCCGAGAACAACTCCGATGCTGTCCTGGCGCAGGTCACGGCCGTGCTTGCGCTTCTTTTGAAGGTCCTTGCCAGCCACGACGAGCTCACCCAATATGGAACCCTCCTGGTCAAGACGATCCTGCAGCCTTCTGTCGCTCGTCGCCTCGTCCGCAGTACCTCTGCCGCCTCGAATAAAGAGAATGTCATCTCGCCAGCGCTGCGATTGCTCACCGAGCTTACACGATTCAACGAGGGCGCTCATGCAAGAGCCGTCTACTCCAAGAAAGACTTCACGCTGGAGCCAAGGATACTGGGGAGGAACATTGGGCTGTGGAAGGAGCACAAGGGGCAATCGCTTGCCGAGCTACACAAGAAGCCGAGTGTTAGGACCACTGCAGTGCGCTACCTGCTCACGCATTTGAGGCTTCAGGATGAACGAGCCAAGATTGAGATCTTGTCCAACACCAACGTCACGCGGGCCCTTTTTGATCATCTGAGTACTGACCCGCCATTTCTTATCTTCGAAATATTCGACGTGTTCAAGAGCCATGTGTTCCTGGACAAGACAATACCACGTAACACTAAGAGTCGCATTCTGAATGGAAAGACACTCTCGCGCATTGCGGGGTTGTATAACTACAACCTGGAGGAAGGAATGCTAGCTGAGGGCGAGAAGGCGCCAGACCAGCTTGCGCACGATTTCCTTTGCATGGTGTGCACAGACCCAGCGCATGGTGTTATGCTGCCAACAAACGGCTTCTATCCATCAACATATGATGACGAAGATGGCGATGCCAACATGGACGACGCAGTCGACAACAGTAACGACCTGGTCCTTGACTCGAACGAGACATACGATAGGCTGGAGAGGGTTCGCAACATCATCCTCTCCGAGTTTATACAGAGCCAGCGGCCATACGCAAACACCATGCATCAAAAGCTGGTCATCGAGATATTCAAAGCCTGTCCCGAGCTCGTAGCCGACTACTTCATCAAACGACGAGATTTCAATTACGACCCCAAGCTTACGTCGACATGGACTGGATACTCGGCGTTCCTCTTCCAGACTATACAGCTTCCGGTCCCGAAGTATTTCGGCGTGAAGAAGAACTACCGCAGCCAGCCGCCTCCAGTGGCAGTCATGATACAGAGTGTTCTGCCACAGCCCTTGAACCAGCAAGTACTCACCAAGTGTCTGAACCACAGCTCCGATCTTATCCAGCTTTTCGCTGTTCGTGTACTTATTGTGGCGCTTCAAAAGCTACGCAGCGTTGTCCAGGAACTACACGAAGCGAGTGATATGAGGCCATCGAAGCAATGGGAGCAAGCCTCTCAACGACTTGTTGCAGAATTCAGCCGACGCTGCCCATCGATACGTACCATCTTCCTGGCACTCAAGAAACCCGGTCTGAAAGACATGAAGCGGGAGTCTATCACGAGACTGCTCAGGCTCTACTACGAAGTGACACCGCAAGCTGCGCTAGAAGAGAAGTTTGATGTTTCGTTGCCACTGTGCAATGCACTCGTGGAGGTTGAGAAGCCAAGGGAGTCGCCTGAAGACAAAGCGTTCCGGATCATGGAGCTTGAACACTGGATACAGATGGCAAGGCACTCTCCTGCCATGCGCTGGTGGCAAAAACCCAAAACTCTGCAGCATTCACCCTTTGTCACTCTTCTCAAGCTCCTGGTAACGTCGAGAGAGAACGAACTGTATGCTGGTATCAAGTCGCTTCTCATTGCTATACTCCAGGACCAGGAAATGCTCCAAACGAAAACTTCACCAGATGCACTGGACGCACTCATTGCTAGTCTTGAACCGCCAGCTGGATCTTCCGCACCGTCGGTCGAAGTACTGGAGTTCCTTGATGACTGTTGCGCGCGGTTCATCAAAGTGCCTATTAAGTACTTCGACGACTTCGACGCTATGCGATCGACAGCACAAGTTGATATTTTTAGTCCTCTCTTGATGACCCTGGTCGAGCAGTGGCCTTTCAAGGGCGGCGAGACTGCGACGGGGACAGTAGCCGAACCTCTCGCACAGTGGCTGGCCAAGCTGCTCTATCTCCTCAAGCTCATTGGCGAAGACGAGTCGATGTTGACTGCAGTGCGCGATGCGTTGGTTGAGTCAGCTGGCAAGCCATACAAGGAAGCACTCAAGGATGCATTCCTGTGGAAGATGGGAAAGCAAAGAGCAAAGGAGTCTTTAAAGCTAGCGACTGGTGCCGACTTCAGCGGTTCAGAGAGATCTAGTGCATCTCCAACACCGCGAGAAGCAGCAGCAGCGCCGACCAAGATAATTGTTGCGGTCGATCTCGAGTTGCCCCCTCAAGAGGATGAGAAACACGCAGGTCTTACGCGGTGGAGGAAAAAAGAGATTGACGAAGCCATCGAGGACGGCGACATTGGCGATCTGCTGCTTTGTCTCTGCTCGAAACACATGGAGATTCGTCTGCAAGCAACCAGCAGTATCCGTCAGCTGATGGCAAAGATTGGTGTAAGTGATGGAGTAGCCATGCGCAGCCATACCGCTAACACTAGACAGCTGGACAACATCAACCACGATCTTGGACAAGTGTACATCCTTCTTGGCGAGACTCTCGAGTCAGTCGACACCACAGGCGCTGAAGTCTTCCCGTACGTGGGTGGTGTCTTCGCAGCTCGTTGCGTCAAGATCTTGGCCGATCCCACGCACTCCATGTTCAGCAAGATCAACAAATTCCTGACGACTGCGCCTTACTGGGAGGTGGACTTCCTTCTGCGCAAGCTGTGGCGAAGCATTGTGGGCAGTGAGTCCGATGAAGATGGCACTTACCACAAGGAAGTCGACTGGTTCCTTGAGTACCTGATTGATGCGCTGCGCACCCCACGGGACATGGAGAGCTTCCGGAAGAGTAACATCTTCGAGCAGCTGCTCAGCTTCTACGGTTCACGGTCGTGTGCAGCATCGGCCAAGGAGAAGATTGTGAGGTTGCTGTTGAGGGCAGCAGCGGTGGGTGGAAGCACGACGCTCATCACAAGGTGTGGGCTCATAGGGTGGATCCAGATGTGTCTCGATGCCCACGACCCCCGGCATCGGGCGCTGAGGGCGCTGGCTACACGTGTCCACGAGACGTGCGACCAGGTAAAGGTGGCAGAGTGGAGCAGTGGTACAGTGGTCGAGACAGTGGCCTCGCTGGCGAAGGTTGGAGCATGATTTTGCCCAAGTTGGGCTCGGTTTAGTAGGAGACAGCTTTGGCGTTTAGGAGGGAGGGCATTGCAGGCGTTGTCGACGCGTTTTAGATGATGGCAAGTTCTGGTGACTCGATGAATGCAACAAGTCAATTCTAGCACAATCGCCTGTCGGGCTAGGTATGGGCTGCATTGGAAGAAAAGGGGGCAGGAGGCGGCGAGGTGGAGGTGGAGAGATCGATCTCACGTGAAAGCGCCTAATTTGCTACCTATGTGCCGCATCTTGGCTTGCGTCGACAGCGTGCAACTCGAACAGCGCAGTGCAGAGAGACACAAGACAACAAACACCCGCCGCTATCCATCTACAGCGCCCCGTACTACAGCCAGAGAGACTGCCCGCCCCGAATATACACACGCACACACACACGCCGACGTACCGTCAATTGCCCGCCGCTCGTGGAGCAAACGCGCGACTCCTTCTCCGCTTTTCACCACCGCCTTCGAAGCGACAGGGGTGCTTTAGCTGCGCGGCCTCGATCCACGTTGCGTGCCACCACCCCGAACACTACCCAGGCACTCGACGACCCCCCCTACACGCTCTGTCCAGCCTGCTGAATCTGCCAAACCCGAGCGCTTGCCCGCTCCGCTGAACGAGGAGCAGCCCGTCCACGCTGCCACCCACACCCACACCCGCTCACCGCCCCGCCGCCCACACCCACACCCACACCCACGCTGCAGCTCCATTACACCACCACTGCAAGGGCTCCTCGGCGATCACCACCTGCCTGTCTGCGCATCCGGCGCTGACTCCCAGCTACGCAATACACATCTGATACTGTCGCCTCCCCATTCCGAGCGCACACACAGCCGCCCGCAACGCCTGCGACACGTGCACAAACGCCTTCCCGCTTACCCCACCTTGGCCCTCTCCCAGCCAGCATCACACGGCTGCGAGGATGAGGCGAGCCGTCTACACGCCACAGGAGCTTGAGGCCCTGCGGCAGTCGCCACTGGTCAAGAAGCCCGAGGGCCTCCCTTCGATCCTGCAATGGATGGACGTGCCCGCAGACCAGAGCAGCAGCAACACCACCAACACCACCACCACCAACAACAATGCCAACAACAATGGAACGACGACGACCACCACCAACAATAATGGCACTGCCCGCCGCGGGCGCGGCCTTCGTGACAATGAAGGTGGCGCGGCCTCCGAGCAGCGAACGGACCGGCCTCTCATCAACCCCATGGGCCAGTTCGGGCGACGTCAGAGCATGCGTAAGTCTGAAGGACCAGGCCTCGTCGCTGCCATTAACGCGCTCTTTGTAGAACCGGGCGAGGACACTGTGCTCGGCCCGCCCAAGTTAAACTTCACATCGGCGGCGCGGGCGGCCAAGACTTCAGGTGACACCAAGGAGCGTACGGGGATCGTCTCGACCGATGGCGATCAGCTCGGCGACCGTTTCCCGCGCGACAAGAACGAGCGATGGATCCGCGACCGCGACGGCGATCGCACCCGCGAGAAGGGCTTCGCCAATGGACGGCGCGGTGCCCGTGAGGACGGCGAGGGTTGGACCAACGTCAAGGGTCGCAAGAGCCTGGGTCAGGAGGACTTTGAACGCTTCAACCGCAATGGTGACCGCAATCGCGAGAGGGTCGAGGGCGAGCCGGACGCCGACACTGTGCCACGACGAGGCAACCGCGAGCGAACAGAACGCTGGGGTCGCCGCGATGAGACTAAAGAAGAGGGCACCAAGTTTGCTGTGCAGGGCGGTTGGCGCGAGCGTGCCCAGGAAGCTCCGCGTGAACGAGAGCGCGACTGGACCCGTGGCGGTGCCAACAACCGTGGCGAAGAAGATCCTGAATGGATGGACACCAAGATCGAGAAGAAGGAGTTCAAACCTCGCACCCAGGAAGACTTCCAGCGCTGGAAGGAGCAGATGAAGGCCAAGGATGCTCCAGGCGACGACAGAGACGATTCGAGAGATGCTGCCGTCGATGCCTCGAGATCGACAGGCATTGCCGCTCCGCCTATGCTGACCGCGCCACTCCAAACTCCTGCAGCTGAAACCACGCAAGGTATCCTTTTCGGAAACTGGGGCAAAGACAAGGGAGCTGATGTTTCTGTCCCGGAGACCGTTTCGATCAAGCCCAAGGTTGATAAGAAGTCGCGCTTCATGACCATGTTTGCAAAACCAGACGAGCCAGTCCCCGCAAGCCCTGCCGCTCCTCCCGCTCCCGCCTCACCTGCCCCAGGATTCGGCCACAACGCCGATCAAGAAGGTTTCCAGCGCATCCTCCAGATGTTGGGTGGTGCAAACATAGGCGGTCCTCCGCCAACCCAGCCAGGCGGCCCTACTCCACCCAATGGTGCCCGACACAGTGGTGGAGTCTCTCTTGACTTCCAGCAGTCGCCCCCCCCTGACATGCAGAGCAACAGGCCGCCACCCGTGCGAACTCTGGAGCAGCAGAGCATCCTTGAGAACATCTTAGCCCCACGCCCCGCACCTGAGTCTCGACCACCGCAACAAGCACGATTTAACGCCATGTCTCCGGAACACGCAATTCACGAGCAGTTCAGACCTCCTTCCAACCGGCCTGAGGACCACTTTCCAGTTCAGCAGCCACCCTCTAGGAACAGCAACCCGCAAGACGCGAACCTTGCTGCTCTCTTGAATAGCCGCGCTCGCGAAGAATCGCAACGAGACCAGGCGACGAAGCAGCGTGAGCGCGACTTCTTGCTCACCCTCATGCAACAGCCTTCCCGCTCCACACCGCCCCAAATGCTCAATCAGAACCTTCCCCGCCAGAACCCCAACCACCCGAACATGCCCTTCTTCGATCAGCAGCCCAATCAGCAGAACCAGCCTCCACCTAAAGGCCGTGGTGGCCCCCCACCAGGTTTCATGGAAGACCCTCGCATGTTCAACGAGAACGAGATGATGCGTCGCGAAGCAGAGCGAAGAGAACAGGAACTCCGTCAGCAAATCAACATGCAACAACAGCAGCAGCAGCAGCACGACATGCGCAATAAGAACCAACGTATGCCCATGGGCTTCCCTGGCCATGAAGACCCTTCCATAGGTCTGCAGCGTCGCAACACGGCAGGCGAGATTCCTCGTCAAATGACAAACATGGGCATTCCCTCTCAGCATATGCCTGATATGCCATTCATGGGAGGCCGCGGTCAGCCAGGAATGCCGTTGACGCCCCAAGAACGACAAAACATTGCTCCTCCGCCGGGCTTCGGAGGCCCTATGCGCCAGCCACCGGGCTTTGGAGGACCGAATCCTCAACAGCAGATGGGGCCTGGAGGACCTAGTTTCTCTGCTGGCAACACACCACTTGGTGGTCACCCACCCGGCCTTCCACCGCCTGGAAACATGCGCGGCATGGGCTTCCCGGGAGGCCCAGGAGGCCCAGGAGCTCCGGGAGGAAACGGTATGCAGGGTCCCCCCCAAGGATACTTCCCGCCTCCAGGCTACGCACCACCCATGCCCGGAATGAGGGGCGAAGACCCCAGAATGATGTTCGATGGACCTCCGTTTGGCGGACCAGGTCTGAGACAGCAGCCAGGTCGTCCAGGCCCTCCCAACATGTACTAAATGCCGCCCGTGGCATACGAAACGTTGTGATTGAAAGAACCTCGCTGCTTGGGATGTGCTTTTTCTCAAGTTCCGCCATCTTAACCCCACGTTTCTCTCGCAGTTTGTTCCAGTATCGGTTTCTTGGCTTTGAGCACAGCGTGGAGTCCAGGATTCTGCTATGTACCATTTCCGCACTTGAGCCCGTCGGCGTTCTTTCTCACACGGGGCTTCTCGACATCATCAACAACATGGGCTATAGTACCGGACAGGAGCGGGGTTATAACCTCTTCTTGGCCAATCGTACTGGGCGTGTGGATTCAGGGTTAGACAACACGGCTGCCTGGCGTGTACATGAAGGGTTGTGGCTGAGCTCCACGTAAGGCACATGGCCAACGTTGTCGCCTCCAAATGCTTGGTAGATAGTGGATGCCATGAATGAAGATATCCAACAAGACGTGTGTCTATTTGAAGTCTGAACGTGATGTCGTGCTACTGCTGGTAAGACAGAGACCCATTTTGTGATGTTGCAGGTGGTCTCCGTCTTGAGCAACAAGACCAGAATGCCTTTCACATGTGAATACAACTCCCAGCGCATGGAGAAGACTCCTCGCCTGAAGTTTATCATAGATGCCACTCCTTGCGTTTGTTTGTCCACACAGACGACACCAAGGGCGCACGACGTGGTGTCGGAATCGTGGGCCAATGAGGCGCCCTATGACGACGTTTTCCGGGGCTTAGCTCAGTTGAGCGCTTGGGCCAGGACAGGCAGGCATATGTGCTACGATAGCCTCAATTCCACGCAACCCCAACAGATCACCAGCACCGCACGCCGCCATCCCATCTCGCATCGCCCGTCCCTTTTTCTCCTCTTCTCCAGCAAAAACTCGCCCAAGCTGCGGTACCCACATCTCTCAGGTTCCAACATGGACTTCTCCGATATCTTGTGAGTGTTTGTGACGACGCGCGGCGCCGGGCGCTCGACGCCAGGCAGCAGCAGCGTCGCTGTGCCATTGCGGTCGCGCGAGACGAGGCTAATGCTCTGCAGTCGTATGGTGAACTTCGCCGTCGCCGTCTTCGTTGTCCTCGGCGGTATCGCTAAGCTGTTTCCCTTCAACGATTTGTGAGTTGCGCCGCCCTTTCTAGATCGCGCCACGTCGCCGATGCCGCCGTCCCACACATCCTCGCCGCAAGAGTAGCTGCAAGAGACGGAAGCCGAGCAACATGTTATGTGCCTAGCGGAACACCTGGACGCTGTTTGGGTTGGAGCTGTGGGCGTGGTTGCTGCTGGTTGGAGCCATGGTTTGCGACGGCAATAGCTGTCTGTGAACCTGGACCTTCATGTCAGCATGCCAGGACAGCACATCCCACTCCGCTCTCACCGATCATAAGAAGCCACGGGATAAAGAAGACCACGTGTGAAACGTCATGGGTCTCTCGGGCACCCTCGAAAGCTGGCATTGTAACTAGGTTCGACACTGGCGGAGATGCTACTGGGACGGAAATGTGTCTCTTTAGAGAGCATGCACCACGCTTGGATATGCGATCCAGTATGCAAAGGCAAAGCTAACAGCCGTCTCAGCTCGAACATCATCCTCGGTGTTTACCTGATCATTTTCGGTGCTGGTAAGTCATTACCATGGACACTGCAGACCATTTCAATAAACTCACCCAAATCCCAGGCACTGCTTTGCTCGAGTTCCAGATCCCCCAGCAGGTCGCTCGCTATGCATCGTTCATGTTCTCCTTCCTCGGACGTGGCATCTGTAAGCAAGGGTTGATGTTGATGTCGCAACGTGCGCTCACGGGTCTATAGTCTACGTTTTCATCGGCTCCGTGATTGTTGGTAACGGCTGGTTCCGCATTGTCCCCGGTACCATCGTCGGCATCATCGGTCTCGGTTACGCCGTTCTGGAATACATTCCCTCGATCGAGCCCCCGGCGAACATGCGGTAAGAAGTCATGGGCGTACATTATGCCTGAGCCGCGAAGCTAACACGGTGACAGCGATGCTGATGCCGGCTGGGGTGCCGAGCAGGTCTAAGTCATGGCTCGCACTAGTCGAGGATGATGACTGGAGATGATTCGCGCGCCTTGACTTGGGAGCCGAGGTAATGGACCAGCATTCCCGTCCATGTACTAGATGATGAGACCCAAGGGAGCAACAGTGTGGAGAGATGGCATTGATGGCGTGTATGAGTTTGGAGTGTTGTGTCTGGAGAGGCACTGGATAGAAAGTCGCTGCAAGAGAGCGAGCGGATGCATGCGCAGAAAGGTCTTTGGACCTATGTTTGGAATACCAAGTTGAAAACGATGAAGGCTTGAGGTGCTGTTGTAGGCTCTGGATGCAGGATGCACACGTGTTCGCTTAGTCTAGTGCCCGCAGTGCATGAGATGGTTCCAGACTACTAGGTATCCAGTAGCTAATACCTACCTAGTAGATTGGTTCGGGAGGTGGCTCGAGCAGAGCCTGTGTGGTCTTTGGCCTTTTGCTCCGGATGGATGCCAATAAACATGGGTAAAAACATGACGCAAATGTTGTACTGGCTCTCGGTGCAGACGACGGGCGGGTGTGCAGGGCGGACACGTGAAGGTGTGGTGATTGGATACCGGGCGGGGGCAAGGAGCAGGCCTTGGGTGACCAACGAGGCATTCGAGGCGAGCGGCCCAGGACCCGCGAGCTGCCGACATGCAAGGCTCCATGGGGACGTGTTGTTGCTACCGAGGCCGTCATCGGTCAAAATTCCGCTTTGCATGGCCGCAGCGGCGGTGCCCTTTGGACAGCAAGGCAAGATGGCGCTAGTCGGCTTACTTTGACCAGGCCTTGATTGGCCGCACGGCAGCCAAATCCATTCACCGCCTTCTGAGGGCAACCCTCCCTTAGCCACCAACTGAGCCTCTCTTAAACCACGGCTGCAGGCTGCGGCGTCACTGCGGGTAGTGGCACATTGATCGCACTTGGTAGCTCCCTACTAATCGCGAAGCCCATGAACATCTGCCCGTCCCGCCCGTGTCGCAGTGTACCAGCGTGCCACTCCCTCTGGCCATCGCCATCGCCGTGTACCAAACTCCAGGGTCACCTGCATATCACTCCAGGTCACGCATGCGCCACCGAATCCTGTACCTGCACTTCCCTTTGTCGATCGCTTCAGGCTGCCTCCAAGTGCTCACGCCTGCACCCTCCGCCAACCCCGCCTGCCCTCCGACTCTTCGCACCTCCTAGACAGCATCCTGCTCCACCCTCCCCCCTCTCCACATTCCACCTCACCAAAATCTCGCCCTCGGATAGCACGCCCCCCCTCTCCGCCTTCATGGCGCATCCTCCAGGCAGCGGAGGCACCTCACTGGCTCCAACCCCCACACACCCGCACCACTTGTCAAGAACCTCGAGCCAAGACAAGCTCGAAATGGCAGAGGGCCTGCGGAGACTGAGCCAGGCTCACGGCGCACACATGGCCAGGACCGACTCGCCCTCCCACCAACACGAGCCCGGCACTCCGCACGACGACCAAAGATCCGAGATCTACCACTCGCTTGAGGATGCCGTGCCCATCTCCACAGGTCCTGCGACACCAGCAAGCCCACCATCTCTGTCGTTACTCAACACTGCGGCAGGAGCCAACCCGCCTATGACTGGGCAGGTCTGCAGGTATGCGCCTCTTTCCCCAGTTTGTTTGGCATATCCCGAGCGTCTTTGACGACTCTTCGCCACTGGCTACTTGAACTTCCACCACACAGCATGCATCTTTGCTAACCCACAGAAGCAATTGCAGAACGACGCAAACACCCCTCTGGCGCCGGTCTCCGGCTGGAGAGACAGTCTGCAACGCTTGCGGACTCTACCTCAAGGCCAGAAACCAGTCTCGCCCAGTCAACCTGAAACGCAACACTGCATCGCAACCAATTGTACCCATGCAGCAGAGCCCGGCTTCCAGTCAATGTGCGAACAGAGATGCGTCGCCTGGAAATGCCGCCGGATCCCCGCGCGTCACGACTTACGTTGCCGCGGACCAGATGGCGGTTGGAACGTGTCCTGGTGGGGGCAGATGTAACGGCACTGGTGGTCAGCAGGGTTGCAGTGGATGTCCAGCTTTCAACAACCGTGTCTCCAAGACAGCAAAATTCGCTCTAGCACAGGCAAATGCTGCCTCGAAGCCAGCTGATGGCGCAAACAGTGGTGGTACGCCGGCGGCGGCTTCTGGATCATCCTCCACAAGTGCAATTCCGGCTTGTCAGAACTGTGGCACCACCATTACGCCACTCTGGAGAAGAGACGATGCCGGTCACATCATCTGCAACGCCTGTGGTATGTTGTCGTGCGGAGATACATCCGGCCCTGGCTAACTGATATACAGGTCTGTACTACAAGCTGCATGGCACTCACCGCCCTGTGGCCATGAAGAAGCAGGAAATCAAACGCCGGAAACGAGTCGTACCCGTGGGCGAGACTGGCTCACAGGCGACGCCATCGGTGGCCACTTACTCGCCGCCACCACGCGCTTCAGCAACCCCTGCTTTTGGGAATTCCATGTCCCCGGACCCTTCAAGCGCCATCGAGTCCCACGAAGATTATACACCCAGGCTTCGAGGGCCACTCGCGGTCGACTTCACACACTACTATGGTAGCTCGAACAACAGCGCATCGGTCACATCGCACCCTGAGGGCCTTTCTGCGCCGTCTGCGATGCATCCAGGAGCGCCTTCCCCACGCAAGCGCAGCCGGAGCGCCACAATCGACCCCGAGGACCTCCCCTCGAAGACCTCGACCACGGTACCGCACCGACCGAACGCCATATCCTCCATCCTCAATCACCCCCGAACCGACAACACAAACATCGATCCCTCGCTCTCTGTCCCGCTGCGGCAATCCGGCGGGTCCTCACCCAACGCGGGCATGTCGCAGGAAGATAAAGTGGCCCGACGCGAGCGGCTGATACGCGAAGCAGAAGTAATGCGCAAGGAACTCGAGCGTCGACAAAAGGAGCTGGATGAGCTGGAGAACGATTGAATAGTCACGAACCACAGCGCAAAATTACTTCAACTGGCGGCTCTCGCTTTTGAGAGACTGCAGGACACGCATGACGAAAATAATGCATGGATAGAAAGGACGAATGGGCAGAACCGGTGTTTTTTGTTTCTTTTGGGGGATATGAAATGGCGGCGGTATTTTCCTCCATCTCCCCCAATTCCCCTGAAGCTGGATGGCTGGCTTCTACGTGTAATCCACGCGCCCCCTCTCCCTCTCTCGCGAGAACGACAACGGCTCACGGAAATACTCCTCCCTCCCATGATATCACGTCGCTTCGAATTTTGAACCCAGCGACTGCCGTCATCTATCGGCTCGGGAATAGCGAGACATCAATTGGACGATACCGTCGTTTTAGACACGACTCTCGCATCGAGTTGCACTACTAGTGTGCAACACAAAATGAATCATCTCCCCAACGTAAATAAGAGTCTCATCCGTAACGTGCCTTTGTTCCTCTCCTGCTAGTTATGCGGTTGGCATGTTCCGCTGTTTTTTCCTCTGCCCCTATTGAATGGGTACGTTTTGTCAAAGTGGTTAGCGTAACCATGTTGAATGGCGCAGGGCAGACTTGTAAACAATGTCCCAACAAAGATGCGGTAGCTTTCATGAATGCTTTCATTTCGTGCCATCCTCTTGCACATCTATACATACAATGGTGTGCCTCTGTCGCGGCCTGCAGTTGGGCGACCCTCAGGCAGTGTCCATAAACCTATGAGAATGCCAAAGAGTTGATGCAGATACTAATTCTGCGGCAGCCGATTATCTAGTCTCTTCTTTCACTGTTTCCCCTAACCCCCTTCAGTCTTCCCACTCGGGGTTCTGTGACTTTGTTAGTCCATGTTTTGAGGTGATTAGGGGAGGGAATTGGATGTACACACCTTTCTCAGAATGACAACACCCTCCAGCACGTTGGTCAGGCTGAGGTACTTCTCATCTTCCAGCTCAGCCCTCTCACCGTGTGCGAGCAGGACTGGTGTGCTCTGTGTTTGCCAACCAGTGATGGTCTTTGGCCGACCTGCCTGACCAACAACGTCCACGGCTTGACCCACACGGACATTGACGGTAAGAGGCTTGAGATCCTCGTCCAGAGTGATGAGGAATCGGGGCGAGATTGCCGTAGCCAGGTAGTAGAGGAGGAAATGCGAGTCGCCGACGATGAATGACTTGGCATCGATAAGCGAAACAAGGACAGTGAGAAGTCCGGAAGCCGCGACGCGGGACAGGACTTGGCGGTCGGTGTGGAAGGGGTTGGCCGAAAGAGTACCCTTGCCCATGTGCAAGAGACCTTGCGCAATGCGAACCATGAACAAAGCGTTGGGATCGCGGTGGTAGTAGCTTGCCAGCTGTCGGAGGAGCTGTGCAATACGAGCGTTGTTGGTTCCCGCACCACACAAACCCATGGCGAAGATGGCATTGATGGCGACATCGTTGTCATTGTCGTGGGAGTATCGTGAAAGAGTGTCGTATACCTTCATCTGTGGGTTGCTAGGGCTGATGAGGCCCAGAGCGAGGGGAACAGCCTTGCGGATGTTGGCCTCACCATAGTGCATCAGGTGGCCCAGAGTTCGAAGAATCATCTCCTGACCAACATCCTCGCCCATGGCTACCAGCGACAGACCGATGACGGCGTAAGACTGGAGGAGCTCATCGCCCTGCTTCTCTTCGCTATCATCCTCGATGTGCTCGTTGCAGATGTGGAGGAGCTGCTGGATCTTCAACACGGCACCGGTACCTGCCCACGCGCAGACTTCTGTGAGTACTGAGGCGGACTTGGCCATGGGGTGGTCGAGGGCCTTCAAAGTCTCCAGGATGACGTCGACCTCTTCTTGCTGGCCAAAGAAGAGGAGAGCAAGACCAAGAGACATGAAGCGAGTCCACTTGTCCTTGAGCTGGCTCGTCCTGTCCTCGTCCAGGAGAGTGTTCATCAGTGCGTCAGTGACCTCGCCATTAGCGGAACCAACGAAGATCATGCCAAGAGACAGAGCGGCCATAGCAGACAGTTGCATCTCAAGACTTGTGTCGGTAACAATCGGCAAGAGGATCTCAAGAAGTTCTTCCTTATTCGAGCCAGCGTAGGCAAGACCAAGACCCATGATTGACGCAAGACGAATGTTCTTGTTCTTGTGCGAAAGGTTGTCTTCGTCACCCAAAAGCGCCAGAGCAGGATCAGAGTCCATTCGTACACCCGAGTTGAAGATACCAGTGGCAAGCATAGCACCGGCCTTGATCATATCGTCTTCAACGTTGGTGTAGGGGTCAATCTTGTCGAGACCGGTCTCAACGTCCCAGAGCATGAGCATACCCAGGGAAGCAGCTGTGGACAACTGACCCTCGTCCTTGGTCTTCCATACCCAACTGTTCTTGGGGTCCGAGCTCAACATGAGTTTGTCGTCACCGTAGCCTGTGTTGACAAAGGCATTGACGAAAGATGAGGCGAGGTTGTGCCTGGCAGAATCGGTGTTGGTCAGTCCGGCCGTCCGGCTGCTCTCGAGGTGTGTCTTGTAGATATCGTCTGGAGTCTTGGGGTCAAGAATGTTGAGCTCTTTGCCCATGGCCTTGAAGTGTTCTGGTAACCGGGTATTGTTGAGGCACTCCTGCAGCTCCGAGTCGTCGTCGTCTGACACGTCGAACCATATCCGCTGCCTGGCAATGAGAAAAGCCATCTGTCGTCGGATCGCCTTGTCGTCTGTCGAGTTGAAGGCCTCCTCAATGAGGTCGCGGTCGTTCAGGCGTATCGCCAGAGCCACTGCCTGTGTGTACTGCTTGTATTTGCGGTAGATTTGGTAGGTTGTGCGGAGGAACTTGTCGTTGTCTGGGTACGTGAGCAGCGGTACGTTGCTAGTCATGTCAGCCAATGGTCGTCTTTTGATCTTGTCCGCGTTCTTACCTGACCATGTACAGACACACCCTCGCATATGTGTTCTCGTCAATGTACTGCTCGATCTGGTCAATCATCTCCAGCTCTGACAGGATATCGACGGCATCAGCCTCGGCGTTGTGCTTCAGGAAGAAGGGGACAAGATTCGAGGCCAGGTCGGTGACCTCGTCGGTCGACTTGTCGTCGTTCAGACGGTTCTGGAACTCGCGGCCAATTTCAAGCGCAAGGTGGCGCATGTACTCATGACCCCAGGAGCCGAGGTCTGTGGAGGGCGCCTGCAGGCGGTACTTGAGGCAGTCGAGGCGTTCCTCATCCGAATAGGTCATACCGAGGACGGACAGCATGTCGGCGAAGGATTGCTGAGCGGGTTAGTATGGGCAAGCTCGACGCGTCCAAGTCTGTGCCGGCGTACCTTGTTCTCGCCCTGAGGCCATGACGCGTAGGCCTTCTCGAGGTTCTCGTAGTGAGGGCGCAGGAATTTGAGTGGCTTGGGAACAGCCGTCATGGAGCTCGTTGAGGTCTTGATGAAGTCCTTGATCTGCTCGAGCGCGGGCTTGTACAGACTGGAATCGGATTCCTGGCGGCGGTTAGCGACAGGCGCAGTGAGCTGTAGCAGTGGAGCATACTAGTATCCGCTCGACGAGCATATCAAGCTCGTTCTTCAGCTGCTGGTCTTCCTCGCTGAGCTCCTCTGCAGTGTGGCGTCAGCGTGGGGCTTGTCAACGACATGTGCACACATCAACGTACCGCCGGTAGTCTGCGCCTTCTTGTCGTCGGCGTCGGTCTTTGTGCTCTTGTCAACATCGTCGGCGATAGCCTTGCCCTTGCCCTTGTCGGCGGCCGTGGGCTTCTTGTCGTCGTCGGTGGCCATGGTGAGTGGTGGGTGCAGGGTATAGTGGAGCTAGCACAGGCGGCGAAGCAGATGCTCAGTGCAGCAGGCGAAGCGGAGGTATCGAAGGGCGTCGGATCGGGTGTTGGAGTGAGAGAGGTGAGGTCAGATACGTCGGACAGCGCGCAAACGTAGTGGGGGATGGGAGATGGGCGCGGGCGGCGAAGTGACGGGGTCGGGTGTAGCTCTCTGGGTCTGTAGTACTGCATCACTCGCCGGCGCTTGGCACCGCGCCCGCCGACCCGTCATAGAGAGCCCTGCCAAAAAAAGTGCCCGCATCGCGCCCGCACTCGGCTTTCTCGTCTTTCGTTGGATTGCATACTGCACCACCACTTTTTTTCTCCCCCTCTCCCCCCTTCACACGCATACGTACGCGCCGCCACCATGAAGCTCAACGTCAAAAACATCCGATATCTGACGCCCGACGACTGGCGCGTCTTGACGGCCGTAGGCACCCCGCTCCCCTCGTACACGACTTCGGCGAGGGACTGACGCTGATGGAGAAAATGACAGACCGAAATGGGCAGCCGCAATCATGAAGTCGTGCCTACGCCCCTCATCTCTCAGATTTCCGCCCTGCGCTCCGGCACCGGCGCCCACCGCAGCATCTCCAATCTCGCAAAGATCGGCCTCATCGCAAAAGTCAAGAACGCAAAGTACGACGGCTACCGCCTCACCTATGGTGGTCTCGACTACCTCGCCCTGCACACCCACACCAAGCAGTCGACCGTTTTCTCCGTCGGCAACCAGATTGGTGTTGGTAAGGAGTCGGACATTGTCGTTTGCGCCTCCGAGGAGGGCCGCCAGCTTGTTCTGAAGATCCACCGCCTGGGTCGCATCTCCTTCCGCACTGTCAAGGCCAACCGCGACTACCTGCGCAACCGCCAGTCGGGCTCGTGGATGTACATGTCGCGCCTCGCCGCACTCAAGGAATTTGAGTTCATGAAAGCCCTGCGCCGCGAGGGATTCCCTGTCCCCGAACCCATTGGTCAGAACAGGCACACGGTCGTCATGGGCCTCATCGATGCCTTTCCCATGCGTACAATCTCGAAGGTCGGCGACCCCGCCCCGCTCTATGCCGAACTGCTCCACTTCATCGTGCGCTTTGCCCGCTATGGTCTTATCCACGGTGACTTCAACGAGTTCAACATTCTGATCGAGGAGAAGTTCGAGGGAGATGAGCGTGTCAAGTTGATCCCCACTATCATCGACTTTCCGCAGATGGTCTCGATCGACCACGCCAACGCCGAGTACTACTTTGACCGCGACGTTGCATGCATCAAGCGCTTCTTCGACCGCCGCTTTGGCTTTACTAGTGACGAGCCTGGCCCATTCTTCAAGGATGCGACCAAGCATCTTATCAAGAGACTGGATGTCGAAGTTGAAGCTTCTGGTTTCAGCAAGAAGATGGCAAAGGAGCTAGATATGTACATGAAGGAGCATGGCATCGACGGTGATGCGAGCAATGCAAATGCTGCTGGTGAGGAGCGCGGCGAAGATGAGTTCGATTTTGATGACGACGCTGAGGCTCAGGTTGAGGATGCGGAAGAGGATGGGCAATCAACAGGCCTTCCAGAAGAGGACCCGTTGGCACAAAAAACCGAATTGACGGCTTCAGCTCTCGCCTCACATATGACAGTCCTCGATATCCAAGATACCGAGGCTCTGCCTGAACTCAGCGAGTTTAAGCCCCCTCCTCAGCCCACCATCTCTACAAAGGCTGCAAAGAAGAAGGCTGGCTGGGCCATCTGATCCCCCAATTTCTGCTGCCGCTTCCCTTGATTATTCTCCGTCCATCTTCCAGCGATACCCACCTTTTTCAAAAGCTGTCAAAGACCACACATCTATAGACAGGTAGATAGATAGACCTTGAGTCGCTCGACGAATTTCAAACATACTTCATGACCAGTACCAGACTGCTGAGGCATGTTCAATTCACTCGCTCAACTATCCATCTTGGCATTGTATCTCGCTCTCTTGCCAACACGATCGCCGGGCAGCTCAACCCTGCAGCACATCACAAGAAGCAAAGCAAACAAGTAGAAATTAAACCGGAAGAAGGTGTATTATGCGACGACTATCAAAGTTGCCATGAAACCTATAACAGACTATGCCGTGGCCTTCATCCCTGAATCTGCCCGCCATCGATGAGAAAACCTGCAATGCATAAACCATGAAATTTTTGGATGCCCGCCCTGCCCAGATGCTAAAAGATGCTCGGAAATCGATGGAAGACGCTGTTCGACATAGCCCGATCGGAACGCGGGTGGGCGAAATGCAGAATGGATATGTCCAGAAGGCCGAGGATCATTAACAAGACATTAATGTGCCAGCGGCGTACGAGCGATGGCTGGGGCGAACGACGGAAAGAAATGATGGGATCCTCTGTTGGGACAAAGGTTGGTGCCTTCGAGAGTATGTGGAGACACTGCACATTTGTGCTCCCAGAAGAAGATGTGGCTGGTCCATGCTGAAGGAGCCATCTTGAAGAATAGCGCGGACGCGGCATGTAGCGACGACAGAATCGGGAGACTGGGGTGAAGGAATGCACTCTCACTCCTCGCGGCGCCCGGGAGAATCCGACTTGTTCTCCACTTTGACTGGAGTTGCTGGGTTGGTCTTGACCTCGACACCGCGATCAGACGTACCCTCCTCGCTCTGCACAGCACCATTCTGCGACATCTGGTATACGGCTTGGCGTGAGTTGCCGAGGCTCGATGGAACAGCTGGGGCCCAAGGCTGACGGTAGTTACCACGCTGCATGAACAGCTCGAACTCATTCGCAGCACTCTGCGACTCTGGAGACATGGTTTGGTAACGGTCGGGTGTACCTAAGGCCCTAGCCTGAGCAACGCCAACCTCGTATTCTGCAGCACGGAACACTCGACCAGCAGCTGTCTGCTGCTTGAGCATCTTTTGCTCATGGGTGTCGGAGAAGCGGATCTGAATGAGATGTTCCTCGCCACCGGGTTTGGAGACGGGCGTGTTGTTGAACTTCTTGATGACCTCGTCACAGATGTCGCGAGTCTCGAAGCTATATGTGGTCAGCGATGAAACGAAGATTTGAACGTTGCGGACATACCGAGCGAATCCAACACCTCGACCAGTGCCAGCAGAATCCCGGAGGATCCTGCTCGAGCAGACCTTGTGAGGAGCAAAGATGGAAGCAAGTTCCTATCATGGGTTAGTAACGTAGCGAAGAGAATGAGCAGAGGACACAAAACATACGTGCTCATTCATGTTCTTGGGGATGTTGGAAACGTAAAGGTTCGTGTTGCCGTCGTCGGAAAACTTCTTCAGCTTAGAGTAGAAAGATTCCTATACGATTAGCAGACGGTAGTGATGAATGCATAGGCGGTAACTTACTCGAGCAAAGCTAACCTCGTAGCCAAGGTAGTGAAAGCCGCGAATGCAGTCCTCGGCGTCTTCGAAGTTGTGGTACTTGATGAATCCAAAGCTAAGCAAGAGTCAGTCGAGGGGTATTTCAGATGTAGACAAGGTGCTTACCCCTTGCAAAGGTTGGTCTTGAGGTCGATGATGGACTTCGAGCTCTGGATGTCGCCGAAGCGCCTGCCCCAACCATGGAGCATCTCGTCTGTTGTCTCTGGAAGCAGGCCGCGGATGTAGACATTGGTTTCTCCGGTCTTGTTCTCGAGGCTGCGGTCGAGAGGCTTGTGTGGGGAGCTGGGAGCTGGAATGGCTCGAGGGATTGGGGGCTCTTGGTGGACCAGTGATAACAGATGAGGAGGCAGAGTAGGCATGGCCTGCTGCTTCTGTACAGGAGCCATGAGCTGGTAAGAGTGAGCCATCTGGGATGGCGAAGGAGTAGCACTGCTCGTGTAGACACCGCTTGGGGAACGATCCATGATGGCGGCGCCAGCTCCGTAGCGGTACAAGCCACTGCTACCGTAGGGTGTGCCGGGAATGTCGGGCTCGTTGGAAGAGACGGAGTCGCGACGGGGTGTCATCAACGAAGGCATCTCAGCAGCCGACATGCGCGATGCCCAGCCTGGTGCCATGGGGCTGTTATCGACGACGGCTTGGCTGTACTGGTATGCTGCCTGGGGGACAAAGGTGCCATTGTGGCTGTACATGCTTGGAGAGTGGGCCATGCCAGCCTGCTGCTGCGCACCGGGCATGACTTGGTACATGGATCCAAGGACGTGCTGGTTTGGAACCCAGAGAGCCTGACCCTGAGACATGGGGACGTTGTTGTAATCAGCGGACGTGCCGGACATGCCCGAGCCGGCGGATTTGTGAGCGGCGGCGGAGCCGTACGGAGAATGCATATTGAGAGCTGCCATAGTGTTTGTCAGACTCTGCATACCGTTATCACCGTTGGGAGACATGGGCAGACCTCGAGGGAGGTACTGCGCTCCGTGGCCCTGCCCAGCAGCGACTGGGTTGTAAGCGTTGAGCATGTGCTGATTCTTGTAGCCACCAGCGGGCGCGTAAGCAGCTTGACGAGAGTTGGTCGCCATCGTAGTGGAGGCTGGTACGGGAAACAGACGAATTGGTGAATTGAGAGACAGAGACAGGTGGGTCGGAGGACTCGAGGCGAGCAAGTGTACCCTGGAGAGTCCGGCGGCGAGAACGCTCAAGGAAGTTGGTCAGACGAGTCGAGTGAGATGCAGAGAAGAAGGTTGCTCTATAGGCGAGGTCAGCTCATATACACTGTGGCAAAATCCGTGCATGAGACGGGAGGGAGGCTGGTGAACGGTGATGGTGAACCCAGTGGGGCTGCGGGGAAGCTGGCAGCTGCAGAGGCCCAGCAGAGTGAAGGAAAGGCGGCAAGTGCAAGCGGTGAAGGGACTCACTGAGTCGAAAATGTCAAACTTTTGCGATGTGTGGGACTGGTAGTGACTCCAAAGCTGCAGAGCACGTCAGCAGGGACGTCAGTGAAGCAGAGGACCGGCGTGGGTGGTCGAGGGTAGGGTGGAAAGACGGACCTGCGAAAAGCTACAAAGAATGTGGCCACTGAAGCGTACTGGTGAGGAAGAAGTGGAGAGAAAGAAGTGGAGAGAAAGAGTGAAGAAGAGATGGAAGCCTGGAGGCGGGGCAGAAGAGATGAAGCGAGCTCGAGGGTGGCGGCTCGGCGGTGTGTATGGGGGAAGGAGCACTCGTACCAGTGTCTCGGTGGACGTGAGGAGCAACCGCCGGTATATACAGACAGCAGCCTCGCCTTGCACGCCGTGAGCAGCTAGCAGGACGCGCAGGCAGTGACGATACGAAATACAGGCAGAGGCAGAGGCAGCGGCAGTGGCAGCGGCAATCGAGCGCAGATCCAGGGCGGGTGTCTCTGCTTGCTCGGCCCCTTTAAGTAATGCTGAGGAAAGCTGTTCCGATAGCGATGCCGGTTTTTTGCTTGTGGAAAGAGCTGCAGTGTGTACTTGCTGCAGTGGGAGCGTACTGCTTAAGAACCCCGGTGAAGAGAGCGGGTGCTGGCGCGATATGTACGAGCCAGGGATACGGCTCCGCGAGCACTGCACACGAACGCAGAGCTGCGAGGTCACCTCAGTCGTGCACTCTACCCGCATCCGCCGCTGGCGGCCATGCCTCTCTGAGATGAGTGTGTAGCGGTCTTCAGACGAGAGGCGCCTAATTCTGCACTCGGGCTTCCACTTGCAGCAGACTGCTCCCACAACGGCAAGGCCAGTGCAGCCGCAGCGCCCTTGCAGTAGGGCTGAGGGCCTCCAAGCCAAATCTCCCACGCCAGACGCCAAACGCTACCGAACCGCTGCGATGCGCCTGTCGTGCCGAGCCCAGGGAGTGAGGTAAACGGATCCGCGCTTAGGCCGACTGGAGCGGCTGTTGAAGCGCTGAGCTGTCGCTTTTTGCATGCGCCCACCCACTCCACTCCCCTCCACTCCCCTCCCCTACCCTCCCCGGGGTACGTACCCGCAAGACGTTTGTCCAGGCCCGACCAGGTGCATGCCTCTGTTTGACATCAAGATTAACTTGCAGCACGTTAGTCGAGTGACACAGCTGGGGTACCTGTGTTTTGAGCAGCTATAACCCACCGGTCGCGCACTCATAAAGGGCTTGAAATAGCATTGCGGCTAAACGCTTCTACAATGCACTTGTAACTTGCGCAGCGACCCGGCGCTGCTGTGGCTACCCACGTTGGACAGTCCACATCTCGAGGCCATCAAGCCCCACTTCACCCTCCTGGCTGGCGACGCCGAGGCTTTGGCAGCCGCTTCCCCGGTGCAGTAGCTCTACTTAGGTCTCGCGGCATCTTGGTTGTGAAGCCATGACCCTACGCGGTGCCGGCAGCAGCAATGCCAATGCAAGGGCATCTCCCGCGGCAGGTCCGGCCTCGCCAGCCTCCTGAACACCACCAAAGAAACGTTACGCCCACAAGAGACACAAACGGCAAGTGCTCTTTGCACTGGTGGATACCTTGGTCAGAATGAGTTGGCTTCTCAGGACGCTGAGGCTGCGAATCGCTCGTCGAGGTGCGAAGTGGGATAGAGTACAAGATGGAGCTTGAGAGAGGCTACTAACCTTGCTTGTATACAGCTCCATTACGCACTCTGCATACGGCCATTTGAGGGCGTTTGCTGGGCAAGTGTACTACAGGCCTCACTCGATGAAGCCCTACCCACTTTTCTGCGTGCTGCGTGGGCGCAGGCGCACTGATAGCCGTGTCGCATCATCTCTTGGGTTGCTCTCCAGACTGCCTTCGCTTCCGAAGACACTGAAACGGCGACTACAGCATCAGATGCAGCTTGCCTCGAAGCAGGACCTTCTCTTGCAAGGGCCAATGTATGAACCGGAGATCACCAGGGGCCCACGTACAGTGTGGCGTTGGAAGGAGAAATCATTTGTCGATCCGTCACATGGCGTGCCTGTTAATGACCCTCTACAGATGTCATCCATGCTGTGCATCGCCAGGCGCTGCATGCGTCCTTGGTGTGCATATCGTTGAACCATCTGCAACTCCCATTCAAGTCGCTCAACGCTGCTTCGTTATGACTCTGTTGACGTTACTCGGTTCGACCTGAAACCTGGATTCCGGATCCACTCGCTACCGTCAGCGAAGACGAAGAAGTGATGCTGTTCAGATCTTGATCCTGTTGCATGCTCCAAGTCGTACAAGGCGCAAACACGGCTCGTATCAGCCTCGCCCGGGGCCCATGGCATCTTGAGAACGCATGTTGGCCCCTGCGCAAATCCACAGGCGGGTTCTCCAGATGAGTTTGCAGCACCTGGGCAACGGCTGCGTGAGACACCATAGAGGTACTGTCCTGGATTATGTAAGGGTCAGATCTGGATCATCTATAGCTCAGTGTGCCTACGGCGGGTTCTTGCGGCAGTGTCACAAACAGCCACTTGTAGGCTAGGAAACCTGAATGGCTGTATCGCACAAGAGCGGGGAACGGGTGGTCCAGGGCGGCAAGTGAAGTTGCTGGGAAGGACGGCGCCGCCACCGAGCTCCGTTACACGCGGAGAGCTGTCTACAGGCCGTAGTCGTGATCGCAAATTGCTCGAGTTAGTACAAGTGAGAGAGAGATGAGGTTGGAAGATCTGCGTCTCCTAATGACCGAACCAGCGGTTGGCGCTTAACGAGTTGGCCAATTGAGATCCAGGATTCGACGACTATCTATAACGTCACGATAGCCAATGCTCAGAGCTCCCTGGACTCTGGGCAGACCTCGCAATCGAGAGTGACATTTGTGCTTTTTCCATTTCTAGAACAGACTCTATTCAGTGAAGAACGAATATCATACGAAAACTCTCATGGGTCGCAATTAACCCAACACCCTCAACATGCTGCAGACCAACGCCATTTTGCTCAACTCTAATCTTAAAATGCTCTTGACGCGCCTTTGTATGCGATCATGACCATACATCCTCCTGGTATTGGTTTGAAGCCCTCATGGCCTTGACGATTTCCTCTCCCTTGGTTTCCGGAACATTCCTGTACTTGGCAATTATTTGGCCAAGAAGAGTGTTGACTTCACGGGCCATGTGCGCAGCGTCACCGCAGACGTAGAAGTAGGCCTTCTGCTCCAACAGCTTGTTTACCTCCTCGCCATACTGCTCCAGCTGGTGCTGCACGTATACTTTCTTGGGACCGTCACGTGAGAAAGCAGTGTGGAGCACAAAGTTGTCGCCAAGGGTCTCCTTGTATTGCTAGGGTGATGGTTAGTCGAGTCAACATAAAATCAAGGACATAAACTCACCTCCCACTCTTTCGCGTAAATAAAGTCCTCTGATTGTTTCCTGCAGCCAAAGAAGAGAATGGTCTTGCCAACGTTCTGGCCAGCCTTTGCCTGGGCAGCCCTCTCCTGGACGAAACCTCGGAAAGGAGCAACACCAGTTCCGGGACCAACCATAATGATTGGCTTTGAAGGATCCGAGGGAAGCTTGAAGTTTGAGTGGCGCACATGAACGGGGACGTGGATACCGTCGTACTTGTTGCGGGGTCCAAAGATAGCGTAGTCGAGGCCGTGTGGGTCGGGGTGCGGGTCGCCATGCTGCTTCTGCTTCAGTGCGAGGAGGTAGTTGGTCGTAACACCCTTGAGGACGTGTGGTGAGTCAGCCTTCTCGATGGATTCGACAACAGCAGTAACTGAGATCTTGTCCTTCTGAACCAGGGAAGACGAGGAAATGGAGTAGTAACGAGGCTGGATCTTGACGAGACCCTCAAAGAGGAACGAGAACGGGATTTTAGTCCATGCCTGACCCTTTCCTTCCATGTCGAGCATTTGCGCCAGGTTAAGGTTGCGGTTTGTGACCTTCTGCTTGAAGTAGTCCTTGTCGCTACCAAGGCGTGCCAACTCTGCCTTGATTTCATCGTTGGGAGCAAATTGAGCAAGACCAGAAACCAGTTGACGAGAGACGGCGGCACCGATTTCGATATGGTAACGGAAAGCCGCATCGTAAGTAGTCGGAGACGGGAACGGAACCTTGGCCGTGGGGTCGAGACCTTTGACTGCAATGACTGTGTGCCGCTTGTTTTCCCTACCCAGAACCTTGAAGAGACGGTCGACCTCCTTGCCGGCGTTGTTGGGCCATATAGCGATGTGGTCTCCGGTAGTGTACGACAGGTTGGATCCGGCGATGTTGATTTCCATGTGCAGACAGTTTCTATCCTTGGCAGTAAACAGTTCGGCAGATTCGGCGATAGGAGCGATGAAAGGGTTGTTGGCATTGAAGGGACCCTTCTGAGTGCCTTCGAGGTGGTTCTTGTTGGGCTCGCCAAGGTAGACCGTGTCGTCCTCAGGAGTAAGATCGTCTTTCTCGGTGACCGCAAAGACGGGCTCGTATAAAGCTTCACGCTCCTCCAGGCCCATCTTCTCGCTGACAGCAGCCCACATGGGCTCCTTCCAGGCGAGGAAATCTTCCTCCATAGTACCAGCGCCATCGTCGCCCTCACCAGCAGTGCCCAGGCGGGTTGCACCGAGCTTGGTCAGGTACTTGTCCACGTTGCGCACCATCGAGTTGTAGTGTTCGTAGGTGTTGTTGCCCAGGCCGAAAGCGACGTACTTGAGTTTGTTGAGAGGCTGGTCGTCGATTGAGCCACCCTCGCTGAAGCTGATGTCCTCGGACCCAATGAACTCGTAGAATTCGACGGCGTTGTCGGTGGGCTCACCCTCGCCGTAGGTGGCAAGGACGAAGACGGCGAGCTTGTCTTCGGGGAAGGCGTCGAGGTTGTCAAAGTCGTATTCCTCCAGGTCGGCAACCATGGTCTTGAGGCCGAAGCGCGAGTGCCCCTCCTTGGACAGGCGGGAGGCGTAGTCCTCGGCGGTACCTGTCTGGCTTCCGTAGAAGACGACGCAATTTTTGTCCGACTCGTCCATCTTTTCGATTATGTTGCGTGACTTGCCCGCTTTGGTAGCGCCGTTGGCGGGCAGCGAGCTGCCATATGGGTCGGCATTGACGGCCCAATACGTGCCTTTTGTGAAGTAAGCGACAGTGCCGACGAGGAGTGCAGCGAGCACGATAATGTCGAGCGTGTCGAGTTGGGCCATGGTGCTCGGTGGCAGGCGGCGGGAGGGCGAGGGAAGGCACAGAGGCGCACAGCGGACAGCGAACTTGACACGGTAGTCGCTGCGCTAGAAGGGGCAAGGCGGTGGGGATATTTGTAGACGGCTGTGAGCGGGTATTGGGGTGGGTGTTGAGTGGCCGTGCACGGCTTCGACCGCTCCTTTGGTCTATCGGAGATGATCGCCTGAACTGAGGCTGACAGCGCAGTCAGATCTGACAGAGGACAGCGTAGCGTTGTGCGCGCAGTGCGGGTCGTCCAAGCAGGAACTTAAGCAACAGGCAAAGTGGCTAAAAGTGGTGCCGTCACTGTCTACCTGCCGGAACGCCCGAGTTCCGTTACCTACTTATGGCTTATGTAGACTGTTCCGAGAGTCGGTGCCGAACGAACCCTGTCCCACCGGCACATGCGTGGGGTACCTAGCAGCAGCAGTCGCGGCATCGACGCAGTCACGCCGTCACGCCGCTCGGAAAGGGAACGCGGACATGGTGTTTGCTTGCTCGGTAGCCGAGGCCCAGAGTTGATTGAACCGAGAGCTCTGGGGAGGTAGTAGGTAGGTACATGAGCACGTAGGGACTTGGTTGTGTGTGTGCAGCACCCAGCGTAGAGCACATGTCAACGCCGCACTGGCGAAGAATAGGCCACACACACACACATATTCTCTCTCTCCCTCTCTCTGGCTGACTGCATAGGTATCACCTAGGTAGGTGTGGCGTCCCAGACCAGAAAACCCCCGGAGAGATGCTGGCACGTGTGCCGAGTGTGCTTGGTGCCGGCGATATCAGATTGATGAGTCGTGCACCGACAACCACACGCTACAACCACATGACTTGCGGAGCGAGCGACAGTTGCACTGTCCACCTGTCTAGCGCTTCCGCAACCTGCCGACGTACCCTGAGAGCTTTGCGCAATACTTAGCGAGGTAATTAGGTAGTCGAAGAGTCGTAGGGGGAGAGAAGGCTGCTCAACCACCACCACCACTCGCTTGCAGCGCTAGGCCAATCGTTCGCCCTCTGCCGGTGTGGGTGGCCGACGAGCACCACGATGTTACTGCCCTCACCCTCGCCCACATGCCCAGCCCGTCCGTCTGCGCCCGTGTAAGAGACGTGCGAAGCATTAGCACCACGTGCTATAGCGATCAGTGATGGCCACCGGGCTGCTGGATCTCCACAGCCGTCTGCTGCCACGCGCGCGAGAAGATCATGGGCACCAATCGGGCTAGCATTCAGGGACGAGAGGCGCCAGGTGCAGGGGTCGACGCCATTTGGCCCATCCCATAGTTAGCAGACAACGCATCTCTCTTTGGCAGGCCGCGCTCGTCTTGCGACCCTCATGTCCATCTCTCCAGCTGTCCATGCGTGCCCATGTGTGAGTGTGCTCCTCTACTCTACTCTACTCTACTCTCCTGCGACTGCCCCCTCGCTGCGCTGCCATGGGCCCCCCCGCCAGCGCCTCGGACCTTGGGCGCCCTGGCCGCGCTTAGGTATTCCGACGTCTGAGGCTGCACTTCGCTGACCTCTGTGTGTGGCACAGCTGCTTCGCACCCACATGCGCAAGCTCGACAAGCTCCGTCCAGAGAGCCGAGTGTGACGCGCGGCCGCATCTCGTCGCGCACCAGGGTCGGCATCCCTAGCAACAGCGCCAACTCGAGCCCGGACGGCACCCTTGAGCGCAAGCCCTCACACTCGCACTCGCACGCCTATGCCCACAACCGCAACACGTCTATTGTGCATGGCGTCCAGCACTCGCGCAACGCCAGCTACGTGAACTCGCCCGCCACGAGCCCGCTTAGCCCCCAGGTCTTTGCCGCCCTCGATGGAGCCGTCATGTCGCAGGAATCGATAACGGCTGCTTTCTCCGCCAACGGCGCCTCTACCAACACAAGCACAAGCCCTGGCAGCAGCTTTGCCGCCCCCGTCCCCTCTGCGCCCGCCAGCGATGCCACCCTCGTCCAGCGCAAGCCTGAGCGTGCGCCCAGTGCCAGGTCGACTCGCAAAGGCCATGGCCCCCACCGGTCCCAGTCACGTCATCCCCAGCATGCCCACGAGCTCAAGACTGTCGGCGAATATGCGCTACACCACCTGTTCAACTCGTTCATCAGCCAGGCAGACCACAAAATCATCCAGTGTATGACGGACAGAGCCCAGCCTGAGGCCAAAGTCGAGCTCGTCTGCGGGCCTGCAGTGGATCCCAACTTTGACCAGCTCATCGCTGCCCTAGGCCATATTGCCCGTCATAAGCCAAAGCCCCTCATAGATACCATCATGCTGTGGCGCAAGGCCAAAAGTGAAGAGGCCGCCAAACTCCGCGCACAGCTGCAGAATGTACGTATCCTCACATCCTCGACACGAGTGCCCTGCTGATTCTACAAGGCAAAACAAGCGTCTTCGCAGTCGTCCACCAGCCTTGCTCGCCGGAACATGGAAGTGGGCCACCACCCTACGGGAAGCCAGTCGTCAATCTCAATGTCAGTTGACGCCGACCACCTCCTGGCCCTACAACAGACAGTCACACTGGCCGAGCAACGGTCCACGGTGTCTACCTATATCCTCTGCCGGGTACTGATCGAGATCATGACCCAGACCGACCTCCAAAACCTCACTTTCGACATGGCCGATCGTCTGCTTGGTCTTTTCTACGGACAACTCAGTACCGTAGACCCTGAGCTAGTAGAAATATCGCCTCTGAACCATGCAAACTGGACAATCTACAGCCAACTTCTCGGCGTGCTCAGCGGGTTGATCTTTGATCATGTACAAGAAAAGTTTGTCGCCGACCTTGCAAAGATAGATACCCAATTATCTGTCAAAGGTCAATACACACGCGATGTGCAGGCCAAAGGTGCGTTACTCATACGAGCTCTAAGGTATCTTAAGGTCAAGTCTTACCCTGAGGATGCATGGGATCGTACCTGCGACTTCATGCTTTCTTTGGCGAAGCTATTCGTCAGTGCGCATGGACATCCTATCAAATACGCCTTCTGTCAGGTGCTCAGAGAGTTACTGCTACGAATTGCATCAAAGGCCACAACTGAGATCAGCACCCCGAAATGGAGATCCGTGGTTGATATGATGAGGCAGAGGGCTGCAGTATTGCTTGGCAAGCCTAAGCACTGGCACGAAGCTTTCCCTCTTATGACAGCAATCCTATGCGTCTCACCAACGGAGACATTCTCAGCACAATGGCTGGCACTGGCCTTGTCTACTCAACCAAAACTCAAAGAACGTGCAACCAGAGCCATTGCGCTGCGCGGCATCTGCCAGCTTGTTTGGACCTATCTCTATAGGAGGGGAACTGACTCGCCCGATGTCGCCATACGTAGATTGGAGGACATAGTACGCATGGTGTTCCAACCCGGACGGCGCTCGTACCTGTCAACCGAGCCTGCTATCGCCGAGCCGCTCATTCAGCTCACGCGAATAATCGGATTTAAATACCAGGATCTGTGTTTCAAGTCCATCATCTTCCCGCTACTCAACTCGGACATGTTTACTTCGGGCCGGGAACTCCGTGTTGAGAGCCTCGAACCTGATCGGATGGTTTTGGGAATCCGTTCGTTCCTTGCCATCATGACCGATCTGGAGAATGCAACGCAGCCGCCCTTCCCAATCTCGTTCGACTATGATCCGAACACGGTCCTACCAGAGCTTCCAGCCCCGACGAGCCCACGCTCCCTTCGGTATTCTCCCTTCAAATCCACTCTGCTAAAGGAAGAACGACTCTCACGACCAGTCAATTTTGCTGGTTTTGCTGAAGTGGCCAAGGAGTATTACATACGCTTTTGTAAGATACTAGGGGAGATAACAATCATCTGCGACAATGCATTCGGTGGACAAGCCGTCCTGGACGAAAAGTTTTCTTTCCAGACACCAAAAACACCCATGGCGGAAGCTTTTAGTTTTGCACGTCGCGATGACCACCAGGCCTCTTCCGATCTTCGACAAGGGTTCTACGATCTGTTACACGTTGCTGTACAGGCCCTGCCCCGCTGTTTGTCTCCTCATATTCCATTCAACTCCCTGGTTAACCTGCTTTGTACCGGCACTGCACACGTGCAGGGAAATATTGCGTTGTCTTCAGCGCAATCACTTAAATCTATCGCGCGGCAATCGCATGCCCAGCAAGTCACGATTGGGTTCGCTCGCTTCATCTTCAACTTTGACGACCGCTATTCCACCATGTCGGATGGTGGTATGCTTGGACCTGGGCATATCGAGAGCACACTCAAACTCTATGTGGAATTACTCCAGATATGGATAGAGGAGATCAAGCAAAAGACACGCAAGACAGCCTTAGATACCCCTGAGGACGAGTCTGGCAACCGTTCCGCACTGCTCGACATCTCTTCGGTCTGGGCACACGTCGATGAGGTGGAGTCGCACGGCCTATTCTTTCTGTGTTCACCATCCCGTCGTGTGCGCTCGTATGCTGTCACTGTCCTTCGCCTTATCACCGAGTTTGATACAGCCCTTGGTGCGACCAACACACGCATCATTCGTGTCATGGAAGGCAGTCCTCAGAAAGTTCTGGACATCAGTGATGAGAAGCTCTCTCTCGCTGAGCGAAGTCGTCTACAGCGTGGAATGCGCAAAAGCAATGTGCAAAGTACCCTGGTTGAACTATGCAGCAGCGACGTACCATACGACTCCACCCTCTGGTTCAAGATTTTTCCCAATCTTGTTCGGATCAGCTTCGAAGTGTGCCCTTTTGCTCTCACGCTCACTCGAGACATTGTCTGCGCTAGGTTGTCGCAGATGCACCGGACCTTGACAATCCTTGGAGAAGGTCATCGAACTACCCCGTACTCGCCCGTCGAACCAGGCTCTGGCAAAATCACCAGCCGGCTTGCATCCACCTCTCCAGAGATCGTTATCGAGCAATGGAAGCTCTATCTCATATTCGCTTTCACCACATTGACTAATCTTGGTCACGGTGCTCCAGCATCGACACATGGCCAACATTCGAGGAAGAGCTCAAAGTCATCACAGACGAGTACAAAGAAACCACACACTGCAAGCGATCTATTTGCCAAAGTCCTTCCAGCGCTGTCTGTAAACAACAGCGCCATACGAGATGCGGCAGTTGCTGGTCTAGGGTCTATCAATCTGAATCTCTATCGTACTCTGCTGGAATCCCTGCAGGGGATTGTTGCTGCATGTGCAGAAGAAGCCAAGACGCGGCTTGGGACACACAGCCGAACTTTGAGCAGCCCTCGACGAAACCCTCGCACAGATCATCTTCGAACCGAGATCACACACGTCTACAAATTGACGTCTCAGTTCCTGAAGTTGCCAGAGGCGTACAACGACGAATGGATTTTGAACAACCTCGTAAATTACACGAAAGATTTGCGAATCTTCCTCAGTGACGCAGAAGTACAAAACGAGTGGGAGTTTCAAAAGCTTCGTACGCACTACTGCGGTCTGGTAGAAGTCTTGTTCGAGGGGATCAACAAAACGAACGACCCCCTCCAATGGATGCCTTTCCAGGCCCGAAAAGCGGCGTTCACATTGATGGAGGATTGGTGCGGTTATTCAGCCAACCAACCTCAGATCCGCCAGCGAGAAGAGAACATGCGCCGTTCCATGTTAGATCGTGAGATTGACATGGGAAACAAGGGAATCGCTACGGCGGCAATGGAGATAGAGAAGCGTGATTTGCGGACTGCTGCCCTCAGTGCCATGGCTGCACTGTGTGGCGGACCGGTAAGCATCACGACCGACAGCAAAGTCCTGCTTCAATTTGATGTTCGACGAATGCTCTCCTGGATCGACAGCATCTTTGAGACACCAAGTGATCGCACCCATGCAATTGGTCGCAGAGCACTCACAAATCTGATCATACACAACCGCGAGCATCCGTACCTCCTGGATCGAGCTATCGAGATGTGCTATCTCTCAAAGTCTTCAAAATCCCTCGAGAGTTACTTCGAGGTCGTGACGCAGGTTCTCACCCATCGCGAGGACTACACATTACCTTTCTGGAAAGTACTCAGCGCGGGCCTGTATACTCTTGGCCACGAGAGCAGTGAAATTCGCATGAAATCAACTCGTCTTCTCAGAACACTCGAGGCTCGAGAACAGAAGAACTCGAAGCTACAGGATCTTGACATCAGTATATCAGATAAGACCATAGCTGTCTACAAACTGGCACAGTTCGAAACCTCTCGCAGGCTTGCCAAGCAGCATTCGGAACTGGCTTTTCTCGTTTTCTCTCAGTTCTCTTATTATTTCAAAGAGCTACAGCCTGATCATCAGCGTAACATGGTAGCTGCCATGCTGCCTTGGATTCAGACTATCGAGCTCCAGGTCAACCCTGAGGGCGGTCCTACGGCCAACTCGTATATGCTTCTTGTTAATCTCTTCGAAATCACGGTTCGCTCCGGGAATGCATTGCACAATGAGATCCAGGCTCTTTGGCAGGCATTGGCAACTGGCCCTTACGGAGGCAATGTACAGCTCATCTTGGATTTCATCATCAACTTATGCCTGGACAAACGAGAGCAGAACTACGTCGATGTTTCAAAACAGATTGTGGTGCATCTCTCCAGCACACCTGCCGGTCAGAAAGTGGTGGAGTTTTTGCTACTGCAAATCAACCCCCGATCGCTAGTGAGCGAGAAACGCGAGCCAACCCCTCCTCCATCCGACGCCATCAACCTTCCGTATCTTGCTGATCTAAGTGCTTTGCTTCCAAGCAGCAACAAACAGGTAAACAATTCCCTCCACCCCTTGCAACAAGTTCTTGGCTGATAAATTTTAGTCCGGGTTTGCCTTGGGTCAAATATGCCTTATCCTGCTCGTTGATCTCATGGTGTCTCCTATTGAACTCGCCAACGAGCATCTTCCCCTACTACTGCAAGTCGTTCTGGTGCTATGGGACCATTACACTCCTGTGGTTCAAGATCAATCTAGAGAGATGCTTGTGCATCTCATCCACGAGCTGGTCATTTCGAAAATTGATGATGACACGATTGGAATTGACAAGCGTTCTATCGAAGATTTCGTGGAGAGCATCCGTCAACACGACACCAAGGTTGTGTGGAACTACGACGACAAGAACGGCAAGGAGGCCGAAGACTCGAGCTCAAAAGTGCCGGAATCAATGGAATATGTTGCCGGAGAGGTGCTCAAGTTCTTTTCGCTAACTTATCCCGGGCTAAGAGAGGCTTGGGGCAGAGTGGCGCTGAATTGGGCCACGTCATGTCCAGTTCGACACCTTGCTTGTCGATCCTTCCAACTTTTCCGGTGTATTCTCAGCTCGCTCGATCAACAGATGTTGTCCGACATGTTAGCCAGGCTTTCGAACACAATCTCAGATGAAGAGAGCGACATCCAAACATTCTCGATGGAAATCCTGACAACTTTACGCACAATCATTGAGGCCTTGGCGCCAGAAGATCTTATCCAATACCCCCAGCTCTTCTGGACGACATGTGCCTGCTTGGATACGATTCATGAGGGGGAATTCATGGAAAGTCTGCTTATGCTGGAGAAGTTCTTGGACAAGCTCGATCTATACGACCCTACTATTCTTCAGATACTTGAAGACAGCTGTCCAGAGAGATGGGAGGGTAACTTCCAAGGCCTTGCTCAGCTGACATACAAAGGCGTTCGGTCCAGCGTGTGCCTTGACCGATCTTTGCGTCTTCTCGAACGACTAGTGATCTTGCCTTCAAGCCGTATTATTGGCGACGACAGTCGACTTGTGTATACCATACTCGCCAATTTACCAAGATTTCTACGATCTTTCGATCCCGCAGCCAGAGACAACAACGTCAGATCCACGGCGGAGACTCTTGCCCGAGTAGCCGACGAACAGTATCAGTGCACTGCGCTTGCCGATACTCTTACCGCTTTTTCCTTGAAGAGATATCGGCAGGATTCAGATTTCCTAACGCAAACCATGTCGGCAATTCGGTCCGCCTTCTTTCCGGATCTGGAGTTCGACAGCTTAGTCTTCCTTCTCAGTCTTCTGACAAACAAGATTGACTGGATGAAGACGAACACCATGGAGGTTCTCTGTATACTCATCCCGGAGATCGATATGCGCAAGACGGAAATAGCGTCCAAAGGACCGGACCTCATCTCACCGCTTCTTCGACTACTGCAAAGCGAATTCTGCCCGCAGGCATTGCGAGTACTTGATTATGTTATCAATCTCAGCATGACCAATACACCGACGTCGTACGAAAAGCAGCACATTCGCATGAGCATGGCTGGGTCTCACTCAAGCAGAGGATACAAGAAACAGTTTGAGAAGACTCAGTCACTATACGGTATACCCGAGGAAAGTGGCTGGTCCATACCGATGCCTGCTCATCATTCACACTTGACAAGAGCGAACGTGCATGCTGTTTTCTACACCTGTGGGAACTTTGAAGGTTCCGACCCGCCAGAAACAGCAACACCAAACATTGAGTTCCGAGCGGAAGAATTTCCATTCAGTCCACTGTCAGATTACAGGACAGCCACCATGACCTCGGAGGATACGCGTGGAGACAGTCACATTGGAGAGCTTGTCATGAAACTCGACAGTTTGGACGACTTTTTCGAGGAGGACGATGACGCCGAGACGCTTACTGACCTACCGAATTTCACGTCAAGCCATTATTCGCAGGGTTCTTACGCCAACAACATGCTCAATATGCGGGAGAATTTGTACGATCAACAGACTGCGCCAATATTGCACAAGTCTCTGACGCGCAACGCGAGTGTCACGTCTTTCCAGTCGGGTTTCTCGTCAGAAGTGAAGCTCTCACCAGCACGCGATCCCGGTGTAATGACACCTGGAGCTTTCAGCTCTTTTACATCCACGCCAACAGCTCCTACAAGCAACCCGGCTCGTCCAGGTTTGCATGCTAGATCTGCAACCTCGCCATCTGCGCCAAACCAAGTTCAACGGGTTTCACCCTCTCTCTCCACAACCACGCTCGACGAGATTGGCGAGTCGTTCTCAGACGACGACCTTATGAGTGGTCGCTTGACCAATGCCGACAGGAACTTTAGTTTGGAGAACGTAGTCAAGCCTGTGACACAGGACGCACGCAGTCGGATCAGGAATGGCATGAGGAGACTAACGGGCGGTGGCGGCGACGGCAAAGATGGAGTCAAAACCCGAGAAGCCATCAAACAGGCCTTGCAGAAGAGTCCGCAAGTGCCCAAGGTTCCGGATATCTATCTCGTCAACCCGAAAAGCGCGGATCTGTGAGAGGAGCCTTCAGTCGGAGCCTTCAATATGCGACAAAGAGATTTAATAATAACATGTAGCACTGGAGCGATGATTGTTTCAAGCGTTATCTTCTTTTTGAAATATTGTATAGGCGTTGCAAGAAAAAGAGTAGAGATGTAGGCGCAGGGTGCAAAAGTTGACAGGTCAAGTTATCAAGAGATGCAAGGTTTCCGCGGAAGGCGCTTCTCCCCTACATAATGATATCGGATATGTAAACCAACTGTGTTTGAGGTCGTGTGAGTCTCAGTTGCCAATGAAGTGAGCCGCAGGTTCTTGCATTGCTTGTATGATAACGCCCCTCCTCCCGCCTCTGCGCTGGACCTCGAAGGAACAAGCAACGCAAAATTTTACCTGTTCCCGCAAGATACTCCACCCTTTAGAAGCTTCTGGGGTTATTTTGACAGCGCATGCATAGTTGATAGGGCGAGAAAAGGCTCACTGAATGAGAGGCTAAACAAAATGGGTGCTAGTCATACCTGTTGAAGCGGCTCCGAGGAGGACATCATACAGAAAGAGTAATTGTGGATACAACACCAGAGTAGAGTACGACTGAACTTTTTACAGTTTCCTGTCTCTTCTAAATGTGTAGGTATGGGATGGTAGAGACGCTTGATTCAACTTTTGTCATTCTTCAAAGAAGAGTGATGATTGTTGCCTTTACAATCAGGAGTTGGCTACATCAAGCTTAGGCAGATAGTTAGCTCTTTGGTTACACACAGTTCTTACTTGAAGGATTTGTTGGGCGCCTGGATTCCCGTAAAGATCGATGATTGCCCTACCAGAAACTGAGCGCGTGACGCCCATGACGTACACGGCCCGTGCCTACAACTCCAAACAGCTCAGCCCCGCCCGTCCACAAAACCAGGCAATTACCCACGCCGTTGCCGCCTTTCTCCACCTCCACAATACCCAGAAACCTTTTACACAAGTCTCTACAACTACCAAACCACCAACATGTTCAACCTTGTTCTCTCCGCTCTCCTTCAGCTTTCCATGTTCCTCCTCGTTGAGGCGGCGCCCATGACCGTTCAGTCTGCGAAGCCCTGGCAGGCAGGCACAGGCGGCGGCATCGTTGGTTTCATTGTCCTGGTACTTGACATCATCGCTTGGAGTATGTTCCCTTCTACTTGCTTCGATTTTGTCCTACAGTCCATGCTGACATGATCTTCTAGTCGAGATCTTCAAGTCGAACCGCCCCGTATCGAACAAGGTCATCTGGGCTCTCGTCGTCTTCCTCTTCCCCGTTGTCGGCATGATCATCTACTACCTCTTCTCGAACCGCCAGGCTCACAACACATACGAGCCGATCAGCGCCTAGGGTGGCATCGGAGGAGTTCACTCAGAGAGTCACTATGCTTTCCGGTACGCCAAAATGCCGGAACGAGGTTGGGGGGGGGGGGTCGTGGTGCAGTGTGTGGAATATGGTGGAATGTGCCCAGTAAGAGTGAGCATTTGAGCGGTCCACCGGGACAGGGATTTTGGATCTGTTCTTCGGCGCACAGCGAGTGCCACCACGAGGAGTTATCGGCCGAACCACATTAGCTATTGAATCCTAACGTATCGATATCATACCGCTATGATTTCTCCTGTTCGCTCCGTGTTTAGCACACTGGCACATAACTCAAGTCATATTCATTGACGTAGTAATTACTGTCGTCAAATTCTATTATAGTTACCAGACCAAGATACGATCAGGATACAGAAGACGGACCTAACCCCCCAGGGGCAAATTCACAACCCCAACGAAAAGGCGAACAACGTCTATAAAACCAAAACTTAAATCAATCCGAGATCATCCCACAAAATGAGCCATTCGAACACCGGAGCTCATATGCCTTATCAAACTTTACCAAAAATACCCTCCGGTGTTGCCAGTTTGCTCGCAAGTGCGAACAACCCACCAACCAAGCTCATCGTACCGCTGAAGATGGATACCTGTTCGAAACCACCATATTTGTCAATGAACGCACCGCTCACGGGAGGGCCCACAAGGACGGCAAACGACGCAACACCCATTCCCATTCCCATATACGTTCCAAAGTTCTGCGGGTTATCCGTGCAGAGGGAGATGGCTGTTGAAGCGGAAGAGACTATCGTGCCCGAACAGAATCCAAAGAAGGCCGAATACACAATGATCGCAGCGTTGGACGTCGGCAAGTTGACACAGAAGATCATTATCCCTGTAGCTATACCGGCAAATGCGAACATGTTTTGTCGTCCAAGCTTGTCAGCTAGTATGCCAGGTATGATCCGACCGAAAGTTGATGTAGCGTTGATGATTGCGAGCAGGTATGCAGCCAAAGCAACACCCATGCCGCGGGATACGGCGTATGTGGTCATGTAGAAGACAGGAATCCACATGCCCATCATCATGAAGAAGAGCGCCGCCACCATTAACGAGTACCTTGGTTGTTTGAAAGCCGCTGGAATGAAGATCGTTGTTTTGCGTGGTGGTATGCGAGGCTTCATAACGAAGCAAGCAAATACCATGAAAGGAAGGATGATGAACGCGACAATACGTATAGACCAGCCGAAGCCCATAGACGACTTGTTGAGCAGTTTCGATAACACAATCGGAAAAACGACTCCACCGATGGAGGAGCCAGAGACCATGAAGCCCAAAGCTGCGCCGCGCTTCTTGTCAAAGTATTGGGACACCATGGCAAAGGCAGGAAATTGGAGGAACGCCATAGCTGAGCCCATGAGCACACCTTGGGCCAGTATGAACTGGTAGTACTTGGACGATATGCTGACCATCATCAAGCCGAAGACATAGAGTAGAGTAGCTGGCCGCAGTATCTGGTCGACTGTCAGTATACGTTCAACCCTACTACGTTGAGGGGTACTCACCCAGACGCCGAAACGATCAAATACGGGCCCTCCTACAGCACCACCTGCAAACTGCATGAAGGAGGCCAAGGAACCAATCCAAGCAACATCGTCCGTTGTCTTGTCGCGAAGCTGGTGCGTAGAGTAGTATTCCTGGAGGACACCATAACAGCTTGTGAAACCGAGACAACCAAAACAAATACTAAAGCCGCCTGCGGCAGCAAGCCATGCTTGTAGGCCGCCATCAGGGGCAACGCCGAATTCTGATTTTTCAAGTCCTGTCGTCGTATTCTGGGCGTTTTCGAGATCAGTGTCCTTCTCCAGGCCAGTGCCTTCTCGAGTGTCGATACTGGTGTTGGAAGTTGTCATCTTGATGATGTGCGCTCAGTTTGGAGAAAAAAAAGTGGTAAATCTGGAGGGAAGAGAGAATGCTAAGATTCTTCGGCTGCTTCTCAAATCATTCCAACTGCTTGAAGCCATACTTTATATGTTCTGATCGCAATGACGATTCGCAATGCCATGATTGTTCGGGGCAAGATAGAATCGGACATATCGGACGATAGACCAATCATAATTGCTCAACTGTCGGGAGTAACTAACAGTAGCCCCGACTGTCATCAGCACACTATCCCCGCAGCCTGCCTGTCGCTTCATCCCCTTGTACCTATTGTCCTTAAGAGGCAGCAACAAACGTAGAATATACAGTCATGGCGGAACCAATTCGGAGACGCAGGAGGATAGCAATGTGCGCAACCCACAAAAAAAGAGATCACTACTAATGCCTCCCTAGCTCGTGCACCCTTTGCCGACGGCGGAAACTACGCTGCAACAAGGAGACTCCTTGCAGCAACTGTCTTCGTTCCAAGAATTCAGTTTGTGTGTACGAGACGAATCCAAACACAGATGTTGGTCGCAATATGCACATTGCTCCCGCACCAATTCCACGTACGTTTTTCCAGCATGCATCATGCCAGGAGACTGACAGGCGATCTAGATAGTGTCAAAACACTGCCAACACCCGAAAGTAGCATTCCCTCAATTTTGAATAGTCCATCTTCGCTTGAGCTCGATACTTTGAAGATTCGGATTCAAGAGCTTGAAAGCCAGCTATCTATCGCTGCGTGCAAGCCTTTAGGAACGCTGCCGTCACCAGCACCAAAACCCACCCTGCCTATTCCAGACCGCCGTGTAGAGTCAGTAGCAACGGGACTTGGTGGCAACTTTGATGTTCTCCAAGAAGGTCCTTTGTTTGGACAAGCACGGTCCGTTGTTCGTAATGTGGCGCATAAAAATCGTGTCTTCGGTCAGAGTCATTGGATATCGAGCTTTACACTGTTCCGAGATGTAGGTGATATCTGTAGGTACGTCATGGAACTAGGCTGAGTTAACTCTAAAAATAGGTCGTTCAGATGATTAAGCCGTCCTTTGAAGGTGGTTCTCCAAAGCTCATGGAAAATCTCAAGAAGGCAAAGGCATTGTCCCGCGTTATCAAAACAGAACGCTCTCCTAGTTGGCCGACTCCTCTGGCCTCTGATTTCCCGTCAAAGCTCATCTGTGATGGGCTTGTCGAAGGCTATCTTCGATCTATCGAGGCCCTGTATCGCATCGTTCATATTCCCACTTTCAGGCAAGAGTACGAGGCAATATGGACATCCAACGTGGAGCCCAGTCCTGGATTCATCGTTCAACTGAAGCTTGTATTTGCTATCGGAGCTTGTTTGTACGATGAGAACTTCTCGATGCGTATAGAGGCTACACGTTGGGTCTATGAAGCGCAAACATGGATGTCTTCGCCTACGTTCAAATCGAAACTCGGACTCCAGTTTCTGCAAACCAATATCCTTCTGCTGCTCGCTCGGGAGATTGTCGATGTTGGCGGAGAGCTGACTTGGATTGCAGCAGGTTCACTTGTCAGATCTGCCGTGTACATAGGCTTACACAAAGATCCTTCACACCTGCTGAAAACCTCCACATTTGAAATAGAAATGCGGCGTCGAATTTGGAACACGGTTCTCGAGATTTCCTTACAGACGAGCTTGGTCGCTGGTGGAATACCGTTCATCTCGCTCTCCGATTTCACCACAAAACCCCCCAGCAATTTCGATGACGAGCAGTTGACGACGGACGAGCCTCTGGTACGGCCTGATAATGTCTATACTCAAACTTCGGTGGCGATAGCTCTGAGACAAACTCTACCAGCGCGTCTCGCCGTCCTGAAGTTTTTGAATGACACGTCCTCAACCGGCACCTACGAAGAGACACTCCGCATCGATGCTCTGCTCCGATCACGGTACAAAGACCTGAAAAGTACGCTCCAAAACTTTCAGACGACGACTCGCTCAGTACTTTCTCGTTTCGAACTCCAGGCTATCGATTTCATCTCTCACCGATACCTCGTATCTTTGCACGTGCCATATTTCGAATCTTCTTTGCAGGAAGCAACATATGCGTTCTCCAGGAAAGTCATAGTCGATTCATCTCTGAAAGTATGGTCGGCAGGACACCCTTCATCAGTCCCTTCTGCTCCTCAAACCCCCTTCTCCAAGTCTCTTGATTCTTCTTTTCCAAGCATCGAAGAAGATTTTCCGCGACTTTGCAGATGCGGCTCGGGCTTCTTCCGCGCTCTCGTCTTCCAAGCATCAACATTGATCGTGGTAGAAATTCGAGCTCAACTAGGGGAGGACGACAGCATCAACACACCTAATATACGGCCTGATCTGCTCACCATACTGGAAGACGCCCCAAACTGGTACCTGCGATGTATCAAAGCTGGCGAGACGGGTATTAAAGGGTACATATTACATCGCATACTCAATGCACAGATCGAAGGAATTATACAAAACGTAAACAAAGACGATATGCGCGCTATACTCACCAAGGCTGCAGAAGACGCAGGAGACTGCTGCTTGCCACTACTGGAGAGTTTGAGAAGGCAACAGCACAACAGAGGGACCGAACAACCTCTTGACGATACAAATTTCGAGCCGTCGCTCGAGTTTATGAAAGATTGGGATCTTGTCATGTCGGATGTGTTTAACGTTGATCAATACTTCACGTGAGAGTCATGAAGAGATGGAACTCGAGGAGGGTTTTGGGACCGTAGAGAGAACGAATGATGACTGGAAGACTATGGCAATATCAGGCGTCTGAATTATTGGTTTCTATCGATGTGTTACTATCATTTTCGAATACAAGTATAAGGCTTTTAGACACTTATATAACTAGCATAAATCCCAGTTACCCGTGTTTTCTTTTTGGTGTTTGTTTGTAGTGTATGGTGCAAATTTTAAATAGCATAGTTAATCGAATTCACATCAACACATCCCAGAGCATTGACTTGATCACGCCACCGACCGAGGAATCTACCCAGGTTTCGGGAGATCCAGAATGCTCTACCAGACAGTATAAGTGCAGTGATTGTATTTATAGATAAATTCATCAGATGGACCTACCTGCAAGTGTCAAGTTCCATTATGTTCTTTCAGATGCAATAAGACCTGGAAATATTGTGTATATCAATTCGAGCGCAATCAGAGAGTTGGGGTACAGAGATGCTCAGATACCGACTGTGGGTGAATACCTCACATTCGGACTTCAACCCAAATCGTCTTTAGTAAAATGCTTGCAACGACTTTGGAGAGTTGATTGATCCTCCTGACGGCATGTTGACCAGTTCTGTCTCGACCAATTACGGTGGTGGCTCCGTAAGCAGTAGGAAGCAAGCAGTTGTTTACACAGTGCTGTCAGTGCTATTAACATGCAAGGAAGACGGTGAAGTCCTGTTAACAAAGAGAAGTACTGTGTTTTACACCAATACAGAATCAACTACAGTCTGCGCCATGGTCACTGTTGAGACATGGTGGTCGTCAGCAATATATGACGCAGGCTCAAAGTAGTCTAGCACGCCGCCTTCACCAAAGCCGGCAGATCCGCCCCGCAGAGTCGTTCCATTTGCGGAACGTCACCATCCAGCAACACACCATCACGCGCGCCACCAACCAGTAGCTGCCAGCATAGCCACACGATGGCCGTATCTGCAGCTAGTACCTGCAGCTTCCGCGCGGCCATTGCCACGCGTACAAAATCCCAGACCCCCCATCTTTTCCCCTCATTCTGTTCACTTCACTGCCAAGCTTCGCGTGGAATACCAAGCAATAGCTAAAAGCTTCGTTTTTCGCTCGTTGACCGAACGTCGTTCGTTTTTTGTGTCAGAATGAGGGGTCTCAACATGCTGGCAGCTGTCGCAACAGCACTGCTGGGCCGAGTGGCAGCGCAAAGCTACAACGACATTCCAGAGATCGAGGTCTACGGACAGCACTTCTTCTATACCAACAATGGCTCGCAATTGTATGTTTCTCTTTACTGTGTTGTGACTTGTCACGCTAACTGGCGGATAGTTACCTCAAAGGCGTAGCTTACCAGCAAAACTACCAACCCAACGGCACAGCGAGCGCTTCCGGTGGCTATACCGATCCACTCGCGGACGGTGACAGTTGCCGTAGAGACATTCCATACCTAAAGCAGATATACACGAATGTTCTGCGAGTGTATGCCATTGACCCGACAAAGAACCACGACGATTGCATGGAACAATTGGCATCGGCCGATATCTATGTAATCGCCGACCTAGGCGAGCCCTCTGTATCGATTGAATCGAACAATCCGGAGTGGGACGTTGCTCTTTACCAACGATACACCGGAGTCATTGACTCGCTTTCGAAGTACAAAAACGTCATCGGATTCTTTGCCGGAAACGAGAATATCAGCTCAGGCAACCAGACTGCTGCTGCAGCATTCGTGAAAGCAGCTGTGCGCGACTGCAAAGGATATATCGCCGGTCAGAACTACCGCAGAACACTGGGTGTAGGCTATGCGACAGCCGACGTTCCCACGCGCAACGAACTGGCGCACTACTTCGCGTGTGAGCCTGGCAACCAGGGCAACCAAACTGCCATTGACTTCTGGGGTTACAACGTTTATTCATGGTGCGGCGACAGCAACTACCAAGCCTCTTCATATGGCGAGCGTGTCGATTTCTTCTCAGACTACCCCGTTCCCGTATTCTTTGCAGAGTACGGCTGCATCAAAGTCGAGGGAGGCCCCACTCACCGACCTTTCACTGAGGTCCAAGTCCTGTATGGAAATATGACTGACGTATTTTCTGGTGGTATCGTGTACGAATGGTTTATGGGTGCAAACGAATACGGCTTGGTTGAACTGACCGACAACGACGCGAGTGTCTCGCCATACCCAGACTTCACCTCACTGCAGAGCCAGCTCGCCTCTGTCAGCCCAACCATAACCATGCGCAGCGCCTACACGCCAACCTACTCAGCTCCGGCCTGCCCTACCGTTGACGCCTCGTGGCAGGCGCAGGCCTCGCCTCTCCCGCCGAACGTAAACCCACAACTCTGTTCCTGCATGGTGCAATCGCTGCAGTGCAACATCAAATCTACCGACGAAGAGAGCTACGCTGACGTTTTCAACTACATCTGTGGCGCTGATGATTCTTACTGCAAGGGAATTGAGCACAACGCTACGACGGGCTCTTACGGAGGCTACTCTGGCTGCAACCCTAAGGACCAGCTTGCCTGGGTCGCCAACCAGTACTACCTCGCCAATAACAAGCGGGCTGATGCGTGTAGCTTCAGCGGCATGGCTACCGTACAGAGCGCGTCAACAGCGAGCGGCTGTGCGACGCTCCTCGATGCCGTGGGCACGGATGCCAGTGGTACTGCACCTTCACCGACAGGAAAGGGCACCGCGGGCGCGACAGGTGGCGGAGCAGGTGCTACCTCGAAGGCTGCCGCACCAAGTGTCCATGCTTCGCCATTCCTGGAACACAGCGGCGTCCTGTATGGAGCGTATGCGTTGATTGCGTTCGGTAGCTTGGCAGGCATGCTTGTGCTGTAGAAGGGCGAGGATAAAGGCCAAACGTGGGTTGTAATGTTTGAATGTTGGGAGCAGGTATGATGGGACGATTTGAGTGTATGTGGGTAAGGAGACTAGTGCACATTGTGAGGCATTGCCTAGAGCGTATAATATCTCATCGAATTTTCATACTCAAAACCGAAGGCAATGAGATCGTTCAATTGAGACTGATGAACTCGCACCGAGAGACTCGGTACAAAAACATCCTGTCACGCATAACAGTAATTGCTAGGAAGGTTACAGGTCTAACGCCGCAAGATCTGTGACCGAGAGAAGGTATACTGTCGCACATTTGTACTGTGACTGATCCAATACCTACTATGGTGAGGCACCTGCCTAATCTATTTCTACTAATCAACTATAACTACACATATTACAAGTTCCCCTTTTGAAATGTTCTTACATTGCATGGCCCTGCAGCACATGCAGAATATGTTAGATTGTACAAGTGTCTGGCAAATCATTATTGTCTCAAGCCGACAGTGTGCAGTCGGCGAACCTGTCTCTTGGAAGGCAAGTCTGACATGGACGGAAACGGGTCTCCAGCTGTAGGGCGTGGTTTGCGGAACTGCAGCGGCGGTGGCGACTCTTTGGAGGTACGGACTGCATCTTGAGGCGGTGGCTTGGATACCGCGGGTGTAGCCCGTCGAGAGTGAAGCTCATCCTCATCGATATCGACATCTTCCTCCAGCTCTTTCAAGTCTTGTTCCACCTCCCTCAGTGCCTCGTCTGCCGATTTGTCTCGTCGCTGGTGCGTCCTCAAAACGCCACCCCAAAGCGTCTCCAAATCCGTCTCGTTGCGCTTCTCCTCGGTGAACATCTGTACCACAATGTTCACACCGGGCTTGATCTCTCTGAAACCGATGAACCCCTTGACGTCATCGCCTGGCATGTGTGTGTCGTTCGGATGTGCTTCGACTTTGCTGAGTGTGCAGCAAATCCAGCCAGTGCGGATGCCGTCGTCAATGTTGCCTTCAGGCATAGCGCCACCGACGTTTGCCAACATTCTCATGCGCTTCGCCTTGCGTCTCAGCTTGATCTTCAGTTCGTTGCGACCCAGAAGACCAGCAGCGTTAGCCTTCAGACCGTGTTCCCTCCTCAGCCATCTGGCGAATCTGTCGGCGGAGACGTGCAAATGCTTCTCTGAGCGCGCCGTCGCAATGATCATGATCAGCTTGGGACCGAGCGCGGGGGGCGGATCGAGGTGCCGCAGGTCTAGCAATTGCAGATCATCGAGGCCAGCTGTGACGGAGACGTATTCGAGGAGTGGTTCGAGGATCGGTGGCGGGTTCGGCGGGAGGGCAGGGACTTCTGCAGCTGGCTGAGAAGGAGGGCGAGCGCCGGACTGCTGCTTGAGATACCAAGGGATAGAGGCAGGCTTCGCAGAGGCAGCAGGCTCTGCTGTCTCGCCTGAGATTTCCGCCACGGAGTCCTGGTGCGCCTTGGTGATTTCAGATGCGGGTGTCGTGGATTCTTTGTCTGCCGCAGGAAGGTCCTGTCTGTCCGCCCGTCGCACGCTCGTACTGAAGGAAACACATGGCAGAGACCTTCTCGGTGCTCTTACCAGACCTGGGGAGGCGCCTCGACATGCACTGCATACAAAGCGTGAAGACAGAGCACGTGGAAGCGACATGTTGGATGCAGGGACGAGGAAGGCGAAAGCTCCAGACTTTCTTCCGTCGCGACGGCAAGTCGGCGTCTGGCCGCTGCGTGTTCACGTGATGATAAGAAGTTATCGGCGGGGCCGGCAAGTCATCGAGGGCCCAAAATTTTGGCGGGGCAGTGAATTTCCAAGCACTTTTGCCTCTCGCTGGGCTCACGCACACTTCTCCCTCACTTTCCACCCACACCACTCGATACCCCCGATAACCTCGCCATGGATATCGACAGCCCCCTCTCTTTTGCGCCCGAGCCCAAGAATGCGGCCACCATTCTCTGCGCTGACTGCGGTGCGCCCGTCGACGGCACCATTTCCGGCGCCTTTTGCTACGACTGTATCAAGCTCAAGACCGATGTCACCACGGGCGTTCAGCGCGAGGCCATCCTTCTCATGTGCCGCGACTGCGATCGCTGGCTCTCGCCCCCCACGTCGTGGGTTGTCGCTGCGCCCGAGTCGCGAGAGCTTCTCGCCCTGTGTCTGCGCAAACTGCGCGGACTGAACAAGCTGCGCATCATCGACGCCAGCTTCATCTGGACGGAACCCCACAGCAGGAGGATCAAGGTCAAGATCACAGCGCAGTCGGAGCTCAACGAGGGTGCCATCATGCAGCAGACATTCGAGGTCGAGTTCAAGCAGAACTACCACCAGTGCCCGGACTGCGCGAAGAGTTACACCCACAACACATGGAGGGCTTGCGTGCAGGTCCGCCAGAAGGTTCCCCACAAGAGGACTTTCCTGTACCTCGAGCAGTTGATCCTGAAGCACGGTGCGCACAAGGACACCATCAACATCAAGGAAGTTCACGACGGAATCGACTTTTTCTTTGCACAACGGAATCACGCAACCGCCTTCTGTGATTTCCTCAAGGCTGTTGTACCTGTCAACATTGTCAACTCGCAGGAGCTCATTTCCCACGACATCCACACGTCCACCAAGAACTACAAGTTCTCGTACTCGTGTGAAATCGTGCCCATCTGCAAGGACGACCTCGTGGTTCTCCCCATTGCGCTCGCCAAGAAGGCTGGAAACATTGCTCCCCTCACACTCTGCACTCGTATCGGCACCTCGGTGCAGCTGCTCGACCCCCAGACTCTACAGACTGCCGACATCGAACAGAAGATGTACTGGCGCACTCCTTTCCGGCCCCTTGCGGATGTGCAAGAGCTGACGGAGTTTATTGTGCTTGACATTGAGCCTCTCGGCCCGATTCGAGGCCGTCACTACCTCGCTGAAGCGACCATAGCCCGCGCATCTGACATGGGCTCCAACGACCAGACGTACTACTGCCGGACCCATCTCGGTGGTATCCTGAACGTGGGCGATTCGGCGATGGGTTACCTGCTGGCCAACACAAATTTCAACAGCGAGCTGTTTGACGTGCTTGAGCAGTCGAACAAGCACTCGGCCAAGATTCCCGATGTTGTCCTGGTCAAGAAGTTCTACCAGCGATCCAAGAAGAACAAGAACAAGCGCAACTGGCGCCTCAAGCGCATGGGCAAGGAGGAGGGCGAGATGCTGCCTCGCAAGCAGGATCAGGAGAAGATGGAGCGCGACTTTGAGATGTTCTTGCAGGATGTTGAAGAAGACGAGGAGCTCAGGGCTGGGCTGGCGCTGTACAAGGCGCAGCAAGAGCAGAAGCAGCGCGAACTGGACGAGATGGAGACGGAAAGCACTATTGGGGAAGACGACGAGGGGCTTGCTATCCCCATGGAACAGTTGCTTGACGATTTCGAGGATATGACGATGAAGGAGTAAGGGTGGTCATGGGAGCGCATATTCGCTCTTGTTGTTTTGCTGCTGCTGCATTTCGAGGCGTTGGTGGTCAATAAAAGGGCATTGGGGAGCGTGGGATAGAAGGGCGCACGCGGGCTGACAGTGGCCCATGATGGTGCGCTGGACTTGAGCACCTCGCTTGAATGAGAGTTTAAATTTTGTTTAACTAGCATTTGATGTTGCCCTTGTGCCGAGGTGATGTGAGTAGCTGGCTACCTAGGTAGACGTGTATTGATTGCTGTTTCATGTGACGGTATTCCGCCGAGAAGTAGGTACCTAGCTAGGTATAATTGAAGGTAGTGCACGTAAAGAGGCGCCGCCACAACGCCCGGCTCGCGTGGGCAGGATGGGGTTGTCGAGTATGTTCATGTCAGCAAACCTCGGTTCCGCGATTATTTCTTCACCGAGGATGACTGGCGCGCCACAGGTAGGCACAAGGCTGCACCCCCCTGTCCCGCTCCACCTTTTACCTCGAGAGAGCCCCGGTGTTGAGATGCCCACTGGAGATGGAGCAGTGCGGCAGGGATGATGCGCGTATCTTGCAGCGACCGATCCTTCAGGCCTGTGCGTAGAGTGGTGATCATAATCGAGTTCGCGAGAACAAGGTTGCAGAGACTGCAGCCGTGGCCCTGCAATCCCGCACACCAGGCGCGCGGTTCTTGGAGAATGGGTGCCGTGGTGGCTACCTACCTACCTACCTACTATGTATAATCGGGACAAACCCCCTGGTGCCTCGGGTGGGCCAAGGTGCTCCAGGAATCTCTCAACACGACCGTCTCCGCTCAGACCCCGTTATAAGATCATCAGAGCTCGGCCACTCAGTCGTCACAGCGTCGCTTGTATTTGCGTTGTTTGAGCCTAGGCGTAGCGTACCTGCCTAAAACAGCCGTTCGTCTCCAAGGTTTAGCGATTGCGCCTCACAGGCGGCTGTAGCGTCAGCCTTGACACCCACTCGGCGTCGCCGCCGCCCCAACTCAACCAACCGCCAGCCGTCAGACAGCCACTCGCTCGCCCGCTGGCCTTGTTCCGCTGTCGCTCTGCAAATGACAGCCGTCCACGCCGCCATACCCACAAGCTGAAGTCGACCCGTCGCTGGAGCGGGCAACGCTCAATGGCCAGTGAGCCGCAACACCGTCCAACGCAGCAGATGCTGCACGCAAGAGCCAAGCGTCTCACCAGGCCCAGATGCGCCACGCCATCTTGTTTCTGGGTGAGATGAGTCCATGCGGAACGGCCCACATCTTCTTGTAGTCTACCCTCCAGCCGTTGCATGTCTTTCCCTGTCGCTACAGCCCTGCACCTGCCCTACCAGCCGCTATTCGGCGGCCTTGCGACACAGGGCCAATGAGCAAAATGAACAGACCTTCACAGGTACAAGCTCACCGAGTCAGACCCCCAGAAGATCTTGTCTGACCCCATGCCCACTCGAGCTTCGGCACTGGCTTCGGAGCTAGAACGCCTCGATGCCATTGTTCCTTCCCTGTCACGATCCTTAGGCTGTCTCTCCGCTCAGCCTTCTTAGACTCTTTGGCCCCTCTTGACAGCTGCCAGTCCAGTACCCAGCCCATCCAGGTCGTCCCTACACGTACCTCACGGGCAGGCCTGCAGGACAAGCCTCTCATCATGGACGAAGTCGGTGCCGCCATCGTCAAGATGCTTGAGCTGTATCCCAATCCAGATGGCCCAAGGCCGATAGCTAATCATCCGGCCACAATGTACGCCGTTACCCTGACATTCCACGTAAGTTCCGACAGTAGCGACCAAACTGGCCGACACACCAAACTCACAATCTCAGATACTCAGCTGGATAGCAGTAATCGGCCGCCTCTACACACGCTTCCGGGTTATCCGCGAGCCTTGGTGGGACGACCTCGTCGTCTTCGCTGCAGCTTTGGTGAACCTGGTGTCTGTGGTGACATTTCTTGGTGGTACCTCAACCCTGTTCGCCCACGTTCTACCATTGTATACTAACAAGCCTTTACAGCCATCGACTTCGGCCTCGGACAGCACATCGTCTATGTGTTGCCTACTTACCAATCGATTATAAAGTGGTTGTACATCTCCAACGCTGCCTATCACACAACCACTGCGCTCATCAAGATTTCCCTCCTCTTGCAATACCTAAAGCTGTTCCGTCAAGGACTGCTTCGCTACACAACCATCATCCTTCTCGTTCTTGTCACTCTTTGGGGCATCGCCTTTTCTTTCTTGGCCTGGTTTCCGTGCATTCCCGTTTCTGGCATGTGGGACAGGACTATGAAGAGTACATGCTATGGATTTGGAGATCACGCCTTGTCAAAGGTCCGATTGGTCTTGCTCACATTCGCTGGCACCAATATGTTCTTCGACGTTGTCATCTTCACCGTACCGCTCACAGAGTACTTCCGGCCAGGTCTGCGACGTAAGCAGGTTCTGGCTATGACGGGACTGTTTCTCCTGGGCTCCATGTAAGCCCTCCAAACCGCATCGCTGTGCGAACCAAAAGTACTAACGAGTTCAGTGTTGTACTCATGTCAGTCCTTCGTCTTTGGACTACCTTCAAACGTGGCACTAGCAGCGTCAAGGCTCTTGACTTCACGTGGTGGTACCCTGAGGTTCTCATCATCTCATGCCTCGAAGTTGACTTCGCCATCATGTGCGCCTCCATGCCTATCTTCTGGCCAGCCGTCGTCGCAAACTTCAACGCCATTTTCATCACTAACGAAGTACACATCACGCATCAAGACCGCAACGAATTCGAAATGGGCCGTCCCACATCGCTGAAGAGCACTGTAAGCCAAGAAGGCCTGACGAAAGTATCGAGCGATGAACGAAGAACATTCTATACCGAGTATGAATCCAAGTCGGGGAAAGGATCAAAGAACAATATACGTACAGACGTTGAGCAGCTAAAGCTGAGGGACGATCTGTTATAACTAGAGAATAACAAAAACTATCTCTGAAGCGCAGATCCAAGTGTCTTTGATTCGCTGCGCGTGTGAGACTGCTGTAAGGAGAGGTACAAACCTCTTTGCATCGCACCGATCCGGAGCGTGGCGAACAGGCCTGCCAAGACCCGGGGAGTGAACGCAGATCTGCTGGGAAATTGCAACATTGATACCTAACTACGGCAAGGCCAGGAAAGCAGGCCTTGCTTGTAAAATCCACAAGTTCGCTCTACCTAGCGCTCGCCATGTGCCAGCACCGAGGGAACGCTTTGGTCCGAGCAGCGAGCAACTGCTCGCTTATTCATCGTGCTGAAACCTTGCGCGCCGGATGCCGCTCTTCCCGTAGCCAAGCCTCAACCCTTCACACACACCTACCTATCTATCTACCGACTCAACGACTCTATTCGCTCACGCCTCGAACCACCGCCACGCCATTATCCAACGCTGGGCACTCCACTGAGAACGAGTACAATATCTCCCAACTCATCGATTGGTGCTTGTCTTGATGTATGACACTGGACCTCTCCTCCAATGAAGCCCTGGTGGGACTAGGCAGATCTTAGCAGGGCGCTTAATGCACCCATGTGACCTGAGACACTTATCCAGCGCTCCACGTCGCAGCGCAGTATGAGCCTGGGCGAACGTGCCTGTGGCGGCCTCATAAACCTCTGCCCTGTGGCCTGATTTTTCTGCGTCTGACGTTTCTGCCTTTTTCCTTTTGTACCTGCACGACCTGAGGCTGCGCTATCCTTACCGTTCTCTACCCGTTCTATTCTTGACCTTTCAACGGTGCTGGCACACTTGAAAGCCTAATACTTCTTTTCTCGTCCTTTCTCCACGCCCTTCTCACCAGGAACAAATACAAGGAAGCCGAAATGTTCCCAACATTCTTCACCAGCCTTGTGCTGCTGCTCTCGACACTCAACCTCGCCATCTGCTCTTCCGATCTCGTCCAACCCGCCGCGGCCCTCGCCGTACGACAAGTCTCCGCCGCACCCACAACAGCCGATCTCTGCGTCGATTATGAATTCACTGCCAACATGTCAACGGTCGGCGCCAACAGCTCCTACCGAACCGTGCTCCTGCAAAAGTCCATGACCGGCACCATCGCCAACGCCCGCATGATGGACGCAGCTATCGCAAAGCTTCCTGCACTGACGGCCGATGCGAAGCTGAACGAGGACTGCGGAAACAAGACCGAGATTGCGCTCCGCGAGGCAGAGAAGAACTTCACAATGGGCATTGTCGCCCAATTCACGACCGACAACCTCCCCGTGGGTATCCGCGCAGGACCCGAGTTGATTGCTATTGTTGCTGCCATCGTTATCTTGTTCTCCGCTGTGTGGATCAACGGTTAGAGTCTTGGGACTCTGAGAACTGGGTTGGGAACTTAACAGACCCGGTTGGTGTTCGTTGGAAGAAATTATTTAACTAGCTTTCATTTCAATACAAGAGAACTGGCATCATACTAGGCTATGGGCAAGAGGTGCAAAGCAAGTATGTTCAATTCAGAATGTAATATATACACAAAAGGCTCCGTCCGGTCTCGCTTGATACACATCTATCCTCAGTCCAACTGTTTAGAAGGTGACAACACCGACACCAGCGCTCTTCGCCACGATGCTGCAGACGGAAGAAACAGGGTCAACAGTGTACTGGTAGCTAGGTGTGAACGAGCCCTTCTGGGTGATCTGGGTAGGGCTGTTGCTGAAGCTGTTGTTCTTCTCGGTAGCAAAGCCAGGCTCGTCAGAGTCAAGGTTTGTGACGATAGCCTTTGCCGTGTTTGTAAACGACGTCGACTCGACGAGGACCTGGGCGCCCATGCGCGAGTTGATGCCCGAAATGCCCCCGTTGTAGCACGAGCTGTAGATGTGCGCCGTTCCGAAGCGGATCGAGGGCAGGCGCGAGTTGCCGTTCTTGAAGTCGTTGTGGTGGTACGTCACGCGGAGCTTGCCCTTGTCCTGCGAAGCGTTGCTGTCCGAGTGGCCGATGAGAGAGACCTTCCACTGAGCGCACCTCGTGTCAGAAAGGGGGCGTCTTGGGCAGAAGAGGGGGCGTGACTTACGTGGTCGTGGAACTTGTTCCATGAGAAAGTGAGTTGATCAGACCCGCGCTTGGCATCGAGGAGACCATCGTACGTATCCTTGTTACCAGTAATACCAACAGACGAGAAGTCGTTGTGGTCAATCCAAATCTTGGTCGATGTCTCGATGTCGATAAGATCCGCGCCTACAGGGGCCCGGTAGAGCTTCAGGTTCCTGATGATGACGTTGTTGGCCTTCTTGATCCTGAACCCACCATCTGTAATGCCAGCATCTTTGCCAATGCCGAGAACAGAAGTGTCAGATTTGAGTTGGACGATGCCGCAGCCTTGCAGGGTGCCTTTGATCTTGATCACACCGCCAGCCTTCGCAGCAGTGGTCAATTGCGCGCAGCTGGAGACAGTGGTGCCTGATGCACGTTAGTTTCTTATTGACCCGATGTGCTGACACTTGACCAATGTTGATCGAAGCTGTTATTAGAACATACCCGAGCCAGAGCCACCGCCAGTCGTGCCAGCTGCGAAGCCAACTAGTTCGTCGACTCTAGCTGCACGACGCTCAAGGGGAGCGCCGAAAGCGGTGGAAGCAGCCACCAGGGCAGTAGAGGTAATTTCAAAGAAGCGCATGGCTGTATTTGAAGATAACAAAGAACGAATGGACGGAGTTCAACTGCCGGTGATGGGATAAGATGTCTGGGTATAGGAGAAGTGCAAAGATCTTATAGACACCTCTGGAATGAGTACCAAGTATACCAAGCGAAATAAGCTTGCAGGCGTGTTTCTGTTTCGCGATCTTCTGTAGCACGGTCTCTTAATCTTATACAGGTATCTCGCCGAGTCGGCGTTCGGCAGGTCAGTTCTCTCCGCGCATTATATTATGTTGGTTTCACAGCCCTCATTGGAGTAAAAACCATCTACCAAGGATACGGACTCCTGCCTAGATCGAACGCAGATATTAAGGTTGCCTCGACGTCGTGCGTAAAGTGTCATCTGGAGCTATTATCCCGATATCAGTGGATATCGACACTGTGCCCCATAGTGTCAATCCGCATTTGCGCAGGGAATGTGTGACCAGGGCCCAGCAATTTAATCTCCGGTACTAAAGTCCCTCCTGCAGCTTCGCGATTGAATAAGAGAAGAGCCACCAATAGAACATAGCAAAAGGACGCAAGATTATATTAAAATCGAGATAGGAAGCTGCAAATAGACAGCGATATCGATTCCGTTCCCTAAAGGTATGAACGAGTGGGATTTCATCGCACCAGCATGTCTACCCCAGAATCTGTGAGAGACGCAGCATGGGGAAGCGTTGGGTGACGGCGGAAGCTGACAGCTTGAATAGGAATAGCCGATACGTGGCGTGAGAAGTTCAGTGGGTTCACCTGTTTGGCATGTTTCAAGTGCCTTGGGCGTGTCATGTACCTATTTCATGATCTTCTCAGTTAGTGCAACCGCAACGGAGACGCAGATCTGTACTTAGATCGGAAAGAGCATTGCTTCTACTCGATCCAATGCCTGAATCCACTTCTATACACGCACGCACGTGAACCAAGCTATGTCTTGCTAGGTGGAAACGTGTTCGAATCACAGCTTGAATGAACGTGAATGCCACGGTATTTGATATCTGGCATTCCCAAACGCGTGCGTACTTGCTATCAAGTAGGTGGCTAAACAAGAAAAGACAGCCTCACTCACGACTGGTGCACGTGAAATACCACCAGCTTCACCTCTCGGTCGGTGGATAACATAAGTAAACGAGCCACCCGTACACAGCCCGGCACAAATCTGGGGCGTATTTGCATACGTAGTACGGCGTAGGTGATTTTGTATTGATTCCAGTGGCGCAGTAACCAAGTCTTGCGCTTTAGCACGGTTGACGGTGAAACTAGCCGAGTCAAACGTATACGTATACGCGGGTAGCCGTCGTATTCGGTTAGAGTTGCTGCTTCACCTGTATAACGACCCTTCAGGCACCTGTATATAGGTTGATCGCGACCGTTTGTTCCTAGCCACCACTACACTCTTGCACAGAAACAATGAAACAATCAGACAACACCCAGGCACCTGCTTATATATGTCAAGATGCCGATAACCGACAACAAGCTGACGATTTACCACCTTATCAACTGGACTCGCCTAGAATGGCTCACGGATCGAACCACCAATCGGAGTCTGCCCGTATGAATATCGGAATTGAGGGGAACTCATTCAACGAGCTCCGCGTGATATCAGATGAGGTGCCTCCATCTGGCGATACAGATGTGACTTGTGAGACCATCGAAGATTCAGCATCTTGAAATTCTCTAACTCGAAGAAGTGGATGGTCGAATCGACATCGATCTAAAATCACGACTTACGAAGACCCTGATAAAGCTTGTCCCAGAGAGCAAAAAAGAGTCCCACGAATCCTGCCAACTGCCCCCTGCCTATCGTTCCTGGAGCGTACGCATGAATATCGTTATTCAAGTCGTCGGCAGTCGTGGCGATGTCCAGCCGTTTATTGCACTCGGTCAAGAGCTTCAGAAGTACGGTCACCGTGTCCGACTGGCAACTCACAACACCTTCGAAGGCTTTGTCAAAGAAGCCGATCTGGAATTTTGGCCTATTGGAGGCGATCCAAGAGAGTTGATGGCATACATGGTCAAGAATCCCGGGCTCATCCCATCTATGAAGAGCTTGCGCGAGGGCGAAATTCAAAGGAAACGCGAAATGATTGCTGAGATCCTCAAAGGCTGTTGGGATTCCACTGTTGAACCAGACTTGCAATCAAAACGCCCGTTTGTAGCAGACGCTATTATAGCGAACCCTCCCAGTTTCGCCCATATTCATTGCGCGGAAGCCCTTGGAGTGCCACTGCATATCATGTTCACAATGCCTTGGAGCAGCACACGAGCTTTTCCCCACCCACTGGCAAATTTCAAATCCGGAGAGATCGAACCTGCACTGATCAACTATGCTTCATATGGAATTGTTGAGTGGCTTTCATGGCAGGGCCTGGGAGACATCATCAACAAGTTCAGACGCACTTTGGACTTGGAACCAGTGCCAACAACAGTCGGACCCGTTCTTTCAGAAGTATTGAAGATCCCTTTCACATATTGCTGGTCACCAGCACTTGTACCAAAGCCAAACGACTGGCCTTCGCACATCGATGTCTGTGGCTTCTTCTTCCGCGATCCGTCGCCATACAATCCACCTGAAGAGATCAGCAAATTTCTCGAAGCCGGGCCGCCTCCGGTATACATCGGGTTTGGAAGTATTGTAGTAGAGGATCCGGCGAAGATGACTGCACTTATCCTCGAAGCTGTTCGAGTATGTGGTATTCGAGCCATAATATCAAGAGGATGGAGCAAATTGGGTCAAGGGCTTGATCAAGACGTCGATGGTGTATTGTTCATTGACGATTGTCCTCATGAGTGGCTGTTCCAACGTGTCTCGGCTGTGGTCCATCACGGAGGTGCAGGAACGATTGCTTGTGGGTTGAGAAATGCATGCCCGACATTTGTTGTGCCGTTCTTTGGCGAGTAAGTATCTTCGGTATCCCCTTCTTGATTCTACTAAGCAATCTACAGCCAGCTTTTCTGGGGTAATATGGTCATGGCGGCTGGAGCAGGGCCAAACCCAATACCTCAAAAGTGCCTGTCAAGTCAGACTCTAGCTGATGCAATCAACTTTTGTCTTGCTCCAGAAACAAAAGTTGCAGCTCGGCAAGTTTCCGCGCAGATGGCCGCCGAAGATGGCGTTAGGGCAGCAGTGCGGTCTTTCCATGCCAACCTCCCATTTGACGCGATTCCGTGTGACATTGCGCCCGATTTACCTGCCGCGTGGGTACACAAGTCGAGCGTCCGACTTTCAAAATTTGTAGCACAGGTTTTGGTCGACAACGCTATCATCTCTTTGGATGATCTCAGAAGGTGAGTTGGTTGTGAGTTATTCTTTGGCGTCAACCGTTGCTAATCGGTTTAGTCATAAAACACACGAAACACACATCAAGAACAATCGTTGGGATCCGATCACAGGCACAGGCTCCGCGGGCATGTCAACCGTAATGGGCATGGCCAACGCCACAAAAGAGATGATCTTTGATCCTTACAAAGAGATAAAGCGATCGCAATCTGACGAATCAGTACACCCGGCGAGAGTTGCTGGCCGAGCGGCGACAGCAGGAGCCAAAGGCTTCGGGAAATTCAACATGACATTTCTCAAAGGTGCAGTTGTCGACTTCCCTCTTGCAGTGACGGAGGGATTTCACGCTGTCCCGAAACTCTATGGCGAGGAGATCAAATCGCATGGGGAAGTAACGGACATTAAGAGCGGGTTTACTGTTGCGGGGAGAAACTTCGCACATGGCATGTGTGATGGATTCTCTGACCTATTCGTGCGGCCGTACGAGGATACAAAAAAAGAGGGTGCTGTTGGATTTGCGAAGGGAATCGGCAAGGGCCTCGTTGGGTTTACGTCAAAAACCGCTTCGGCATCGCTAGGACTGTTTGCATATCCAGGGTCAGGCATTTGCAAGAGCATCCGGTATGCAGCGAACCCAGGAAACAGAAGAGACGTCAAGTTGCGAAAAATCCAAGAGGGCGAGTACCTAGTGCGAAGTTCAGCAATGGATAAGGATGATGGTGATATCATCGATTTTTTTCGGCAATTGACGAGGAAAGGGGAAGGTCCACTCAGGTAAAGCCTGCAGGGACTTTTAGAGATCGCGATGGTTTTGTAACTACGAATTGTACTGTATCAACATTATAGATGTAAACTATCTTAAAAAAAGTAGACATATGCAAAGGCTAGTAGATAAAGAGAACGTCACATCACAAGTAGTCGCTTAGAGATCGAAAGATGTATGCGAAAGATGAATCGTGGGGCAATTGGCTTTCCTGGGTGTGATCATGCTAATCGCGAATGACCTATCTAAACGAGTCTCAACGGCCCCAACAGATGATTTTCGTGTTGGCACCTTGCTGGGAAACATCTAGTCGCCAGAATTGGGATCTTATTGTCTTTCGGGCGCTAGCCGGGAAAGGTGGTCTATCATACTGTCTTATTACCGTCAAATCAAGCCCAATGTTGTCATTTCTGTGCTTGATCTTGCCATATATCCTAGCGTAAAGAACAAAGCAGTCACTGTGCGGGGCCCCGTATGATGCAAGCCTAGTGGGGTGGCTTGGTAGCGTCTCTGATCGAGCTCGTATCCCAACAACATCGTCAAACATGTGGTCTAGACATGTGCTGTACATGTGCGGGGCTCCATCCTAGATCAGATATGCCAGAATGACCTAATCGCGCATTTACGTTTGGATAGCAGGGATATTTGTTAGCACAAATCACAATGTCCCTCTATGCTGTCTTGCGAACATGTTTCACGTGGATGTCTGTGGATATTGCGTGCAGGCCAACATGGTTGTTACATTATATCAGCCGGAATTCGTAGCTGGTCTTAGGTGGTTGGAAAAGGCACGAATTGATGGTAGACGAACCCTACAGAGGTCTGGTTGAATCCCAAGCGAATCGTCATTCGTGCTTATTTTTGCATGACCAACGGTACACAACCAAAGATAGATTCCCCATATGATCTGCAAAGCTAGTGGCTCCGGAGGCCCGGAACTACCATTCGGCAGACGAGCAGCCTTGGCAACGGTAAAAGCTGTTGCAGAGTGCGTCAGTGTCGATACGGTATCTGATATCAACTCTGTTTCATAGCGGAACAAATCTACCTAGACGACGTCACCGTAAAGAGATTTATGTCGCACGTGTGATACCTGATTGATTCACATTGTGTAAACCTAAGCCTTGGATACCGGTTGTTCGGCTCCCAGCTCCATGGAATGGGATGCCCAAGGCGATCCTCGGTCTAGGCACCGGTAGGTTTCATGGAACTATAACGCATTATACCTCGTCTAAGTAGTTACTTCCATCTTGGCGCATGTAACTTAGATCGCCCACTAGCAACCCCCACTAGCTACGCAGCGCCTCGATTTGCTATTCGATGGGCCGGGATATCATGTAGAGCCAATTGGATCTCTCCATTGAGCGTAAATGCCTTGATTACTTGGTGATTTCTAAATTTGAACGAAGACTAAGAACGGGGAGCTAGTTAGTGTATCCTTGGCTATGAAAGCAGTCGTACCTGGTGATCAAAAGTACGATGTTAGTCACCTCAGCACGGAGTGCATGCAATATGACGACAGTCGAGAGCGATGATGCTTTGAATCTGACTACTTTGCCAACCATGAAAGAAATGTTGATGCATCTAGAACATGCATTGTTCTCCCAGTACCTGATGTCCCACGATCCGAACCAGAGTCTCGGAGGTATCGTATCTATGGAATTGGACGATTACCTACTTGAGACTTGTCCTCGGTGGACCTAGGCGATTATCTGGTGTAATCGACAACCCCAAAGCGATAGGTGCGGCAGTTTGCCAAGGCGCTTCCCCGCATGGCACTCGGGAAGGTACCGACATCGACCTCTCAGACGTCGATCATGCTCGCTAAGTAAATATCACCACCACAGCCTTGCGAATACGGGGTGCCAAGATCATGGCTGATTCTAGGCTTTCGACGGCGGCTCGAACAAATTCCGCACGTGTAGACCAGCGGCATGGATCGGGACGGCAGCTCGGTTCCCGCCTGGTAGCGTTGAGAAGGATCAAACCCATTGTTCTGCTTAGAGTCCACTCTCAACAGCAGCATGTAGCCATGCCGCGGGTACTCGCCAAACAACCAGACTCTACAAGACGGAAGTGACTCCGACACCGTGTAAATTCTTAGGCAATACTTCATGCATGCGTCTATAGTTCGACATCTGACGTCGAGCCTTTCTCAGCCGTGATCGTTGCAGCGTCAATGACGATTGATCGTTAGATTTCGCCTTTGTAAGCGTAGGGTCAGAGCATTGAGAGGCCCAGAGTGCCAAGCCGAGACATTGAGCCTTCCCGGTAGTTTCTGGAGCTGTACTAGCAAGTATCGGCACTTGTCAGACGTAACATAGACGTATCCAACTGAACAGAGAGTTGGGTCTGGGTGGCCTAAGGCGAGGAACCACAGAGCAGAGTCGAGAGCAAGTATAAAGAGCTGTGGAACGAACATCAGATATCCGACATCAGACGCCGAGCCAGGCTCTTTGACCTTTACTCAGTCAGTCGTTGCCACCATCGTTTCTCATCCTTCATTTACACAACCTCCCAATCACTCCAAGATCAACGACTAGAGTCATGCGTCTCACACAGGCAGCCGTTGTTGCCATTCTGGCCTTCACTGTTGGTGCGAAGCCCATTGTGGTCCGCACCGACGATGCGAGTCTTGCGAACAACGATCCACCAAAGCCTGCTGAATACGCGGTGCCGAAGCCCGAAGACAAGTATCCTGAGACTTACCCTATTGAGGAACACAAGCCAGATGAATACCCAGTGAATGAGCCTGAGCATAAGCCTGAAGGCAACAAGCCGGAGGAATACCCGGCACACAAGCCAGAAGATTACCCGGCACAC
>WODD01000031.1:97997-148725 GCA_019775935.1 Neoascochyta sp. HWLR27 | reverse complement strand
GCCAGAGGAATATCCCACTAAGCCAGAGGAATATCCCACTAAGCCAGAGGAATATCCCACTAAGCCAGAGGAATATCCCACTAAGCCAGAGGAGAAGCCTGAGGATAAATACCCAGAGCACAAGCCTGACGACAAGTACCCTGAACACAAGCCAGACGACAAGTACCCTGAGCACAAGCCTGATGATAAATACCCGGAGCACAAGCCTGACGACAAGTACCCTGAGCACAAGCCTGACGACAAGTACCCTGAGCACAAGCCAGACGACAAGTACCCTGAGCACAAGCCAGATGATAAATACCCTGAGCACAAGCCTGACGACAAGTACCCCGAACACAAGCCTGACGACAAGTATCCCGAGCACAAGCCTAAGCCCGAATACAAGCCTGAGCCCAAGCCCCAGCCCAAGCCAGAAGACAAATACCCAGAGCAGAAGCCAGAAGACAGTAAGTCCAACCCACCCACCCATCAGCGCCACCGCTAACCCACATTACCCCAGAACCCAAGGAAGAGCCCAAGAAGGAAGAGCACCCCGTCTATCCCGTCTACCCCGCGCACCCCCCAACCGAGGACGAGTACCCAGCCAAGCCTGCGCCTGCGCCTGCGCCTGCGCCCGCCCCAGCTCCAGCGCCCGCCCCAGCTCCAGCTCCCGCCCCAGCTCCAGCTCCAGCGCCCGCCCCAGCTCCAGCTCCCGCCCCAGCTCCAGCTCCAGCTCCCGCTCCCGCCCCAGCTCCTGCTCCCGCTCCCGGCGTGAAGAAGTACACGTTTGATGACGAGATCACGCTGAAGTGCGAGGGCGGGCACATTGTGATTACGGGTCACGGGTACTAAGGGGCTTTGGCGACGACAGCAGCAGCAGCAGAGGATGGATGGATGGATGGATGGAAGTGAGACTTTACCGCGAGCCCTAGAAAACGGGCTACGGGAAAAATGCTGCTGAGAAACGCGGCTGTTTATACACATTGATCTTTGTTTAGTTGGCTAGGTCTTTGTACTCACTTGTTGGTGTGGTATGGCTCTCATCGTGGAGAGTTGGTTGGTTAGTCGGTTAGTTGGTTGGCAGCAACTGAGATCAGTACTGTTAGTCTACGACGTCTTGGTTCCTCTCTGCTATCAGACATGTGTGATGACGAGCTGGGGGCTTCACATGGGCACTATAATCTTCTCTAAAGCTGAAGGTATCTTGATTCTAGGTCCACGAGGATGCATCTCCGACCCTGTTCCTTAACAACGCAATGTTATGCCTGTGCTTATGCTATACCGTACTATGCACCTCACATTCACAACCAGTGATTTCTGCACTATCCCGATCGTGTGGCAACTGCCCCTCGTACCACTCAGACGCTAAGCATGCAGCTCCGACAAGCTGCGCAAGACCATGAAACTACTCCACTAGCCAAAGAAGCGACGCATGTGAAAATGCGTCCCATGTAGAAAAACAGACAGACGGTAGAGAAAAGGGGTATCGTCCCGAGAACAAAACGCCAGAGATGCTCATACTGCAACCTTAGTGGGATCGACCACTATAGTCTGCTCCATGGTGTAGATAGCGTACTCGTGGTCCATCCACACGAGGGCGAGGCCTTTCATCTCTCATAGGTATGACGTCATGCGCGGGGGGAGGTCGTGCCATGTACATCCTGTCATCAGGTGTGTGGCTGGGATACGCTCCTCTGCCATATCTTTCATAGTGGCCGTTCCTCACCTCGCGCGGTGGCGATCGGCGAGACGGGGCATGCAAAAACGGGTAGCTGTTGGGTGCAGCTGCAGCGTACGCTGGATAATGTTGGCTTCTATCTCCCACGATAGGCGGTCGTTTTTCACTAGATGTTAGATCAATGACTTCGCGTCGAGGTGGATTGCGAGCGTCCATGGGCTGATAGTTCATCGGTGGACGACGCGCATCAGCTTGTGGAGGAGGTGGTTCATAATGTGTCTGTCTCGGTTTCTTTGAGAACTGATCGGAGCGTGAGTCTCTCGTGTCCACAAAGGAAGAAAGCGCTTTGCGTTTGGGTGAGTGCATATCAACGTATTCCCTAGGAGCTGTACTGTGTTGGGAAATGGGTGATCGTGCATCCGCGGGACGACGAGATGAGAGCGAGTCTACTGTCTCACGCTCAACAGAAGGAATAACAGTATCCTGATCAGAAACACGCCGAGAAATTGGCGGTGGCGGCGGTGGTGGTGGCGGCAGCGGTGGCGGCGGCAATCTACGGTTATGTGCATCAAAGGGGATCGCTCGAGGTGAGGGCTGTACATATCCTTCATACCCATAACGAGGTACAGGGCGAGGAGGGTTATACTCGTTCCTCGAAGAGCCACGAGGCTCCTCGACAGGCTGAAGCTATACAGGTCAGCTAATGAAGAGAAAAGAAGAAAAAGCCATGATTCTGTTGAGCTCTTGGTAGCGCAACTCGTTGAAACTCACTTCATACAACCGCCCATCCGAGTCACGCATTAGATTTGGCGCAGCTCTCGAGGCGGCTTGAGGCATGGCAGGTCTTTCTCGCCTACAAAGGTAAGTTAAGAACCGACATCATATAGGCGGTTTACTCACGGATCGTGGATAGAGTGAACATGCGCGTGAGTCGGCCGCGAGCCAGGCTCACGATACGAGGGAGGTGGCGGGGCAGCACTTTGTAGCATTGGTGGAGAGCGCACAAAGATAGTCCTTCTGGAGGATCGCTGCGTGTCGTAGCCGTCCGCCCTAGAGTAGTTGGGATAGTGGTCAGGTCGGATGTCTCGTGCAGTCACACGGCTTGACACGATCTCCATGCTCTGTTCGCGCTCATCTGGAGTAGACCCAGAATCGTCGTCGCTTGTCTCCTCGTCATCGAGGATGATGACCTCTCGGAAAGTGTCCTCAATCTCGTTGCTTTGCTCGCCGGACTCGTCTCGCCACTCTCTGAGTTTTGCCAGAGAAACATGCTCGACCTTTTGCCTGGCCTCAACCCAGGAGCCGGTCTTCAGAATCTTATCGTAGTCTGTATAGGTATGGCGGATATGCGCAACAACAGCAAGCTGGACCCGACGAGCTAGGGAGAGCTCTTTGGCATTGCCTACCCTGTTTGTTCCCTAGGAATCGTAAGCAGGTAAGTCAGTACACCGATACAGTGAATCTACCTCTTCAAATGCATGGTTGACGATGGAAGACAAGTCTGCTTCAGGAATCTTGGGGAACATCTCACGGACAGCGCCGCGAGTGTGGTCCTTGGTCTCCTTCTCCGTCGTGGGGCCTCCATGCGGGAGCTGCCGTGACGAGTAGTTCTCGACCTGCTGAGCGATCCAGTTGTCTCTGTCACGGGCTCTCGCCTTGCGCAGGCCGTGTACGTTGTCGTATACGTATCCAAACTTGCTGCAGGCCGGTGTTATGACATCGAGGGGGAAATGATGTCCCACTCGGTGGACGTGGTGGGACAACTTCTCTGGGTCAGCGTGCGTCTTGTTCTTGGGCTTTGCCTGCAGGCGGTCAGTACACCATGGGGGTATGGGCGCTACAGTGCGGTGCTGACCGAGACAATGTGCACGTCGAGATTGCGCTGGCGGCACTGCTCTTTGCACCACTCTGTGAATTCCGGGTGGCCAGCAGGGATGAAGCCGAATCCAGGGGGGGCATGGTCGGCATAGGTCAACTGCAAGGGTGTTAGTAGGAGGTGGTGAGCCGGCAGAGTGGCGACGGACGATGGAATGCAGTTTCTTCTTCTCCTGCGTAACGGCTTCGAGGACGATCTTGTACGGCTTCTTCTTCCTCAGCGCCGCCCGCGGCTGGTCAAGGACACCAGCGCGGATCGGGGCGGGCTGTGGGCGTGCATGGTGTATTCTCGTCATTGTATGTGCACGCAACAAAGGCCATGGATGGCGCTGGGCGGATGCGACGGGTGGGTGGCGTCTACAGGCGGAGCGAGCTGTGCAGTCAGGGTTAGTGCAGCGCGCAGTGCATCTACGAGCAGGTAGAAGGCAGAAAGCAATTGTTCAAGAGGGCCTAAAGTGTTCCTACGGGCCCCGTTTGCAATGGAGAGGTGCAGGCGGGGTGAGGGTGAGGGTGAAGTGACAGGGAGCCGTAGCCGTGATCGTGACCGTAGCCATGACCAGGGCGTGGCGCGGCGCGGCGGTTCTCGCCCGAATCACCGACGCCCAACACGACCGAGACCTGCGACGACGTGATCTGGCCCTCCCACAATCATGTCCATGTCCATGTCCAACACGCCAGTCCTTCACGCATACAGACACGTGCTGCGCCAGGGCCTGAGGGCCATCAAGTTCTCCAAGCCCGCGCGCTACACACTGCGAGACCGCGTCCGCCTGGCTTTCCGCAAAAGCCCTGCTAACGACTTTGACCCCGGCAAGATTGAGAACACGCTCGAGTTCCTCCGGGGCGCCGAAGAGTTCAACGGACTGGAGCACAGCATTGTCAAGGGTCTCTTGCGTGTTTGGTGGGACCAGGACCTGGCTCGCCGCTCCAAATTCGCGAGCAAGACTCCGTGAGTAGCAAGCGCCGTCTGCTTGCCCCATCGCCGTTGACAGGGCGTGCACAGGAACAGCCAAGAGCTCCAACTACGCGTCACCGCCTACGACGCCTTCAATCACAACATCCGAATGCTGAACGAAAGCATGGGCATGTGCATACCCTCAATGACCACTCGAGTCCCTAGTTGAAGCTGTTTACTATAGTGGCCCTCTAAACGCCCTCCCCCGCACTCCCATGCTAGTAGAAAGAAACAGACGACGCCAAGTTACATGAAGTCGTCCAGGAAGTTCTCGTCGCGGTCCTGGTTACTCGACTGCGCGAGGTTGTCCTCGGTCATCATGTCCTCGTAGGCGTGGTCTCTCTGCCATGCGAGCTCCTTGCGCTCTTTGGCAATACGGGCTTCCTCTTTGCGCTGCACCAAAATCAGCAAATGGAAGAAACAAGCGAACAGAAGAGACTTACCCTCGCCTGCTGAGTGCTCTGGTCCCGCTTCCTGAGCTCGCGCAGCCTCTGCTCCTTCTCCTCCCTCAGGTCAGGGAACTTCTCGACCTTGGTCTTGTTGAGACGGTTGACGATGGGGTTCTCCCGCGTCGCGACGTGTATGCGCTTGACCTGTTCACCGTCAGTAAACAACATCAACAAGAAAAGAAGAAGAAAAAAGTACATGCCTTTCGCTGGTCCTTGAACCCGACCTGTCCAACTGCCATACTCCCATCCTTCTTGAGATTCGACCACGGTGTATACACGATTGTGACGTTGTCCTTCTTATTCCCTGTCTATCCATCAACCCTGATGCGCTTCTTACCACAGCCTCAGACCCAAAAAACACATACCTTCAATACTGTTCGCCTTGGTCAATTGAGCGCAATCGACGAGCAACTCCTTGGTCATCTTCTCCCAGTCCTCGCCCTCGGGCAGCCGGACGTAGATATGCGCCGAGGACAGGTTGTCGGCGTGGAACCACACATCCTCATCCCAGCCGTGGGCAATCAGATCTTCGTCTGCGCGGTGTTTGTTGGCAAGGGGACCATTCACGTAGCATGAGTTGCAAGTCAAAGGGGGAAGGGGCGACGGGCGAATGGGAAAGCAGAGGCAGAAAACGTAACGTACTTTCGACTTTGTCCTTGCCGACGTAGATGAAGGCCGAGGGGGACACGGTGTTGGACGAAAAGTAGTAGACCATTGTGCAGGGCCGGCCGGCGTGTAGTGTGCTCGACTGCTGCTGCGAGGCGCGTGGGTGTGAATTTCGTGGACACGTGCTGGTGGGGCTGGGCTAGGTAGCTAGCGGGGTCGGCTAGGTACCGCGGGGCTGCTGGCCATCCCATCCACACATGATGCACACACATGGTAGACGACGACAGCGACCAAGAAAGACGCCAGGTAGACCATTGAGTTTGTTCTCTGCTGTGAAGTGATATGCGTGTGATTCAAGTGCTAAATGTCTGTTCAGAACATGTCGGATCCAAGTAGGTAGTAGTAACATAGCTAGCGCCAAGGCAACCTAGGCGCGTACTTGGTAGTAACAACCTCGCAACCAACCTACCTCGTCGCCATCGCGAACTCTCCACCAAAACCACGCCGGACGCAGGGCAGAGGTCGCAGAACCCAACCCAACCCCACCCGATCCGAAATGCCTGCCGAGCAAGCCTCGGCCGACGTCCGCCGCAAGGCCGCGCGCGAAGTCATCGACATCCTGCACGAGATCGCAACGCTGCTGGTATGTGTGTATGTGTGTATGTTGTGTTGTATACATCAAGACCTTGACTAGTTGTCGACGCCAGCGAAAAACAAAAACAAAAACAAAAAACCTCTCTCTCTAACAGTTTTCCTCCACCAGAACACCCACCTCGACCGCCAACAGCTCTCGTACTGCGTCTCGCTGATCGAGAACGGCGCCAGCCCAGAGGCCCTAGCGGTACGTTTTGCCCCGTCCGTTCTGCAGATCATATCAGACCAGACTAGACGACTTGGGTGAATGATGAAGAGAGAAAGAAAGAGAGAGCATCTAGCTAACCCCATCCCGCGTGCCGCAGAAAGTCATACAGCAGCTGCGCGAGGAGTATCCGCCGTCGTCGCTTGACGGCGACGACGGCCCGCCGCGCTGATGGCCCGTCTGTGATAGCGACCCGGCTACGTACCTACCCAGCTGAGCCGAGCTAAGCTGAAACTGCCCCCTTGTTGCCTTGCATAGGTGCGCGCATCGTGTGTGTGTGTGTGTGTGTGTGTGTGTGTGTGTGTGTGTGTGCGTGCGCGATAGAGTGATTGCGGTTGTGTACATGGGCAATTTGACTGGGGAGTGAGGAGCTGGGTGGCATGTAGATTACGGCGCGGGGAAGTGGAGTGGGGGTTAGAGAGGGGAGTAGGTAGATAGATAGCTGACTGGCTGGCTGTTGGGATTGCTGTGCTGCTGGACGTGGCCAAGGCTGCTATCTCTGCACGTTGCACCGCGAGTACATTTACCAGTCGAGAGGCGGTGGATTGGATTGAAGGGGGGGAAGATATGGGGGAAGATAGGCGAGTTGCACCTGCTGCTCGGCTTGGCATGCATGCCTTGCAGGAAGCAGAAAGCTTGGGAGCGCGCGTGGTCGAGGAAGGGGGGGCGGTGCGGGGTTGCAGTTGGACGGATTCGACGAGCTGGCTATCAGCGACATGCATCGTTATCTGGATAGGTAGCGGGGATGCCACGATAAGCTGAGCTGTGGACCAAGCCGTCTGCTTCTGGCCTTTGGATTCCGCATGTGCGGGACGGTTGACCATGTATCCGGCGCTTGGAGAGGCATCAGATCATCGGGTAGAGGAGCATGCCACTAGCAGAAGCCATGTCATCATTGAAAAGAAAAACGATTAGTTGGCTGCAGAATGCTAAACGATAGCGAATGGCTGATGGGTATCTCAACGAGGGATGGGGTATCTTCCAAAGGAAATTCGCAGAACGCCGCCCTCCTAAAATCACAATCCTCCTATCTACCGGCTTCCCCACGTTGGCGATGATTGGCGCTGGCGAAAGTTGCCCTTGTCATCTGCCACCTTGCGCAGTGCCTTTTCCGCCTTTGCTTCCTGCTTATCGAGGAACGCGTTGTAGACTGCAGGCAGCACACGCTTAGAGTCTGGCCATTGGTTAGCATCCCGCGCCGTGTTGTTGGGGGGGATCGTGGGAAGTGCACTTACTTGCGTGCTCTGCGTCAAAGATGATACCATCTGCACCTCGCTCTCCAGCAACCTTGACAGCCTCCTCGAGCAGGCCCTCGCCGACACCCTTTCCCCTGTACTTGAGCTTGACGGTCCAAGCGCGGACAAGGGCCTTTCCTCTCCTCCTGCGACCCCGCTTCTTCGCCGCGTCATGGTCGGCCCAGCCTAACACCAGCGCGCCGATGACATCCTTGCCCCACTTGGCGACAACAAGCCTATCCTCACCAAGCCAGTCCATGTCAATGTCCTCTGCCAGTCCAATATAGCCGCCGGTAACCCATCGCACGGCAACGAGGAAAGTCATGGTGATGCCGCCGAGGGTGGTGCCGAGAAGATAGAGGTCGCCCGAGGAGCGCAGAATGTACTGCGTGACAATGGCGACTACAAGGCCGAACACGGCAAGGTTGATTGGGTGGAAGATCATCATTTTGCTGGCGACCTGGCGCTGCTGGGCTACCGAGTCGGCGACGAGGCGCAGGCCCTCGATACGGTCGTCGTCGGATTCGGCCGTGTAGGTCGAGAGCTGGGGGAGCTCGTCCATGGGGGGCTTGGCCGGGGCGGAGACTTCGTTGGGTGGCATGATGGCGGCCTCTGCGGACGAGGGATAGGGGTTGTATGGGGCGGGGAGCGTCGAGTAGGAGAGAGAAGTCGGGAGGTGGGGGTGCGAGTAGTAGGACCCGGCGCGGAAGGTGGTTGGAGTGCCCAGAGGCGAGGGCAGATCCGGGTCGATTCGCAGATTTGCGCTGAGGGACGTGAGGAAGGCTGAGGACGGCCGTTAGCAAGCAAATTTGGACAAGTTTGGAGTGTGGTTGGGGCGCAATGGGTTGCGGCGGTGTTGGAGGCGCGTCACACGAGCATTCGGGAACCGAGTTGGATGCACGTACCAGCGCTTGTTCTAAATCCAGGAAGCGAGGGAATGGCGGGAATTGCCTTTTCCAAGCCCGTGTAGTGGTTGACGACGACGGTGTCGGCGAGGGAGTATCGCTGGGGAAAGGCATGGGGGCCTGGAGGGACTTTGAGGTGGGAGGGGGGGAGTTGGCGGCCCATGTCTTGTTGTAGAAAAATAGTTGTGGTTAGGCGAGGGTGGAATTACATGTACGGAAGCGTGTAGTGGGGAGTGGTTGGGCGCGGCCTGGAGCGCGCACTAAGCAGAGAAGAGAAGAGAAGAGAAGAGAGGAGACTAAACGAGTAAAAGGCGAGTATTGCAAGAGAGTCGTAGTGCTGAAGAGCTGAGGCAGTGGTGGGAAAAGGTGCCTCTATGTATTGGCGCAGCCAAGAGGGACGAGGGCGCTGGGGCCGCTGGGGGCCGGCTGGTCGAGGCGCGATCTTCACCAGGCTGCGCGTGTCTCTGGCGTCGGGGACCACGATTGGGTGGGCGCGTAATGCACAGATAACGCCGTGCGCCTCTGGATGCTTGCGTGGGACGGCCTGCAGCGTGGGATTTGTTGCAACACTGCAGCAAGAGCACAGCGGTCAGCGTTTTCGGTGCGCGTGGGCGGGCAGACGGGCAGCGAAGAGAGAAGACCCCCACACGCTCTCCACTGCGGCTGCGGCGTGACAGTCGAGGTGACAGTCTGGTGACGGTGTCTAGATGCAACACGACCATGTCGGCTTCTGAGGCAAGCGCAGGCAAGCGCAGGCAAGCGCACGCGAGCGCTTGGCCTGGGGAGGGAGTGAGGGGGTTTGTTGTTTTGGCTGGGCCAACCTCAAACAAGCCCGAGGCCTCGACGCTGCGAGGAGCAATGCAGGCAGATGCAAGCGTGAAACAAACTGCGGGATCAAGCGCTGCTGCAGTCTCAGCTCCTCAGTCAGCACTACTACCTACCATGACCACTCCCGACGGCACAAAATAGGTAGAGTGGAATCAAATCAAACGCAAATCCAATAGTTAGTGAAATAAAATAAAATACTTCATCTCGCAAAGTCGCAGACCCACACTGGCTACATCCTTCGCGCCTATACTACAAGGAAGATGGGCCGATTGCTATAGGGAGCCATAGGGCGCCTTCGATGCCAACCCCGACCCTCGACGCCCATTCGCCCCTCGCTCTCCTTGGATCCTAGACCACGCCGCCCACCAGCCCGCGATCCCACCGCCGTTCGCCAGCCCGCCATCTTACGTGTGTTTGCTCCACCCTAACCCTACCCTCTGACGACCACTCATGGACACCGACGACCACCCAGCGCCCTGCAGACGTCATGCTCCCCCTCCCCACACTCGCACACGCGCACGCTGCAAACCACCCGCCGCTCCACTCTCGACCCTGACTGACGTGTCGCTTTTGCTCCTCTAGGCAAGCCCCGCTGGCGAGCTTGTTTCGCCCTGCCTTGGGCCGCGTTTCAACCCGCTCGTATCGTTGGCCTGCCGCATCTAGCGAGCCCGCTCTGCAATGCCCACGTGCTGCTCCTTCCTTCCTTCCTATGTGCTTACTTGCTCGCCTATCGCTGGTCGACCGTTGGGTATTATCATTATAGGTACCTATACAAGCAGGGCGCGGGAAAAAAAGTTTCTTGTCTTGGCTATCGACTCAATCCGCGCCTGCCCTACCTGTTCATCCGCCTGGACCGTCCTTGTTGACCCTAGAACCCCCTTTACCTCTTCCCCCCACCACCCCCCTGCGCGCAAACCAAAGTACATTACATGAGGTAGTTATTAACAAGCTCTAGTGGACAGTCAAAGCCGTCCACCCATCTATCCAGCTCAAACACACAAAGCTCGTAACGCCGCCCACCTGTACAACAACATCAACAACATCAACAACATCAACACCCTCAACCGACCAACTACGCCAAGATCTAACCATCTCCTCCCCCTCCCAGGCCTGCTCGACCCGTGACGTGTTACGACCACCACCTCCTTCTAGAGTGTACAAAATCGCTCATCTTCTCCCACGCACTGTAAACACGAGTCAATCATGAATCACAGCCTCAGTGGGGAATCAAGGCCGTCTGCTCTATCCGCTCACTTCTTCGCTTGCGCAGCCGGAGCAGCCACTCCAGCACCAGGCTCGAGCACGTGGTCGTGAGTCTCGCACCGAAGCACCCTGCCGCCTTCTTCTTGCGAGCACACTGGGCTGTTGGTCACCCATTTGTCCTCCATGATCTCTTCGAGTGTGGCGCGCCTCTTGGGGTCAACCTCGAGCATTCTGCCAATAATGTGCCTGCTCTCCCTGGGCAGCAGCCGCAGCAGACGCCATGGACCCTTGATCACTTGCGGTGCTTGTTGACTCTGGCCGCTCGTCGGGGCTGCTGATGATGTGTTGGCCGAGGTAGCTGCAGAAGTTGCGCCATGTTCCCCAGAAGGGTGGCGCGAAGCCGGTGCTGATTGGGTTCCGTGTCGAGCTTGGTCGGCGACAGAGTTGAGGTCAGCCGCCGATCGAGATGGACCGGTAATCGACCTCGGACCATCGTTGGGAGGCGAGACAAAGAGCTTGTAAGAATTATCAGAAATCCGCGGTGCTTTCCACGGGAAGCGACGCAGTGTCATGCAACAGAATATAATGGCAAGCGACCAGATGTCGGTTGGCTGCGGATCATACTTGGACAAGTCGTACACTTCCGGCGCTAGATAAGGATCCGAGCCGACAATACCTGCCAACTGTAAGCACAAGTCACGACAAACAAAATCCACAATGTCTGAACCTACCACTTGCAAGGACAATCTCGTTCTCAAACGGATACCGGAACACGGCCGCGCTTCCGAAATCGATAATCTTCATAATTCCCCGCTCGTTGACAACCACATTGTCCAGTTTCAGGTCCCGATGAGCGAGACCCATGCTGTGAATGTAGTTGACTCCGTTTAGGATTTGGAGGGTGCAACACGACATTTCCTCTCTGCTCATCTTTCCCGTCATGACGATTGCGAAAAGGTCAAAAGGCGCGTACTCCATGACGACGTAGTAGTTGCCCTTCTCATTGACCAGGTCCATCGTCTCAATGATATTCCCGTGATGCAGCGTCGATCCTATGCAGAACTCGGCCGTGACCTTTTTGTTGTAATCACGCTCCGACTCGTACGAGTGTCTGGCTCGGAACTGCTTGACGGCAAACGTCACGCCATCACTGCTCCGCTTCATCAGACGAACTGAGCCTCCAGCACCGGATCCAAGCACCTTGCCGAACTTTCCGTACTTGCTCTCCAGGCCGTGGTCGTCGGCGAACGGCACGCTGGTTGCTCCGTTGGTTATGGGCGGTGTCATGGCTCCGGATTTGATGGAACGAGCCGGCTTCTCTCGTCGGATAGATGGCGTAGGAGACTTGATGGATTTCTCCTTTTCCCTCTCTTTGTCCTTGTGCTTGTGTCCAATTTTGAAGAAGCGCTTGAGCTCAGACATGGATCCATGACCGTGTTTGCTGCCTTTGATGGACTTTGTTTCGGTCTCGGTGTCGGAACTGTGGCGGCTGGATGCCTTTCCGTTTCCACCAAAGATGCTTGCTCGGTTAGGGAAATCCTCTCGGTCGGAAGCATTACCTATCGATCTTGGGATAGCCTGGCTTGTGGATTGGTGCTGGCGTCGACGGCCGTCGCGGCCACCAAAGATGAAGCGTGCGTCGAGGGAATCAAGGTTCTTCGGCTGTGGTGCGCGTCTGGAGCGAGAGTAGGGATCGTCCTTGTCACCTTGTGGGGTGAAAGGGCGGCTGATGGTTGTAGGCGTCGATGTGCCTGGAGTGCGTTGTCCACCTGATCCAGAGGGACTGGCATCTCTCGACGCTGGCAAAGAATCGCCTGCAGGGCCGACTTGGAACGTAGGGCCGTGCCTCGGATGCGGTTGGACGACGCCTGGAACGTCGGATGTCGAGAATGGGCGGCCAGTCCTCTCTCCGGGCTTTGGGGAGCCTGAAGCTGCCGCTGCTTGGGATGAACGTTCGACTGTAGAGTCCATCGAGGTAGGCGGGGCCTCATGTGGGGGCGAGACTTGTGGGGTCATCATGGCGGGGTCGGTTGGTGCCTTTGGCTGATCTTCAGCACCGCCATGTCGCTCGTCGCGCGAGGATGTGCCGGCTGGCGTTAGTGGCGGAGATTGCATGTTGGGGGTATGGGCGGGGGCATGTTGAGACGAGTGCCCAGAGGGCGTGCGGGAGGCGGGCGAGGGCGAGGGAGCCTGCAGCATGTCAGTGGGGTGTGTGTGCGCCAGCACAGGGTGAAATTAGGTACCCGCGAAGGAGGAAGCGAGACGGGCTCAAAGGAAAAGTTTTCCATGCGCTTCGCCTGGCAACGTGAGGTCTGGAGTGTCGAAGACAAATTGCGTATCTCGTCCTCGGCCTGGGGGCTCAGCGACTCTTGTGGAGGAGAGTGGCCGGTGCCGGTTAGATCCGACACATGGAGCACAGCGTCTACGGGCTCGATTTCCTGGTTGACGTCGCTGAAGCGGACAGAGGGCTGGTCCTGCGCCGCGGGCGACATGATGGGCGGTGGTGATGGGCAGAGAATGGCGTAGACGGGCGCAGGCGCTGTTGCTGTCAATGAGTTAGCTGGACTGCACCATGACGAAAGCACCGAGCTACTAGGTTGAGAAAGCTTACCGAAGCTAGAGGCGATGCGTGACTGGCGAGATGGGGCTCGTCACGACGCCGCCGTGGCTCGGATCTGGGTCAGAGTGGAGCAGGTGAGCAGATGGCTAGGTGGGTGTGGGATTGCAGTGCTCAGGCAGAGATAGTGATTGTGCGAGGAAGAATGCAATGCAGCCTGTTGCCGCTGGCTACAGGCAGAGAGAGACCGAGAGCCGTGATGTGATGCTCCAGGTCTTGTAGCACTAGAACTGCCCCGCGCTACCGCAATGGCGTCGTCGACGGCCGGATGGATCGAGCAGCGCAGCTGCAGATGGCGCAATGCACGTCAGAGAGAGACAGAGAGAGGGAGAGAGAGGGTCGCTGGGCCGGCAGAGACAGTGTGGCCAGGAGGCGTTTGTTGCAAGAGGGCACTGGCGAGCACGTCGCCGTCGAGGTTGAATTAGGCTCTCTTTTCTTATTATTACCTATGCCGCCTCAGCCCGACCGCCCGAGATCGTCGCAGAAGCGGCCCACTGCGTCACGGTCGCGCCTCGCCCTGGCACATGCCCGCCCAAACCACGACACGCCCGCCTCGACTGCCTCTCGCCTCTCGCCTCTCTCCCTCACCACCCTCCAAGCCACACCACACTGGGATACCCCCCCACATATCTCTCGTCGCGACCACCACCGCCGCCCTGCCCGTCCCGCCCGCCGCACCAAGCGCCCCGACCGCATCGACCGCATCGACCGCCCCTCCCACCCAGACCCCTCCCCCCGGCCCTGCTACCTACTCTTCGCCGTCAAGTCAAATTTTCCCTCTTGTTGAACCAGGACCCCAAAGAGTTTTCCAGCCCTTCCCAATCAGGGCCGCCTCATCCGCCATACTCACGCATCCCTTTTGGTAGTGCGCCCCCCTCCCTCTCGCAAAATGTTCAACTGGGCAAAGTCAGCGTGAGTTTGAATCGCCCCCCTGGCGTTCACCGCCGCCCACCACCGCCACCCACTGACAGCTGTCAGTCTTTCCGTCGTTGCCGGCACGCAGGAGCCCGAGTACGGCCCCGAGGCCATCCAGCCCGTCGGCAAGAACGCCGGCGACCCTGCCTACACCGAGTTGACCAAGCAGGACCTCAAGTGGCAGGTCGTCGACTACACCAATGTCGAGACGCAGACCTTCTACTTCATGTCCGACGCCGGCCACATTGGCTTCCTGCAGGTCATCTACAACAACATTGCCGGCCTCCGTGTGACGGCCCAGTTCAACACCAAGCTCTTCTACCCCAACAACGAGAAGCCCATGCTCTGGGCCAGTGACCCCGTCAACAACTACGGCTTCGACAACGAGCGCCACTCGTTCCACGCCGACGGCGTCTCCGTCCAGCTTTCCGAGGATGGCCAGTCGTACACCATCAAGGCTGCCGTCAACAACACCAGTCTCGTCAACGCAAAGTTCACCCGCTCCGCCCCCGGCTTCCAGGGTGGCAAGAACGGCACCAGCAACTATGGAACCGACCCCAAGCAGCCCTGGGGCAACATGCACCACCACTTCTGGCCGCGCTGCAGCGTCGAGGGCTCCATCATCACAAAGGAGGGCGAGATCAAGATTGACGGACGCGGTATGCTGAGCCATGCTCTGCAGGGCATGAAGCCGCACCATGCCGGTAAGCACCTGTGTTTAGCTCTCTCCGTACGAGCCCGCCAACTAACATGCCGCAGCTTCCCGATGGAATTTTGTCAACTTCCAGTCGCCGTCGTACTCGGCCATCCTCATGGAATTCACGACCCCTCCTTCGTACGCAAACACCGTTGTCAGAGTCAGCGGTATTGTCACAGACGACAAGCTTATCACCGCCGGCATCAACGGCGACGTCAAGCACATCGAGACCAAGCAGGACTCGGACAACGAGTGGCCCGTGCCTACTTCGGCCAGCTACCACTGGGAGGGCAAGACGGCCGACGGCCAGGACGTCACTGCAGACATCCAGGCGCCTCTCGGAGAGAAGCTGGACCGCGTCGACGTCATGGCCGAGGTGCCCGGCTTCGTCAAGGCCATTGTCGCGACAGCAGCCGGCACCAAGCCCTACATCTACCAGTACGCCGTCAAGACGACCATCAAGCTCAAGGTGGGCGATGAGGTCAAGGAGGAGGAGGGCACTCTCTTCACCGAGGCTACCTTCATCTCGTAGATTGCTCTGTGCGACAAATCGATACCATGACGACGACCGTAGCTATAATAACTAGACTGGCAGGACCGGAACCTGAGACCCTAATGAATAACGTTTTTCCTTGTGCTCCCTCCTATGCTGCCTCCCTTCCGCCTTTGTGATTGTGCCGGCTGCATAGCGTGTGGTAGCAAGCGGGGAGGCAGCGTTTCACTGTTTATGCAAACTGATGGCCAGCGCGTGCTGCCCTCGTCCCCGCACTCAGCTCACAACAACAAGTGAGCGACTTCGCGTCGCATGCGCGCTGCGTTATCAAAGGAGCGTGCGGCACGGCTCGTGATTGGCCCGCGCACGGAACGACGCATACTATAACTACTATGTATAACTAGTTAAAGCACCTACAACCGCCCTTAAACACCCCCACAATATCCACACGACGACGACGCCGCCAACACTCGACGCAAAACCCGTCGAAAGGCCCAGACCAGCCGTAGGTATGCCGCGCTTTGTAGGCGCGCCTCGCCCCGGCGGATCGCGCCAGCCAACTTAGCTTTCGCAGACACCAGAGCGCAGCCGCGCTGCGCAACTTGGACTCGGGCTGGGTCGCGGCGCAGCTGGGCTTGGGCCGGAAAAGGGGAAGGGCGTGAAGAGGCATATGTGAGTTTAATTTTTTTAACTAGTTAACTAACTATTTTTTTTATCCTCTTTCCTTTGATCCTGCGACGAGAAGAGAGGTACATTCATTTTGTGTGGAAATAGCGGAAGCTGATGCCGGGATAAAGGAAGATTCAACGCGACAACATCCACGGCGTTACCAAAGGCGATATCCGGTGAGTGCAGCTACCTAGATGGCTCCCTCTCATCTTTACCCACTCACCCCGTTGAATGAAGACACAAACTAACCCACGTCGCAGCCGCCTTGCGCGCCGCGGCGGCGTAAAGCGCATCCCAGCGATCGTCTACGACGACATCCGATCGGCCATGAAGCAGCGGCTGGAACTCGTAGGCTCCCTTTTCTTTCAAGCCGGCCCTACGTACGCCTCGTAGCCGAAACTGACCGCTCACGCCCTGCTACCAGATCCTCAAAGACGCATGCGCAATCGTCGAGCTTACGGGCCGCAAAACCGTCAGCGTGACGGACATTATATTTACGTTGAACCGGATATGTTCCCTTCTTCTTCTTCTTTCCACCTCTTCTTATCTCTCATTTTATTCCGCTGTCTTCTCTAATTTCTCTCTTCCCTTCTTCCTCTCTCTTCCCTTCTTCCTCTCTCCCCCCTTCTTCTCCCTACCCTTGATCTATACATGCCAAGTCTGGAGAGAGACAAGGACGATACTAACTTGAACCAGCACGGCCGCCCCATCTACTGCTTCGATCCATCGTACATTGGCAGACGCCATTGAATTGAGCAGTCAGTGAGGCGGGGGCGTATGGAGGAGTTTGGTGCGGCTAGGCGCCGTACGTTTTATAAATCCAGGATAGTCATCTCTTCCTGATGTGTTTATGGGATCAGGACGTCTCTTTCTTGTGGGGTTTCCGTCTCGTGCTGGCTGGTTCGGTTCGGTTCGGTTCGTAGTGCAATGGGCAGACAAGGCAATGCTATACCCATGTGAAGCCGTGAAATAGTCGGCAATGCAGCCGCGCTTGAATTTGCAATCGTGTATACTCGTACACCAGGCAATGCTATCTGGCCAATCCGCTACGCCATGAATGTTCAAACAAATCGTAACTACTGAGACATGAAATGCGTGATTGATTCCTCTTTAGTCCCTCAATAAGACCACCCATGCGCCTCCTTGTACAGCTGGTGAATGTCGCGAATCAGATTATCGGGATCCGACCCGCCGTCGCAGTCCCTCCAGTCGCCGTCGTCGTGCACACACCTGACCTTGCCGTTCAGGCGAAGGGTGCAGCTCGTGGCAACCCCGACATCAGCACTGTGCTGGACGCTGTCTCTGAGCAGGCCCATGCCGTAGGCGCCCGTGTCGCGGCTCATGCAGTCGTTGAGGAGGCCAAAGTCGAGGCCGTGCTCGAGGGCGCAGTCCTCAATGAGCTCCTGGCGGGGTATCTCGTGGTAGTCGTTTACGAGGCAGTTTGTGAAGCCCAGGTGCAGTTTCGGGTCCGGGTACTCGGAGGCGGCGCACAGGAGGACGATGTTGCCGAGGCACTCGGTCTGACCGTGCATGCACTGGACGCCGTCGTCGTCTGTTGTTCTGTTGGGGGAGAAGGGGTTAGAGGGGTGGTTGGAGAGGGGTGGGTCGAGAGGGACGACGTACTTTCCGATAAACGACAGGCGGAAGTCGACCTCGTCCGAGACGTTTGCCATGACGGGCAGCACGAGCTTCTGCAGACATGCGCGCGCATCAGGGCACTTTGACCTGGGGCGCACCGTCAGTGCCTGTCGCACATATATGTATATATATATATATGTATATATATATATATATAATATACATGGAGACGGCGCAAGGCAGCAACTCACATTATGTGCACGTCGAGGGGCACTCTTGCGTCGGGCTCGGCGAGGCCATGGTCGTGGTCGCAGTTCCAGGTGCGGGCGAGCCAGAAGAGGCCGAGGACGAGGACGGCGAGGGCGGCGTGGAAGCGGCGCTTGGACTGGGGTCGCAGCATCGTCGCGTCGGGTGCGGTTACATGGTCTTGGGGCTGCGAGCAAGGGAGGAGCGGCGAGGCTTTAGGCGTCTTTTCAGCGGCGGGCGGCGACGGCATGGCTATGGGTGTGGGTGTGGCTGGGTACCGAGTAGGTAGTGTGATGGATAGTGTGATAGTGTACGAGGGGGGCTAGAGCATGCAAAGGGAGTCGATGCGGCTGACTGGCGTCATGAATGGCGCATAGCGCGTCGCCCAACTGAGATAACGCGACAAACTCGGCAGGTGTCTTTTTTGGAGGTCTCGCTGTGTCGGTCTAGAATTCTCTGATTGACTGTAGGTAAGTAATGGAGTATGGACAGACATGTGGTTGGTATGCACAGCTGGGGATGCGGGTGCTCCACCACCTACTACCTACTTCATCATCCAACGCCGATTACGGCATGGCCATCATTCATGTCCATATACGGACCCTGACACAAGAGACGTTAGTTATACCTCTTTAGACAAGTGCAATCCTCTCTCATTCCATCACTACCAATAACGGGTATCCATCACAGCTTCGCCGACCCACCCAAGCCCTCTGTCCTCGGCCTCGCAACCCCGCCCTCTGCCACTTCTCCCCCATCCCACCCCGCAATCAAGTCCTCCAGCACACCCGCCTCGTCCTGACCCCACACGAGCCCACCTACCGCCGCCCACTCGCCTCCGGCACCTTTACGCAGCACCCTGTACGTCGGCACGCCGCAGATGCCGAGCTCTTTCGCCTGGGCAGTGAATTCGCGGAGGGCTGCTTTGGGGCCTGCGCCATTAGCACGCGTCACAAGGTCGGCGCCATTGAAGCCTGCGGCGGTGAGCACAGAGGTCAGGACGCTGGTCGAAGAGATATCAGAGTCGCTGGACCAGGCGGCTGAGTCTGGGGACGTGTTAGTACAGTGATGCAAAACCGAGTGAAGAAAGAAAAGGAGAACACAACGACGTACAGAGACACGGAATCGTCTTGGGCTCGACAATAGCAACACGCAGCACCTCGGGCGTACGGATAGGAAACACGCTCGCCCACCGGAACGCGACGCGCCCGTCCTCGCGCCCCGTCGACGCCGCCACCGCATTCCACCACGCAACCCAGTCGGCGTGGTCCTGCTGCACCCACCTGCGCTTGGCCGCGCTCACCGCCGCCATGGGCAGCATGGGCGCGCCAATCTCGCGGAACAGGATTCCCAGCAAGAAAGGCTTGAGCACAATCTCCAGCCGCGGCCCAAACTGCGCCTGCAGCCGCCCCAGCTGCGTGTACCCCAGGAACCCCCACGGGCTGCTGAAATCGAACCAGAACTCGACCCGCGTCGGCGCAGCCAGCTCGTCCGACGCCACGCTCCGCGGTATCAGCGCCCCGAGCCGCGGCACGCTCGACCACGGCGCTGCCCCCATGCGCAGCGAAACCAGCGTCGCCTCGACAAAATGCATGCGGTCCTGGCCCCAGAAGAAGCGCCCCGTGTGCTCTGCGCCGTCGCGGTCCGTCCAGCGCGCACGGGGGATCCAGAACCCAGGGACGCCGAACGCGCCGCGGTCGATAGCTTTCGCCGTTGCCTCCTCGAGGGCTGCGCGCGCCTGCGCGTCCTGGAAGCTTTCCTCGCTGAGCCCCGTCACGCTGCACTCGGCTGCGATGCGCAACAGCTCCGCCGTGTCCGTCACGTCTCTGCGCTGCGCCCAGTACGCTGCGAACAGGGCGTCTGTCAGCGCCGCACGCTGCGGGCCGTCGGGCACCGCGTACAACAGTCTCAGCGCATTCACGCTCTTCCGCGGGTGCTCGGGTGGCGCGTCGTATGCGATTCTGTACCGCCGCAGTGTCCGCCCCATGCTTGCGCTCGTCACGCTCTTTTTCGCCGCATTGAAGACGTCGCTTGCGCTGCCTGCTGCACCTTGCGGCGCTGATGTCGCACGGTAGATGGCCCCCAGGAGCACTGGACGGTAGTGGAGCGTTGCGCCTGCCCGCGCCGCTAGAGACTGCACTCGTGTTGAGGCGATGTAGGCGAACGGGCATGATATGTCGTAGTTGAATTCCAGCGTCGGCGCAGGTGGAGGCATGGTGTGCGGTGAGGGTTGAGGGGTGTTGCGGTGTTGCTGGGGGATATGTTTGTTGGGTATGGGTAGGGCTGAAGCGTAAGAATAACTTGTAGTCGCGTCGTTGGTGAATGTGTGGGGTGTGGGGTAAGATGCTGGGCCGAGGTCGAGGTGACCACGTCGGCTATCCATGCGCAGACTGATCGACCGCTCCGCCTTTGACCCGTGAGGAGAATAATTGTCACCGACTCGTGAGATGGACCGAGATCTTGATGGTACTGACCTGGTGGATTTAGTAAGACAGTAAAAGGTAATTGCGAATCACGGGCCCTACTATCTACTATCCAATTCCATATGGTATCAACAAAAAATAGCAAGCATAACTACGTATAAATTACAGCACCCAGATCATAATACATGGCTTCCAATCACACCCCACCCCTACCAGCATACGTCCCAGCCTATCCGTAGTTGAATGGATTCCTGCACAGTGGACAAGAGCTACTGCCACTCGTCTTGAACCACTTAAACAAACAACTTCCATGGAACAAGTTCTTGCATGTCTGGCACCTCTTGTCAGGCAGCTTGCGGTCACTACCCACGATGCTGTAGCAAATGGCGCACTCAGTCTGTCCCTTGATAGCGCCATCGACATTCCGCTTGAATGTCGTCAGCGCGTCAATCAGACTGCCATTGAAGATGTTGATGGCGCCGAGCGACGTCCGCAGCCACGATTGCCATTTCAGCTCGTTGACAGCAACCCGGTTCAGGCCTTCAATGTGGGCATTGGCAAGCGGGAAGGCGGCGGGCAGTGCGATGCGCATGCTCATCGTCTGCTCGTCCACGAGATACGACGCAGTAATTTCGCGCGCGCGCGGCGCTACTTTGACAGCGAAGGGAGAATCCGAGTCCGAATCGGCTTGTTCCTCTGACCATGTTGTGACCGACTGCAGCGCTGCCGATATGACTGGGGGCGAGATGTGCTTCTCTGTCCACGGCTCCAGCGTGACGACGGTGGCGCGCGACTTGCAGTCAATGAACCATGATTTCGTCAAAGATGGTACGTGTCGAAGACAGAGGAAATACAGGTGCGTAAGCAGCCATTGAAGGTCTAGAGGTCCAAGGTCAGCATAATGTGCACGGATGGACAACTCCCTTCAACGCACCTTGCTTCGGAGGCTCGACGTCCGGCTCGTAGGTAGTGACATCAAGTTTGGATACGTCAACCGGCTTGTTATGCGCGTGTCCAAGGAGGTCGAATGTGAAGTTGAGCAACCCAGGGAGGTACTCGCCTTCCTTGATGTTCTCCACATAGTCGTTCTTAACTTTGAAGGACTGAGTCGGTTAGCATGCTTATCTCAACGTCTGAAGTGAAAACTTACGGAATGCTCCAGGTGATCGAAAATCAGCAACCAGCTGAGAAGATACCCCCTCAATGCCAGTGGAACGCTGCGCTCAAAGTTCGCCTCAGCCAGAGCCGCAACCGTGGGCGCTTCGATGATGAGTGAGAGCAGCTCCTCCGGCAAGCGAGGTGCCGTCTTCGACAAGGCAGCATCGATAGAGATTTGTTCTTGCGACGCAGGAATCTGTTTGTGCAGGATGTTGAAGGCTGCCTGCTGAACAGGCTGCGATTCGACGTAGAGCAGCGGGTAAAGTTCTTCAGTAGATTCAAGGTGTTCCAGCGGTATTTTCGCAATTTGGCGAGCGAGAACATCGTTGACCATCTTGAGTGGCTGGTGGAACTCATCAGGGAAGTGCTGTGAGTGTTTGAGTAGATTTATCAATCCATTTGCAACTGGCTGTTCAGTCTCTTTCCAGACCTCGAGCAGATCGTCGTTAGCATCCTCGATCTGAGTGAGACCTCGAAGCTGGGAGTAGAGTTTCAGAGATGCATGTGCAAAAGGTATCGGGCTGCTGAGTGGTTAGCATTGATCGATATGACAAAGGACATGACGCACCTAGTGGCCTCTGCGCCACTCTGTTCCAACTCAGTAGTGCGTGACCAGATGGTCGCAAGCGAATTCAAGATGTCACCCCAGTGCTCGCCATAGATGTCGCTCATGAGTGGGAGCAGAGCAGTCAAAGCGCGGCATACTTCAGCCTTCGTTGAGAGCAGCACAGCATCCTCTTCAAGCCAAGGCACAACATGTTTGACGAAGAACACAAGACGCTGCTTCGCAATACTCTCCGTAATTCCCTCCTGGCCAAGGACGGTATTGAGAAGGATGAGCTGACCAAGGCCTTCCTCTGCTCTCTGCTCAATGTCCAGTCCAGTAAGGTCAGCAACAAACTCGTTGCACATTCGCTCGCAGGATTTTGATGCTGCAAGCGGCTCCTTGAAGGCATTGAGATACCCGAGGAGAGCAAATACCTCCTTGTTCTTACGCAGAGCTTTCAGATTCTCCTGTAGTTGGGTATTCTGTGAGCTCTTCCAGCCGCTGATCTCAATCGCCTCTGTCACAAGAACGCTGTAGACCCGCGCGTTGTAGTAGGCTTGAGATGAGGTATCGAATCCAATCTTCGATAAGAGCTGTGTAGCCCAATCCAGGACTGACTCAGCCCCAGAAGACCAAGTACCAGCGAGTTGCTTCAGCTCCTGCGTGGTAAAAGACTGTGCATCCGCCATGAAAGCCATGGCATCAGCCTCTACTTCAGGGTTGTAGTCTGTCCAAAGACCGTTGGCACCTGCGAGTCCAAGGTTATCGCCTGCGAGCTGAACAGTCAATGCAATGTTCTGTAAGTACATCTTCCGGGTATCTTCTGGGATGCTTTCTGTGGTGAAAAGATCCGGGTTCTTGAACAGCCTTGTGATGTATTGAGCAATACGGTACGCGGAAGAATATCCATCAGCGTCTCGAGACATCTTGCGGATGTCTACGGGTGATTGCTTTGGTTCGACAAGGTAGACTGCACCCCCTAGGGGGTTTGTGATTGCAAGCGCAGGCCTCGGCGATGCAGTAAGGAACGGTGTCAAAGCAGCGTTCCAATCCTCTTCACTGGGGAACACCTTGCTCAGCTCTTCCCAGGCACTGCCGGTCTTGACGGATTGCTTCGCAAGATCTACAAGGGTTTCAACAGACACTGAATTCTGAGTAGCTTCCTGGAGCCCCAGATGGATAAGGTCATAGACAGACTGTTTAGTGTCTGCGCCAGATGCCAGGATCGTCTGAATCGATGCACTGACGGCGGCAGCTCCTTGAGCGACTTCGTCGTCGGGCGATTCGGACGCACGCAGCAGGCCTTGAAGCAGTTTAGAGCCTTGTGGTGTAGATGCAAACTCCCTAAGCATTGATGGGTTCGATTTGACGATTTGCCGAAGACCCTGCAAAGAGTACGGCGCGTGCTGCGATATCGACAGCGACTGTGTCATGTAAGCCAAAATCTCATCAGTCGTCTCAGGCGCTAGAATTTTAGCCTGTGACTGGAGAATGCGATTGAAAGTATCCCACTCAAGTGAACCTTCAACAGCCTCTTGTACACTGGACCTAACATATTTCTGCAGCTCTGAATCCGATGTAGCGAGATCAAAAGAAGCTGGGATCTTAGGAGATGTGAGAAGAGCCTCAAGGGCTTTTGTCTTGACTGGTGAATCCGGTTCCTTCAAGATAGCTTTGAGCACAGCGCTCCAAGTACTCTTGAACTCTCCAGATGCTGATGTCGAGTAGAGGATGTCTACGAGATGGGTTGAGGAAGGCGAGAGGATTATGGCAGGGAGATCGTCTTGCACAAACCGTGAAATGTCTTGGGCGGTCTGGTTTTCAGATATGAGGGACTTGTTACGGTGAAGAAGCACGGCAATTGTGGCCGCCGCACCATAAGGCTTGCCGTTCCTGTTCTTCACAACATCCAGTGCTTGTGCTACTATCGACGAACAGGCCTCGCTGAAAGTCGACTGCAGATAGACAAACTTGTCAGCTTTCAGGGCCCGCTCTTGCAGTGTTGCGTATCGTGTGGCGTGTTGAAGGACCGATGTCTGTGACTTGTCGTAGTCTTTCGACTGCTCAGGAGCTGAAGTCTTGATGCGATCAACGAGCTGCTGGGCAAACTGGGGCCAGCGCTCTCCCAGCGCAGCAGCCACCCCATCAATTGCCATTACCTTCGCCAAAAGGGAAGCAGCGTTTGAAGGAATGGTCCACTGCGAAGTCTCCATTGTGGGCTGCAAGTACTGAACGACAATGGGTATGACCATCTCCTCCAGAAACTTGGCCTTGTCCTCTTCAGGCAGACGCGCGTTGACTAGAGTGACTATTTCAAGGTAGGATCCGTAGGCCGTCTCGTGGCTAGACTTGGGTTCGTTCTTGCTTGTGATGCCGGTCTGCAGAGCGTTGAGTAGCTCTGCAGCGTCGGCCGCGTTGGCAGGGAGAATATCCTCAGGAATGGCCTTGACGAGATCTGTCAGTTGAAGCCAGAAGTCGCGCTGAGCAAACTGTGAGCCCTTTTTGAAAAATTGTCGAAGCCGCCTATCGACAGCCGTCTTGCTCGTGTAGTGTGTGGTCCAGACGGCGGGATATGCGGTGGTGAGCTGTGTCAGTGCTTCAAGGTAGTCGAATGCAGATCCAGTCTGGTCCGAGTTGAGTGCGTTTGCGAGGTAAGCCTTGCTGATGGTGTCGAGGTTTGTGGCAATGGCATCGGGTTGCTTGGCCAGACAAGTCTTGAGGAAACGGTGCAGCGAGCGTCGAATCGAAGTGTCGTTGTGAGAGGCGAACTCCCAGAGCTTCTTGTCCCCCAAAACGCTCTCATAGTCAGACTGAAACTTGGCCAGCTCCTCGGGCTGCAGGTTAGCCAGCAGACTGCCCAGTAGAGCTATGCAGGCCGAGATGACGCGGCTGTATTTTGCTGCGGCGTCGTCTGGGCTGACGGTACGCTCGTCACTCAGTGTTGTGGGGCTCTCCTTATCAACGGCGTCGCGGGTGTATTCGAGTATGGGCTGCTGATAGGCTTTGCGGATGTTCTGGATCTTGTCGGGGGTGGTGAAGACAAGACGCAGCGAGTTCTGCGTGGCCTCGACGACGGCGCGGTCGCTGTCGTATAGACCGCATAGCCATGCAGCGACACTCTTTGGCATGTGGCGGGCGATGCGTTTACCAGCTGAGACGGCAATCTGACCGTGCAGAGTGTGGGCGAGCTGGCGGACGGCCTTTGCATTGTCTATTGAGGTGCGGGGATACACTTTGATCTGGAGGCAAAAGCATGCGATTACTATGTGTCCAGTATGTACAGGAGTCTCCGGGATTGCAACGCACCCATGCTTCGAGTATTCCCTCCTCGACCGGCTCCTCAAGCGCCACGATGTGCGCCTGGAGGTCCTCGAGCGCCTTTGCCTTTGTGGTGCTATCCTTCTTGGACAGGTTTCGGAAGTAGACGACAACATTGGGATCTGATATGGCAGAGAGATTAGGCGGTTCGGTGACATATGACAGCTGCGACGTGTTTGCGCCAAATGCTGTGGTCGACGAGCTCCCAAAGGCGGAGCCAAATGTACTTGCAGCGCGGGCACTGCTGGCCTGCGCCTTTGCTGCACGTTTGCTCATGCTGGGGGGGGGGAATAGAGAGGGAGAGAAGGGGGATGAACAGGAAGAGAAAGATAAACAGAAAGAGGGAAGGGCGGTGGTCAAGAGAATTGGGCGGCGGCGAGGATTGGGATTGTGGGCGCCGCGATTTGCGCTCGACGATGACGGCAGCACCTCAAAGGGCGGCGTTGGTGGGGCAGCTTCCTTCCGTCTGCCACTGATCCCTGTCACCCACGCCAGTCCTCTTTTATTCTAGCTCCATCTGCCTACCAAAGCATCCTCACCTTCGTCCCAGCGCCGCTGCCTGCACCGTGTCCGCCTCGCTCTCGTGCGAGCGCCCTTCGACACGATGAAGTTCTACATAGAGTAAGTCGTCTCTTCGCATCGCTTCCTTCTTCTCTCCAGCCGCACGACGCGTCAATGCGGCACCACCGTTGCATTCGCCCCAGCTCGGTGCCATCACCATCATGCCAACATATAAACTCACCCGACTCCCTTTCACTGTCATCTCTTGCTGGTGTTATTCACCCTAAACGCATCCAATATTCAAGCTCACCTTGACCAGTCAACTCCCCGTGCTCTTCCCGTACCCTCGGGTCTACCCCGAGCAGTATGCTTACATGTGCGATCTCAAGCGCACGCTGGACCAGGGCGGCCACTGTGTCCTGGAGATGCCCTCTGGCACGGGTAAAACCGTGTCGCTGCTGTCGCTCATTATCGCATACCAGCAATTCTATCCTGAAAAGCGGAAACTCATCTACTGCTCTCGAACCATGTCCGAGATTGAAAAGGCCTTGGCCGAGCTCAAAGCTCTGATGAAGTATCGTACTCAAGAGCTGGGCTACGAGGAGGAGTTCCGTGGACTGGGGCTAACCAGTCGAAAAAACCTGTGTCTGCATCCGAGCGTCAAGCGCGAGAAAAGTGGCGGCGTCGTAGATGCACGGTGTCGGAGCTTGACGGCTGGATTCGTCAAGGAGAAGAGAGAGCGCGGCGAGGACGTCGAGCTTTGTGTCTATCACGAGAACCTAGACTTGCTCGAGCCGCACAACCTGATACCGCCTGGTGTCTTCACATTTGATGGTCTGCTCAAGTACGGCGAGCAGCAGAAGCAATGCCCGTACTTCACTGCCCGGCGCATGATGCCCTTCTGCAACGTCATCATCTACTCCTACCACTACCTGTTGGATCCCAAGATTGCAGACCGCGTGTCCAAAGAGCTATCCAAGGACTGCATTGTCGTGTTCGACGAAGCTCACAACATTGACAACGTGTGCATCGAGTCGCTCAGTATCGACCTTACCGAAGACGTGCTGCGTAAAGCGACAAAGGGTGTCAACAACCTTGACCGCAAAATCACAGAAATGAAGACCACAGATGCAGCAAAACTGCAAAACGAGTACGCAAAGCTTGTCGAGGGCCTGCGTAATGCAGAGGAAGCACGTGTCGAAGACGCTTTCATGGCGAATCCAGCGCTCCCAGAAGATTTGCTCACTGAAGCGGTACCGGGAAACATTCGTCGCGCGGAGCACTTTGTCGCCTTCCTCAAGCGCTTCATCGAGTACCTGAAGATGCGAATGAAGGTGCTCCATGTCATCTCAGAAACACCGCCTTCCTTCCTCGACCACTTGAAAGCGGCGTCTTTCATCGAACGCAAGCCTCTTCGTTTCTGCGCCGAGCGCCTCACGTCCCTGGTGCGTACTCTCGAACTCACAAACATCGAAGACTATCAACCACTGCAAGAAGTGGCCACATTTGCGACGCTTGTCGCTACATACGAGACTGGCTTCCTCCTCATCCTCGAGCCGTTCGAGTCGGCGACGGCTACGGTCCCTAACCCTGTGCTGCACTTCACATGTCTCGACGCCGCCATCGCCATCAAGCCCGTTTTCGAGCGCTTCTACTCGGTCATTGTGACATCCGGTACCATGTCACCGCTGGACATGTATCCGCGCATGTTGAACTTCACAACCGTGGTGCAAGAATCCTTCACCATGACACTCACCCGCAAATCCTTCCTTCCAATGATCATTGACCGCGGTAATGACCAGAACCAAATAACATCGCAATTCGAGCACCGCACCGATGTCCAAGTCCAGCGCAATTTCGGCACGCTCCTCATCGAATTCTGCAAACTCACCCCTGACGGCGTCGTCGTCTTCTTCCCTTCGTATCTGTACATGGAACACATCATCTCCGCCTGGCAAGGCATGGAGATCCTCGACACAGTCTGGAAATACAAGCTCATCCTCGTCGAGACGCCCGATGCTCAGGAGACTGCACTAGCTCTCGAGACGTTCCGCACAGCATGCAACAACGGGCGCGGCGCCGTGCTCCTCTGCGTCGCGCGTGGCAAAGTATCCGAGGGCATCGACTTCGACCACCACTACGGGCGCACGGTGCTGTGCATGGGTGTACCGTACCAGTACACCGAGTCTCGCATCCTCAAAGCGCGCCTCGAGTTCCTGCGCGAAACATACCGCATCAAGGAAGCCGATTTCCTCTCCTTCGACGCCATGCGACACGCCGCCCAGTGTCTGGGCCGCGTCATCCGCGGCAAGGACGACTACGGTATCATGGTGCTCGCCGACAAGCGCTTCAACAAGAAGATTGCGCAGCTGCCGAAATGGATCCAGCAGGGCCTCGACGCAAAGGCGTCGAAGCTGTCGGTCGACCAGGCTGTTGGCGCCGCAAAGGCCTTCTTGCGCGATATGAGCAGCCCGTGGACGACGGCGGAGCGCGAGGGCTTCTCGTCGTGGAGCTTGGAGGATCTCGAGAGGCATCAGCGGAAGATGAAGGAGCGTGGCATCGCGGGCACGGATGACCCCGGGATGCGAGCTTTGGAGGGGAGGGCCGAGGTTGAGGTCGTCGAGGACGACGAGTTTGGAGGTGGGGATATGGATGCTGCTATGGCTGGGTTGGATGCGTGATTTGTATAGTATGCGTAGGATTTGAATAGACGATTATGAGTCGAGATGTGATGGCTTGCACGGAAGCGATGTGACATGAAACAATGGAGTGAAGCGATGTCATGTACTCTGGATAAGTGACTTAAGGTAACTACTACTTACACGACTGCTCAACGCCGGGAAATCATAGACTTGCAATCCTCGCTTTAATACGTACAGTACGCCGTGCATGCGGAAAAACAGACGAGTCCCACCATAGATTAACAGCCAACGCAGACGCAACCTCAAACTCCCTCAATACTGACTTTGCAATCTCTCTTCCCCGGTCTCTCGTTCTCAGTACTCACATTATCCCCATCTCCCCCTCTTTCACTCGTTCATATGTGACTCAAGTCTCCATCTCCATGAACAGCCATTTCTGGCTGGTCACTTCGGCCTGCATATCCTCGTCTGACACAAAGTCATCGAGTGTTGCAAGCCCGAAGCCAATCCAGCCGAGATCCTTTGCGATTGAATCCCGCGCTGTGGCACCCGCGTGTCGGTCGACACACACGACAAGGCGCGCGCAGCTAAAGTACGGCACGTCGCAGAGCTCGAGGAGGGCCATGAGGCTGTGGGGTGTTAGTTGGGTGTCTGAGTGTGTGTATGTGTGTATGTGTCTGAGAGGGAGAGAAACGTACCCAGCCTTCAAGTCTCTGCCAATGACGGCCTGGTCGAAGAACACGAACAGGGACCTCTCGCCGTCTTTCTCGGCAATGAAGCCGCGGAAGCGGGTCCCGCCGACATAATCCCACATCTCGATGCAGTCTGTGATTGCGGCCTTGTCGGACAAGGACTGGACCATCCCAGGCAGGCGGCGCAGGTCGAGCGGACCGTCGATGAACGTGGGATTACCCGTGTTGTCGCTGGTGTTAAGCATACCCGTTACCAGCGAGTCCTGGCGGTGCTGATTCCCCTCACCCAGGAAAACAGCGCGCAGTGTCTCGCAGAAGAGTCTCTCACACTCAACTGTAATGGTGTATGCTGCCCCCCCTCGGCGCGGCTTACCAGCGAGGCTGGCGCCGAGGGGGGGACTTGAAGGGGGTGATGGGGTTCCCTGGCTGCCGGTTAGTTCTGCTTGCTTGCTTGGAGCACCAGCTTAGGGAGGTGCACATACCGAGCCGACCTCAGGCCCGCCAATCGACCCCGTTGGCCCCCGTAGTGGAGTAATGGAAGCCGTGGACCGGCGCGGAGCAAGTCATGCTGGCAGCGTAGCACGTAGCCCTGACCTCGCCGGCAGAGCTGTAGCTGCGGACGCTACAATTACTACTACTACTATTGCGTTTCATGCTGGGTATCGCCATTGCTAATGGTTTGCCACGTTTGCGTCGCTGCTTGCGGTGGAGTGGGTTGGGAGTCGGAGACGATGTCGAAGGCTGCGCGGGCAGTGCAGAGAAGGCTGGTTGGCTGGCGGGTTGACGGGAAAGTCGGCGGTAGATGTACTGCTTGATGCGTTGTCCGGTGGTGGATGGGGAGAGAGGTCGTTTCCGTCGCCGAGCGACGAAATGAGGAGAAGAGTGGGGCTGGGGCGGTGTGATTGGTGACGCGGCAACTGGAATCTTCTCTGCTTCCGGCGTGACATTCTCTCACTTGCTTGTGACGGCTTCAATGCTCAGCTCTTCCGTGAGGGCTCAAACACGATCAAACATTGGAATGCGTGTGTGAAGTTAACGTTGTATTTAAAACTCAGCCTGAACTCCTATACTTTTCTATAGCTTCCTCAGCGACACCAGACTGATACAGCGGCAAGCGCCTCGCTAGATGACAGTCATCCATAACAAAGAAATAGCACAGGAGAAATCCGTCCTTCTCGCACCAATCCATCGAAGAGTATGCAAGTCGGATATCTCTTACGTCGCGCTATGCAGGGAAAACAGACAAAGACAGGAACAGGAAATGCGTGAGACAAGCGCAGCTGGTGGGGTCATGCACGCGCATGCGCCCAGGTGGAGCCACAAGCTGCGTTGTACAAGCGTGGGCGTGACAGTCCAACGCTTAGCTGACCGAGATGCACTTGATGTCGAAGATCAGGTCAGAGTTAGGGGGAATGTCCGGGGGAGCACCACGCTTGCCGTACGCAAGAGCGGCGGGGATGGTGAGACGACGCTCGCCACCGGGCGTCATGCCAGCGACACCGACGTCCCAGCCCTTGATGACCTGGCCAACGCCGAGCTTGAACGAGAAAGGCTTGCCCTTCTTGTTGGCTAAAATCTGTCAGTGGTGCTTCAAGTGCTTCCGGCAGAGGGACTACTCACAGTCGAAGACCTTGCCGTTTTTCAGCTTGCCAATGTAGCGCATCTCGACGCGGTCGCCCTTCTTGGCGGCCCTGCCCTTGCCCTCCTTCTTGTCGTCAACGGTAACACCGCTGACGTTCCTGGGGCCCTTGGGAGCCTCCTTCTTGGCGTCCTTTACATCGACCTTGGGTGAGCCAGTGGGACCCATCTCGAGGTTCTTGGAGAACTGTACCTTCTTCTTGTCACTGCTGGGAGCCTCGGCCTTGTCGGCCTTCTTTGCGGGCTCGGCAGCGGGGACAGCCTGGCCGTCGTTCTTCTTCAGCTTCTTGGCCTGCTTCTTGTCGGCGGGGGGACCGTTGGCCTCGGCCTTGGTGATGAGCTCGTCAAGAGTGAGCTCCTCGGCGGCGCGCTTGTTGTTCTTGCCCTTCTTGGCGGCAACAAGCTTGGGGGCCTCCTCCTCCTCAGAGTCAACCTCGGTGATCCTGGGGTTCTCGAGGTCGTCGAGCTCATCCTCAGACTCGTCCATCTCATCGAGGTCGAGCTCATCCTCATCGGGGGAAAGGTCGTAGTCCTCGTCCTCGTCCTCGTCCTCGTCCTCCTCATCCTCGTCATCGGGGAAGGCAATGTAGTTACCGGTGACGTAGACGTCGTGGGTACCGTCGACCTGAAGGTAGACCTCCTCGCCCTCACGGACGGTGATGTCGAGGGTCTGCTGGTAGTTCTACGCAATAGTTAGTAGGGCTCGGTTTTAGAAGACGGGCGCTAGCGTACCTTCTCGGGGTCGAGAGTGCAGAGAACAAACTCCTCAACCTCGTCCTCCTCGTCGTCCTCGTCATCCTCGTCATCCTCCTCCTCATCGTCCTCGCTGTCCTCAGCGGTGACCTTGGCCTTGCCCTTGGACTTGCCGCTGGAGGCATCGATATCCATCTCGTCGGCAGCGAGCTCCTCAGCGAGCTTCTTCTTAAGGGCGGCCTCCTTGGCCTTCTTGGACTTGACGGGGTCGCTGGGGCCGCCGTTGGTCTCATCCTCGCTGTCCTCCTCAGAGTCGGCGTCGGGGAGGGCGCCGGCCTCGCGTAGGCGGGCAATCATCTCCTCAACATCCTCGGGATCGTAGTCCTCATCGTCCTCCTCATCCTCAAAGTCCATGGGGACGCGGATGATCTTGAGGGTGGCGCGAGGAACCTTGTTCTCCTCGTCAATCTGAGGCGCGGCACTGGGGTCAATGGCGGCCATTGTGATGCGGAACTAGGAGTGTCAGCCATGGCCATAAGCAATAGAGATAAGAGTGTGCTTACAGCAGCGGACGAGTCGACGGTAGCGGGAATGGGCAAGCCGCCGACGGGAATGCGGCGTCCGTAGACGCCAGCAGCGATAGCGCCAGCCATTGTGAAAGGTTTGGAGAGTATTATATGGAAGAGGGGTGTGTATGGGATGGTAGGAATGGAAAGAGTTCAAAGAGGTTGCACAGCTCGAGGCAGGGCAGTTTGTGATGTGAAGGAAAAAAAGTCGAAGCAGAAAGCCGACCGACTTGGGAAAAACCGGCCCGGTCCGTGCACGCTGCTGGTTGCGCAGCGATAAAAGCGGGATGGAGACTCGGGCAGGATGGGCTTATGATGCACAACGGCGTACAGAGATGGCTGATGCTTCAGAGTTGGATCATGCAGTTCTGGACACAGCCTGAGGCGCAATAGACGCGTGCAGTCTTGATTTACTGAGCCTACAGGCAGCCATGGGCCATGTTGTACTGCAAAGAGCTGCCTCACCGCCCTGGCAGGGGTGCTACCAACGAGGTCCCGTGCCGACGTGGAACCGCGACACGCCGCCACTGCGCGCCAATGTATCCATGTCTCAGCCCCCCACGACAACAATGACGACGACGACAACGACGACCATGCCCGCAGAATGAGCCTGCTTCCGCCGCCCCGTCCAGAGCACCCACCGGGCACGCACAACACACACCCCCGCTACCATGGGCTCGCGCCTTGACAACAACGCCGACGCGGTCCGCAAGCGTATCGCCCAGCACACGTTCGATGGCGACGACGGTGACGAGTACAGTGGCTCCGCGTTCGGCGGCTTCAACGACTACTTCCGCCGCAAAAAGATCAAACTACAAAATCTCGATGCCGACATACGCGCCCGCGCCGGCGACTGTCCACCCATCTTCAGTGGCGTTGTCGCCCATGTCAACGGCTACACGCAGCCGTCCCTCAACGACCTGCACACGCTCATCGTCCAGCATGGCGGCGGCTTCCTGCAGTATCTCGACGGCAAGACGTCGGCCACACATATCATCGCCAGCTCCTTGACCCCTAAGAAGGCTGTCGAGTTTCGCCGTTACCGCATCGTCAAGCCAGCCTGGGTCGTCGACAGCGTCGCTGCAGGCACCCTGCTGCCTTGGGCTAAATACCGTGTTCTCGGTGAAGGCGATGCCCAGCGTGTCCTGACCTTCGACGGGTCCAAGCTTGCCAGCCGTTTCAGTCCTGTGACCCGTGGCTATCGTGACCAGACGGATGCCAGCTGGTATACAGGGCAACTGCGCGCATCTCAGCCAAACAGCACGCCTATCCCCTCCAGCGCGTCGCGCGCAAGGTTACTGAAACGTAGAGTCTCGACGCCCGACGACGACATCGAGGATCTTCCGCCGTCATACCAGCCTGAGCTTGCCAAAACAGACACACTTGTGACTCCGCCCAAGACCAGCCCGACTCCAGCACCCAAAACATCTCTCCAGGACGCGGATGGCATAGAAGACGCTCCGAATGCTGATACTGATGCATCCCTCCCTCCGGATGAGCCCCAGCGACAACTCACAGCCGAGGAGCACAACGCTATCCTGCTGCGCGATCCCAATATCCGCAAGTCCACCGTTGTTGATCCAACCTTTCTTGACCAGTACTACCGTGAATCACGCCTGCATCACCTCTCTACCTGGAAGGCAGATCTGAAGTCCCAGCTTCAAGCACTGGCGAGCGAGCAGACAGCATCCCAAAAGGCAAAGCAGAAGCGCACTCACGGTACACGACGTTACATATTGCATGTCGATTTTGACAGCTTTTTCGCTGCAGTCAGCTTGAAGAAGGCCCCGCAGCACAAAGACAAGCCGGCCGTCGTCGCGCACGGCCAAGGCTGCGGGTCCGAGATTGCGAGCTGTAACTATCCCGCACGCAAGTTTGGTGTCAAGAACGGCATGTGGATGAAGCGAGCCCTCGAGATTTGTCCGGATCTGAAGATCTTACCCTACGATTTCCCCGCCTACGAAGAAGCCAGTCGAGCTTTCTACGGTGTCATCCTAGCGACTGGTGGCCTGGTCCAGAGTGTCAGCATTGACGAAGCCTTGATCGATGTTTCCACCTTGTGCATTAACATGTCAGACGGATGCGTTGACCATGAGCAGGCCAAGGCAGAAGAGATTACACAGGGCCTGCGAGAGCAGGTCAAGGAGAGAACTGGTTGCGACGTGTCCGTCGGAATTGGCGGTAACATTCTCCTGGCCAAGGTCGCTTTGCGTAGAGCCAAACCCGCGGGTCAGCACCAGATCAAGCCCGAAGATGTACTGGACTTCATTGGAGAGCTTAAAGTCCAAGATTTGCCAGGCATAGCCGGGTCTATTGGCGGAAAACTTGAGGAACTTGGCGTCAAGCTTGTGAAAGATATACGCAAACTTACCAGAGAACGGCTCGCACAGACACTCGGCCCAAAGACGGGCGAGAAACTCTGGGAGTTCTCACGCGGCATTGATACACAAGAAGTCGGCGAGCAGGTCGTGCGCAAGTCTGTATCCGCCGAGGTCAACTGGGGCGTCCGTTTCGAGAACCAGGAACAAGCCGACGAATTCATTGCGAGCTTGTGTGGCGAGCTGCAGAAGCGTCTGCTGAAACAGAAGGTCAAGGGTAGTCAGTTCACAATGAAGATTATGCGGCGCTCACCAGATGCGCCTCTCGATCCCCCAAAGCATCTTGGCCATGGAAAATGCGATACATTCAATAAGAGCACGGTCCTTGGGGTTGCAACAAACGCAAAGGAAGTCTTTACGAGGGAGGCACTCGGTATTCTGCGGGGATTTGGTTTCACCCCTGGCGAGCTACGGGGTATAGGAGTCCAGGTGACGAAACTGGAACCGATGAAGAGTGCCACTGACGGCAGCGTGGAGAGTTCACAACGCCGACTGCAATTCAAAACCAAGCCTGTAGCCGCCAGCCCTTGTAAAGTTCCGGCAATCATTGATTCGGATCCTATCCAGGATGATCCTCAAACCCCGCGAAAGACCAAGTCGGAGGACGACCGCGTCGCATTTGGCGCCGAGAGCCTCAACCACTCAACACCATCTCGACGCCCCCTGAATATGATGGGAACGCAGTTCATCATGCCGACGCAGGTCGACCCGCGGGTCCTCGCCGAGCTGCCCGAAGATATCCGCTCCAAACTGCTCCGGCAAACTCGTCAATCGTCGCCTACACCAGCTAGTCGTAAGGCTGGAGAGCCTACTACGCCGTCAAAAGCTACACCGTTTGCCCTTACTGCACTCCCTGCGCAGTCACAGCTCGACCCAGAAATCCTGGCAGCCCTTCCACCCGATGTGCGCGAAGAGATCATTGCACAATACTCGGCCCCTTCGCCCTTTTCTCCTTCTCGCAGACCCCGACACGCAGATCAAACTATCCTCCCACAGTCGCCTCGCAAGAACCGGATCATTGGCATTGCCGCCAAAAAGCCTATTGTACCCGTGAAGCGAGGTCGCGGCCGTCCCCCAAAATCCGCCATGCTTGCAGCGGCGGCGCAAGCAACAGCAATAAGCAAGGACTGCCGGACCCTAACGCAAGCCAACTTCATCTCACGCACGCATCCAGCGCGGAAATCCAGCAGCCGCTCACCCTCGCTCAACCCCGCCGTCCCAGCGAAACAAGCTGAGGGCCAACAGTCCCGATCCAACTCTGACCCGGACCCCGAATTCCTCGCAGCGCTCCCAGCGGACCTCCGCACCGAGATCCTCGCCGAGCACAAACGCGGCCGCGTCTTCGCTGCGCAGCCAACACACGCGCTCACAAAGCCCAAGCCCAAGCCCAAGCCCCCCTTTTCCCTGCCCGCTGGCCCAGCCGCCGCCGCCGCCGCCGCCTTGGCCGCCCCAGCGCAACAGAAGGCGCCGCAGCTCACGATGCCGCGCCCGCACCGGCCGACGTTCACGACGGCGGCGCTGGCATCTGAGGGTGCGCTGCGGGCGGCGTTGCGCGAGTGGGTGCGTGAGTTTGCTGCCGAGGGACCGTATAGCGAGGATGTGCGGGCGCTCGGGGCGTATCTGGGTAAAGTGGTGGTTGAGGAGAGGGATTTGAGCAAGGCGGTTGGGTTGGTGAGGTGGTTGGAGTGGGCTGTTGGGGGGAGTGCGGGGAGAGGGGGAGAGGGGTGGGTAAGGGCTGTGGATGCCGTCAAGGGTGCGGTTGATGATGCGGCGAGGGAGAGGGGGTTGGGGAGGGTGAGGTTTGATTGAGTGGTCAAGGAGTGAGTAGATGGTGGTGGTGGTGATGTGTGGGTACGAGTGGTTGTTTGTATTGTTTCGCATCGTCTTGATACCAACCCAGGCCGAGTAAAGCAGATATCCCGACGCCTTTCTTTCTCAGGGACATAAGAAATCCCATCCGCAAATTATATTGCACGACGCAGCACCAAAAGGGTATATAGTCCCAACGCCCAAACTCGGAAATGCAACCCATCCTGCCATTATCTAACCACGCTTCCCCACTCTCTCGGCCCTCCGCCTGGCTGCAACCTTGGGCGACCACACACCAGCAAACAAATCCTCGCACTCGTCTTCATCCTGCGAATCAAACTCGACGTCGTCAAGCTCTCTCTCAGCAGTAGCACCAAAGTCCTCTCCTGACGAAGGAGAAGAGTGTTGGTGCTGCATCTCCCAGCCATCTGCCTTGACGACGCGCTTGGTCTCGAGGATATACTTGCCGACCTTGTAGCGCTGGGCGTCTTCTTCGGCAGCCAGGTACTTCCAGCCGAGGGTGGCGCTGCAGACGGCGCAGCTGATGTCGGCGACAGTGTGGGCGCCCGTCACGAGCTGGCGGGCGACGGGCCGCGAAGTCGTCGTGTTGGGAAGCGAAGAGGCTGTCGTGGTCGGGGGCGAGACGAGGTAGGCGCGGCCGTGGCGGCCCGTGAAGCCTTTGCTTATTATCGACGACGTCGGGATCAGGTCGCTTAGGCAGCGGGTACAGCGGAGGTGGGCGGTTGGGGTGGGCGGGAGGTAGGAGGGGTTGGGTAGGGAGGACGAGGGCGAGGTGGGCGGGGAGGATGAGGATGAGGTGGTGGAGGTCGAGGAGCGGCGGCGGAAGGGGAAGGAAGGGAAAAGGTAGAGGGGGAATGGCGCTGTTGGGGACATGGTGGTGGTGTGTATCTGGCGGGACCAGGAGCGTTGTCTGTCGAGATCAGAGTCTAGAGCCGAGTCCAGGACGGCGGGTGAGTGCAAGTGCAGGACGTGATGCAGACGTCAGACGAAGCTGAGCGTGTGTAATGCGACTACTATACTGGCAGGAACCCCGCTTTGTTTCCCCGCAAAGGCCGTGAAGCTCTTTCGACGAGGATTCTCTTTCGACGAGGATGCTCGGGCGCTCAGAAGATTCGTCTTTTGTTATTCCCTCGTCGTCGCGAGTGATAGTGGAGGTGACGTGATGTGACGAGACGAGATACCCTGATGGGCGATAAGATAAGCCGATAAGTAGCAAAACGCCACAAGCGAAGGCGGGCAGACGCGTCGATTCGGTCGTGGTGAGAGGAGGTGAGAGAAGATGAAGCTGCAAAGGGAGAGGCGGAGGTGAGTGATATATATCAACCAAGTAACCACTCGACACATGGGCGTATCATGCGGTCCATGGCCGACGACGGCATGCATCACGAGGCGCGTTGGTACTTGCCGGTTCGCCCGACTGCTACCTAATACCCATCTGCACGCTGCCCATTCGCTGCGAAGGCGACTTAGTATAGCATGAGTATGGTTTAGTAAAAGATGAGCATGGTTAGTCAAAGATGAGCATGCCATTCCATCATCCTCTCGACCCTAGCAGGCGGTGAAACAAAGACTCGACAGCCCAAATGCCTCACTGCAGCCCACTTGCGCCTTCCTCGTGTCGCTGTCCGTCACACAGCCTGCTCTTACCATTCTCACCCCCTCTCCTCTCCCCTCCCTTCTTGCTGCTCTTCCCTCACTCCTGCCCGTCGGCCTAGCCGCTTACTTTCCACCTTCTGCCCGCCATGTCTCGCCCTCTGCTCTTCTCCAGCCCACCGCATGCTTCTCCCTGCATGCTTCAGCCCGCATTGTTATCCAGCTGCCCGCTCCAACAGTGCTATCCGCTGTCCGCATGTCAACTGCATGCATGCCAGTCGCTGCCAACATGATGTCTCTCGTCACCACCCGAAAGCGAAAAGACGTCAAGTCAATCTCACGAGACTCGAACAAGATCCGTGTCATCGAGTGGCCTGCAAGCTCCCTCGTCGATGCTCCCCCCAAGCCGCCCTCGGTGCGCATCGCCTCGCCCGCTAACCGTACCTTCAACAACATCCGTCGGGGCAGCGTCAAAATCTTTTCCATGTTTCGCAGCACAAAGTGTCCGTCTCTTTTTTCTCTACTACCCAAATGCTCCCACTCACCGCTCAGCAGGCAGAAGCCCGACTCCAAATCCGACTGCACACAATCACAACACTGCATCCAGCACATCAGACAGAACCCAGCGGGCACAAGTTCCACTTCCTCTCCAGCAAGATCCCCCCATTCCTAACGACCCTAACGCCCTCGAAACCCTACCAGCTTTGACCCTTCATGATACTGGCTCCTCCCTCCTTCAACTCACCAATGCTGCCGTGTTTGATGGAGAATCGGAACCCATCATGGCCACGAACGACATCCTCACGGCTCTACACTCAAGCAAACCTTCTCCAGGCTTCCTCAAGGAGCTTGCAGCAAAATCATCCATCAACCTTCTTCAGTATCCAACGATCATACATCGCCCAAACCAGAGGTCGAGGCCTACAGTGCCCAGCAGTACGCAGAACCGTGACGGGCGTAATGACGCCAGATCTTCTTCCCCGGCTACCAGTTCTCCCTCGGCTCCAACGCAGCCCTCGAGCCCTGTCAACAGCGGCAATGCTGTCTTGAGTCAATACACTGCCCCAACCTCGCTCGGCTCCTCCAACCCGCCAGCATCCACCGAGACAGCGCATCGAGTGCGGAGCTTATCAGTCCAAAAACTAAACAACAGCCCACCCATACACGGCGCAGGTGCGAAGCAACTCACGACCCGCTGGCTTCGTTTTCCAAGCCAAGACACTCCGAGACTTTCGAGCCCATCCATCGCTACTGTGGAGAATGCGGCTGCCGCCAAGATCTTCCTCGAGACACACTTCAACCAACTCCTGGGAACAAAGGTGACGCCACGTTCCGTACGTCGGCGTCGACTAGAGCGAAAGTTGTTTGCTATGGCCTTGTCCCACGATCAGCGGCATCAACAAAGGCAGACGTGGCAGACCGCAGAGAGTAATCATCTTCGTCAGATACGCGTTACAAAGTCGAGCACACTAGTTCGGCGGGAAACCAAAGGCGTTCACATATCCAACTATGACATCGTGCGAGTACTTGGGAAGGGTAGCTTTGGCGTCGTCCGGCTTGTGCGAGAAAAGAGCTCTCACTCCGAGTGTACATATGACCACCACCCTAGCCTCGACTCATGCTCTGTGCAGCTTACGTCGACAACAATGCCTCGACCCCGAAAGCCAAAACAATTGTACGCAATGAAGGTTATCAGAAAGTCGGATATGCTGCGCAACAGTCAAGAAGGCCATCTACGTGCAGAAAGAGACTTTCTCGTCGCATCAGAGAACTCGAGATGGGTCGTTCCGCTCGTTGCTTCTTTCCAAGACAACAACAACCTTTACCTCGTCATGGAATACATGGTGGGTGGCGACTTCCTTGGCCTGCTTTTTCGAGAAGACATATTGGACGAAAATGTGGCGAAGTAGTACATCGCTGAAATGGTCCTCTGCATCGAGGAGGCGCATCGGATGAACTGGATCCATCGCGACATCAAGCCAGACAACTTTCTCATCACCTCATCTGGCCACCTTAAAATCTCTGACTTTGGCCTTGCTTTTGATGGTCACTGGACTCATAATCAGTCGTACTTCAACGAGAAGCGGTACGGTCTTCTACGTGATCTGGACGTGGATATCACGGGAGACGCACAGGACGTACAAGAGGATACAGAGAGACAAGCCAAACGACGAGTATCGGGCAGAAGCAACAGTGTTACTAGCATTCGCCGACGTCTCGAGAAACGCGACATGGCCGATGGACCCATACTGGACTATCTCAATCACTGTCAACGACGTCAATTCGCCAAGAGTGTTGTCGGAACTTCCCAATACATGGCACCAGAAGTCATCAAAGGCGAGAACTACGACGGTCGCTGCGATTGGTGGAGTTTGGGAATCATCCTATACGAGGTGTGTAGAGCTGCGTAAGATGACAGGGCGCGCTAACCAGACAGTGTCTCTATGGAATCACGCCCTTTTACCAAAAAGACCGAGAGCAGACAAAGGATTGCATTCTCGTATGCTATCGCCTGTACCGCTGTGAATGTTGCTGACTCCAGAAGAAACACAAGGAATCTCTGCGCTTTCCAATCAACCAGCGAGTTGCTCATCCGCGCGGGGGCCGTCAACTTCTTCCACCGGTCTCGCACTTTGCAATCGACCTGATCCTCAGACTTCTCCAAGATAGACGAAATCGTCTTTCTGCAAAGCAGTACCGGGAGAATGACTGGGGTCTTCGAAATAAGACATCTGGGGGAGGATATCAACAGACCCTCGACACTACCGGTCATATGGTCTTCCCTAACGATGCAGAAGATATCAAAGCGCACCCTTTCTTTCGTAACATTGAGTGGTCGACGTTGCACCTGACACGTCCGCCAAGGGTGCCACGGGTAAAAGATGGAGAGTCGATTACAAAATTCTTCGAGGACGAAGCCAAGATCTTGACCACCTCGGACCATCTCGACAGTTCGAGTTATGAGGTTGTACCTGATGACGGCTTGAGTGCGGGATCGTTCCGATACGAGAACCTGCTGCAAAGTATTCGGAAGCGGAAAAGTCACAAAAAGGACAAGAAAAGGCCCCGCGACAAGGTTCTCCGTGATCCACTCGTGGGACGGACCGTGTTGGAGATTCGCAAGAAGGGTGCTTTCATTGGCTATACATATCGCAGGCCGGATTTCTCGCTGCCAGAGCTGGAGACGGTAATGGCCTCGGTTGTGTCATCGCCCTATCGATGCGACATGACGACTATGAGTGCATGAGTGTGTTGCAGAGTGTGAGCTGTGTTCGGTAGAGTTATTGCTAGTCTTGTACAATCCAAGCCATCGCTGTGACTTGAGCTCTCATGTGTGACGTGACGTGATGTTAGTCTGGTTGGTCCTTGAATATGATTTATGCCGCGGTTAGCTACGAACAAGCTCTTCATCAAATTGTACAATGGGCAACTTCAAGTACATGTTTCTTCTTTCTTGACTTTTATGCCACGCTCTACCTATCTAGCCAGCTGCGCACCAAACGCTATCAGTCAGTCAGTCAATCAATCGACGAGTTCTCCCCTTTCCCTTTTGGAAACACCCCTACTGCCCGCCCATCTTCTCAAACGTGTTCATCAAGCTACCGATAAACGTGGTAATAAGCCTGCTCTGCACAGCGACAATGTCCTCTGGGACGAGCCAAATGGTGGCGCCCATTTTGCGGGCAATGCTAATGGCGAGCTTTGCGTTTTGGTAGCTCTCTTCGTCTGAGCGACCGGGGGAGACGAGGTCGTAGTCGACGTAGGCGGGCTTCATGCCTGCGAGGACGTCGAGGAGGAATTTTGCGTTTGTCAGGCTCGAGTCCTTGAAGGAGCGGATCTGCGACGCGCTGCCCGCCTTGCGTGCCATGTCGTTCGCCCACTTGATCATGTCTGCGTCTGCGATTTCGCGCTTGCCCAGCTTCTGCGCCAGGCCCTTGAGCGTAGAGACAATGTCCTTTCGCATCAGCTGCCACACGAGACCCAGCGTCAGCGTGCGCTGCCCGTCGGTGATGTCAGCGCCCTGGATGCCTGGCAGCGAGAACTGCACTTGCTTGCCGAGCTCGACGGCGTAGTTTGTGTTCTCCAGCGCCTTGAAGCGCATCAGCTCCTGGCCCTCGCGCGGCTTGTTGACGTGCCGCCAGTTGACGCTGCCGGGAATCACCTTGTCGTAGGCTTGCAGGAGAACAGTGCCGTCCTTGAGGTCCTCGAAGAAGGACTGCACGACGGGCTTGACGTCGAGCGAGTTGAGCCACAGCGTGAAGACGCGTGCCTCACGCTCGCCCGTCGCGTCAAAGTCTTCAATCTCGGCCTTTTCCTCTTCCGTGATGGGCTCCAGGCATGGGTGCGTGTTGAACAGGTTGGCGACAAACGCGAGGTTGAGCTTGGGGTTACCAGCCACGAGTGACTTGGGTGTCAGGAACTTGCGGCAGTCGAGTGCGTCGGCGTTCTGGAGGACCATCTCTGCGCGCTGCATGAGGTCGTTCTGCTGCAGCGGGGAGCGCGAGCATGTCTCGGGGGCGAGCTGGTTCATCAGGACCGTGTAATTCTCGCCATCCTTGACGTCGGTGGAGAAGTTGGTTACGCTATGTTTGTTAGCTTATCTGCACTCTCTCTCTCTCTCTCTCTCGCGGTCCGCTACTCACGTTCTGTGCCACTTTGCGTTCTTCAGGTGGTAGTTGAACCAACGCAGCAGAATCTGCTCCGGGGGCAGGCGCAGGAACTGCTCAAGGGTCTCGTCGTCGTACAGCAGTCTGTACAGCTCGGGATGCAGCTTGATGTCGATTTTGCCGAGCAGACCTCTCCGGATAATCTGCCAAATCAGGCCGAGAATCAAGTGCTCGCGCACCTCGATGATGTCGCCACTGCCAATGTTGACGACTGAGCAGCCAATGCCCTTTGCCGACTCGATGACAATGTTGTTGTTCTCGGTAAAGTGGAAGTTGTTGAGCTGCTTGATCTTGCGGCCGGGCTTGTTCAGCACACGCTCGTCAATCGTGTCGGGCACGCTGTCGTTGATGAGCTTGGACAGCACCAGACCGTCCTTGCACTGGTCGAACATCTCGAACGTGTCGGTGGGGAAGGGCAGGCGGTCGCCAATGTCGGCGTCGCCGGCAAGGACGGCATTGATGTGGCGGGTGAATTCGGTGCGCTCATCCTCGTTGATCGTGTGCGTGACGTTGGCCGAGGAGCCCTGGACCTGGATACGGCCGCCGCCGCTGCCGCCGCCCAGACTGGGTTTGGAGGCGTGGCCAGGAGTCGAGGGGACGCTGCCGGCGCCGCCGGTGCCAGCGCGCGGGCGGGTTGGGCCGGTGCTCATGCGCTGCTGGGCGGGCGACGACTGGCGCAGCTTGGAGATGAGGTCGACGTAGTCATCCAGCTCGACACGCCGCGAGCTGTCGAGCTCGACTTCCTTGAGGGCCTGGCGCACGACATCGTAGGGCTGGTGCTCGGTCTGCTGCGTGGCCTTGATGACGGTAGCCTCGTCGAGGTAGCCCTTGTCGTCGACGTCGAGCTTGCGGAAAGCATCCTGCAGGCCGAAGATTTCGCCTTGCTCGAACTGCGGGTATTTCCTGAGCGCAATGCGCCGTCAGCAAGGGGGAGAGGAGGAGTGGGTAGAGTGCGGGGGGCCTACTTCTGGAGCTTGATGATGTTCATGGCGGTAGGGGGCGGAGAGGGAAAGAGGGGCAGGCCCGGTGCGGATAAGTAGGCGGGCTCAGCGGCAAAAGTATCTGCCTGGCTCAGCCTCGTATGTCTTGCGCGTTCGACGGTGCCGTCGTGTGTTTTGCTGACCGATGACGACGTAGCGCTTGGGCTGCTTGGCGTTGTTGGCGTCGGGCTTCGAGGGGCTTCGAGGGGCATTCGGCATAGACGGCCCAGGGCCCAGCGTGAGGTACACTGAAGCGGGGCATCCATGTATAGATCCCTAGGTACCACCACCTTCACAACTGCACCGCCTCAACGCATGCCACGTCTTCACTCGCAATTGCACTCGTCACATCACATCACGCACAGCATACCCCAAGTCGCTGAAAAAAGAAGAGCTTTTGAATTTCCTCGCAGTCGTCAAGAGGCCGATTGCACAGCAGCTCGTCGCGCAGTCGCCATGAGATAAAACACTACTAGCCTCCGTCCCTCCCATCTCCAGAGCCTGTGGTGCTCTCGGCAACTAGAAACAATAAGGTGATAAAAACTGTCCACGAGCATGCCGCTCGCCAAACACGCAAACATTGTCATTTCATACTTTCTTCGTCTGCGCTTGCGCATGGTTTTTCGTCAAGTATGCTGTATGCCTCGAGGATACTGGCGCCAGCGGCGAGGTCCAGGGCACGCGTGCACACGCATCGGGACAGTCACGGCGCCGCCACAGAACCATGAGGTATTACCAATAGTTGATGCAGACGTATAGCGAAAGTGGCAGAGGCAGCAGCGCCACGACTGCCCGTCGTCTTCCTGGACCACACCCATACCGGCACCGAGAGAATAAGGGAGAGGTAGAAAGTACAAAACCATCGCCCGCAACATCAAGCAAATGCTTCGCCAATGACTCACATATGCTCATGCCACATGCAGAAGTCGTATATCGTGAAAAGGAAAGTCCAAGACATTGGTCAACTGGTCGTTAAAGTCGTGAATGCCCGGTGGTGCAGAAATGTAGACAGAGAGAGAGAGGAAATGGTAGGAAACTGTAAACACAAGGGAAGTGCCGCCACCATGGAGGCGCGGCTTGGGGGTTTCGTCAGGACCGGAACCTAATAGGTGCGAAGCCGGCTAAGAATACGGTCATAACATGTCGGAGTTTCGTGAGCTTGGTGTGCAGCTACCAAGAGCCAAACTGAGTTGAAGAGCTACAAGGCCAAAGCACTCAGTTTGGAGCGAGGGTACGCCGTTATCTTCGAGCTCGTTGCGCGGTCATCGTGTGCGCGCGCTGGAGCCCAGGGTTGGGTTCCTGGGCGTAGGGGCCGACGGCGCCTCCTTCCATCGTCTTTCGCCTCTTCATACCGCCCATGTCGTCGCCCTGAACGCTGTCAGGGCGGTACGGGTCTTGCTCTTCGTCATCGCGATTACGCTTGACCGAGCCGGTTACGCCATTCGTCGGGGGGTATCCTTGGTTGGAGTACTGGCCCGGGGCGGGGTAGCCGTCGTGGGATGCATTGCCGTTGGGTGCGCCGCGTGGGTCGCTCATCACGTTGTAGAGATTGCTCGAGGGCGCCGCCTGGCGTTGAGGAGTTGGGTATCCCGAGCTCCACGCCTGTCCGGCTGTTGTTGTTCGTGGCGTCGCACGTCCAGACCCGTTCTGATGAGGAGAGCCTGTCATCTCGGGAGAAAGGTGCGGGTGGTCGGGGTGAATTGCTCCAGGTGCAGCGCTGGAGCTGTACCCGTATGACCCCCGGTTTCCGTTGTACGGGGCCGACGAGTGGGTGTACTCATGGTCTTGCTCGTGCTCGCCCTCGGCTCCTGATGGGGCGTTCTGGTCGCTACCGTGAGGCATCATACCATCAGCAGGCTTGACCTCGCCCTCGTCTGTTACATCGGTAATTCGAGAAGGGGGTGCCATCTCTGTCTTGGGGTAAGGGCCATCTGAACGGTACGCCATCATGGGCTGCCCTTGGGTGTGGTATTGTCCCGGCTGGGAGGGAGGACCAGAGTACATTGACCTGGAACTATCGTAGCTCTGAGCCGAGGGATAGGAGATGCCCTGCTGGACAGCACCAGGAGGAGTGCTCGCTGGGGTTGTAGGTACAGATCGAGCGTTGCTCAAGCCAGTGTCAATGGAAAGCGGTTGGTTGCTAGCAGGGTTGGGAACGTTGGCACCGTTCCACTCGTAAGAGCTGCCCTGGTTACCCATGCCCATGATACTCGATGCACTCGTTGGAGGTGTGGGGAATGTATGGGCGCGGTCCAGACCCGGGCGCCCTGCGGAGGGATGTGGTTGGATGGCGTGCGGTGGCTGGGACATGGCGGAGCCGATCGGGTTGCTCATCGAGTGGTGGTGATGGAGCGAGGGGGGTTGCGACGCTGTCGGCCCAGTCATATATCGCTGAGTCTGCATTGGGTCAGGTCTCCGATTTCGATCTACAGCGGCCATGGCTGCGCCTCCTACACTTGCCCTCGTCTGGTTCGAGGGGTGGTAGAGCAAAGCTCCAATGTCGTGAACAAAGAGAGGATACAGCTGCTCGGTGATCTTCTCTTTGTTGGCGAATTCCAAAGCGCGCTCGAAAGGAATCCTGAGTGGAGTTAGTATCATGCACCGATGGCGGAGGTCTGGTCGTATCTTACCAAACACCCTTCAGGTGCATTGGCCCAATCTTGACAACGTGGCGTGTCTTCTCGCTCTTGAGGATACCGTCACGTCGGCCTCGTGTCATGCCAGCGACGTTGAGAAGTTTCGTGCCGTTGATCATGTGATTGTCTGGGCAAGAGTTAGCTTTATCTTTGGGGGGACTTTCGAACGTGCATACCTTCACGACGGGCAACACAGACGCCCTTTGCCTCGACCTGGAAGCACAGACTGCCTTCATCTTCCCACAGCGTGGCGGTCACACGGGGCTTCATCCCGGGGGGAGCGACCTGTCCTGTGTGGTCAAATGTGTGAGTCTGGTAGCTCTGGGAGCCTGGTAACGACGAGGCTGGGGCACCTGCGGACATTGCTGATCTGGGTCAGCACGATACAACGCAGCATGATTGCTGAAGCTTACCAGGCAACTGGATAGTTGAGGGCACCATGGAGTTGTTCATTGAAGACGATACAGGCAGTTGCGAGGGAACGCCGTTGGGGTAGCCGTATGAAGGGTAGCCTGGGGCGGTGGGTCCTCCATACTGGGGGCCGGGTTGGAGCATCGAGGGCTGCTGCGGGTACGAGTAATGGGGCAGGCCTGAAGAAGGTGCCGGAGCTGGCGCGTGTGCGGTAGCGGCAGACATGTGGGGTGGGTGTACGTCTGCGTACGATTGCATCTGGTTCATGCTGTTGTAGCCCACTTGGGGGTAGCCGTAACCGTCCTGTGTTGCGTACGGGGAGCCTTGCTGCGACTGCGCATGCAATGGCTGACCGTCACGGCTGAGAGACGGAGACGTCTGCTGCGGTGGTGTCTTGAAGCCAGAAGGCTGACCGTGCACCGACGGAGCGTAAGACGTGTTGGAGCTTGCGCTACCTACCGAACCAGAACTGATGGAGTCGCCTCGGGGGGATGAATCGGTCGAGGAGCCACTCGCAAAGGGCTGGATCTGGGGGAGGGCCGGGAGTCGCTCGCTCGATGTCGCAGGCTTGGGGGTGTAGTGAGAGCTGTTGTACCAGGTGTCGACTGGGCCTCGGGCGTGAACCGACGAAATCGATGGCAGCTCCAGCTTTACGGTATTGATAAGAAACCGCCTACGCGCTTTCTGTGGTGGCTCGAGATGTCTCGGGTCGCGTCACGGAATAGGCGAAGGTTGTTGAGTGGGTTAGGGTGCAGAGCGCGCTGATGATGCTAGGACCTTTACCGCAGGTTAGTTGTTTGCTCGCAGGTGACCTGGATTCGGACAAGCGCAATCAAACCAAACAGACGCGACGAGACCCGTGCGCGAGGGAAGTGAAAGGCTGGGAGAGTGTGGGTGATGGGGTGCACGGTGGGTGAGGTGAGGTGGTGCGAGGCGAGGCGAGAGGCGGAGCTAGGTGGGCAAGGGAAGTGAACTGACCGATAGGTGCAACAAGAAGGGAGCTCTATGCGCAGGCAAGGCTAGTGGCCTAAAATTCAACGCTGCAAACAATGCTGAACAGACAAAAAGCGAGTCGTTACGTCGTTGCAATCGTTAGGCAGGGCAGGCAATGCTTTTTGGGGTGTTTCGAAACACGAGCGAGGCTAATGGACGAAGGCCGGCCTGGAAGAATAGCAGTTGGAGCCAGCGACAGGCGGAAACATGTGCTGTCGTCGTCGTCGATCGTCGTCGTCGTCGTCGTGGGCAGTCGTAATGTGTAGCTTGGCTGGCGGGTGCGGGCCGTGCAGTATCGATACGGATGGATACAGATTGCAGCTGGCGGGAGCGACTACGCGAGGCGCGAGTCAGTGGGGAGTGCAACACGTGAGGAGGAGCACAATGGCATGGGCGGACATGCACGACGGCCAGTCTAAGAAATGGAGTAAAGGAAAGCAGGCAGAGGGCTTTTTGGCGGCGTGCAGTGGGGAGGCGGAGGTTTAGAAGAGGAGGTGGTTGGGACGTGACTTGATGCTAGTGCGCCGCCGACCAACCAGACAGCAGGCTGATAGGCGAGCGCGCGGGAAACGCTGGGGCGAGGCCGGGCGGGCAGACTGGCCGGGAAGCGCGCGCGCAGAGAGAGGGGGAGGGAGGGGAGGAGACGGGGAGAGCCGGGCAGAGCCGCAGCGGTACGAGATGTAGAGAGAGAGAGACAGAGGTAGAGAGCAGACTACTGACCGCGGAGACAACGAGATGACGCAGTGGGCGCGGCGCAATGCAATGCAATGGCGACGAGAGAGGGCGAGGCGGCGGCGGCGAGGGCGAAGCTGGCGGACTGGGGGAGTGGAGCAGTCGAGCGAGCAACAGTAGGTAGTGGACAAGGCAGTGGGCAGTGGGCAGTGGGCAGGGCGCAGGCAGGTAGTCGTCGGCGGAGAGCTGCAGGATTCTCTGCATCGACAGCGCGCAGGCCGCAGCTAAAGAGGGCTGACCGAGACAGGCGAGCCGCGAGCCGTGCACGCCCCGCAGCGCAGTCCGTTCGGCTGCCTTTTCGCAGTCGACGGCCGGCTTGTCAGGCGTGTAGCTTGTCAGTGCGCTGCGCTGCGTGCGAGCTGCGGCGGTTGCTGTGAGCGGGCCGGCGCGGTCTGGAGTGCAGTTTGCAGCTGCAGCCCGGGCTGCAGTAGCGGGATGGAGATGAGGCAATGGGCGATGGATGGGCAATGGGATGCGCAGTAGGAGTAGGAGTGGGAGGAGACAATAGCACCAGCACAATCACCACCACCAGCACAACCCCAACCCCCACCGCCGCCGCCAGCGACAGCAATCGTAGCACCACCGTCCGGCACGACAACGACACCACCACCTCCACCTCCACCACCACTACCAGCCCAACACCCGCTCAACAGCACAGCACCCTCGAGTCGTCGCCGCCGAGTGGAGTCGCAGACAGGGTTCACCCCCAACCACAACGACCATGCACGCAAGCGAGCCGACTCCACTCGTCTGCTCCACAGCTCCGCGCCAGCCACCTGACGACGGCGTCAGCGCCGGCACACAGCAGATCAGAGGCCTGCCCTGCGTGCCGCGCCCGAACCGCCTGGGAGGGGTGCAGCAACGGCCAGCCTGCTCGCGCCCACCACCACCCACCCTCGTCGACCCTCGACCACCACTCATCTGCTCGACCCCCCCGTTGCTGACCAGGGTCGAGTCGCGAGAGCAGACGCCGCGACGACAACCGGCTGCGGCCCCGACAGGGGAGTCGATGAGCAGAGCAGAGGCTGGTTCGCCCACTCAGCACAGCCGGAGCGGCGGCGGGTGGAGCGCGGGCAAACCTACGGGCCTGGCTCATCTCATCAGTGCGCAGTGGGCAGCAGCGGGCAGCGGCAATAGCAGTGTGGGCAGTGGGCAGCAGGTGGCAGGTCGTGGGCGCGAGGGTTTGTGTGGGCGCAGTTGATACGGAGCCATCCCAGCGAGCGATCCGAGTGCGGCCCCTGCTGAAACGCCCTTGTAGAGGCCGTGTGGACCAGGATACAGATACCAAGATAGATCATAGCACAGCTCAAGCTCACAGCTCACAGCTCACAGCTGGCGGCACGTGTCGACGCATGCCGCTTTGGCAACGGGCCTCGATGGTTCAGGCAGGCCCGAATGGGCGTTGGCCCAGGCGGGCAGCTGGCTAGGTAACCCGGGCCCAGGCTAAATGGGCCGGCCAGGGATGTGGGCGAGGGCGGAAAGGCAAAAGGCGAGCGGGAGAGACGGCGAGACGGAGAAACGGACGGTAGGCCGTGCAGTGGGCGTCGCTGGCAGCGCGAATAGAGTCTGGGGGGCTGCCCAGGCCCGGCGTGGTTGGACAGGGTCAGAGGCTCGCTCTCGGCTGGCGCAAGCATGAGGCCAGTGGCTGGCACCATGGCGGCCGGTGCTGGTGTGTGCTGGTGTGTGTGGGTGTGTGTGTGTGTGTGTGTGTGTGTGTGTGATGCTGCTGGCCGTGGCCCTGCCCCCCCTCCATACGGGCGTGTTGGGTGTCCAGACGAGCATGTGCAACGTGGAGACTCGACAGAGTGCGACGCTCATGTCATGTCAGCGGCGACTGGAGCGCGACAAACGTGCGCGTTGTACGACGGGCGCGGCATTGCATGTGCGCGCCGGGCGCAGTGATTGGCTGCAAGGGGCGAGCGGTGTGGGCGATGTGTTGGCAGCTAGACCCAGAGTGGGCAACCGCCAGCGCAGTCACGCCTCGCCTCACTCGACTGCATCGTTGACCCTCGCCGTGTCGCTGTGTCGCCGTGTCTCCCTCGCGCTGGTCGCTGGTCGCTGGTCGCTGCTCACTACTCTCCTCGCCCTCGCCCCTCGCCCCTCGCCCCTCGCCGTCGGGGCCAGCGTCCCAGCGCGCTGGGCCGGCCGTGACGCAGCAACACAGCTGGCTGCTTGTTGCGGCCCTCTGAAACAATGCCCACAGCACGGCGGCGTTTGTGTTTTCGCTGCTCGTATCCACCGGGTCGTGTCTTGGTGTGTTGACTAGGCAAAGGTGGGCAATGGCCATGAAAGTGGCAATGAGTGGCATACAACATACATACACATGGGCATGAGGTGGGCATGTGCGGCCGCAGATTGACAGCACAGGCAGATCTGCCAAGGCCAAGGCCAATCACGGGACTGCCCGGCTCGACGCATGCACCTCAGCTGCGAACGCCGGCAGCCTCAGCGGCGACGTCGACATCGGCCCCGGCATGGCATGGATGGATGGCGTGGCGTGGGCAAGAGTCAGGACGCGAAGCCTCTACCACCAGGCGCCCAAC
>WODD01000031.1:71354-92383 GCA_019775935.1 Neoascochyta sp. HWLR27 | reverse complement strand
TGACCCCCCCCCCCCCCCCTAAATTGTGCCAATAACCCGACGCCACAGTATAGAGGTGAAGAGATCGTGTTGGGACGCTTCGGCCAGACCTACACAATAGTGACAGTCTTGCGTTCCCCTTTGGCTATACACACGTCACGAAGGTCGCTAATTTTATTATCAAGTGAGGAAGTGCCAGCTCCTATGATGCCCACGCGTTTGTACTCTTCCTTTCCTGTGCCTGTCGGCACCAGTACCAACCACGCTGGATACGTTCTACCCATCCCCATGTAGATAACTGTAACGTTTTCCTCGGGAAGCTGGCTTGGGTTGATATCGGGCCACCAGAGATATTCCCCAATGCTGATATCCTTAAGTGTTATTCGACGCAGGCCAAAATCGTGTCCAAAATAAAGTACCACTGCAGGTAGACAGTATCCCTGTAGTTGAATCTCTCCTGAAATGATTTCTCCCAAAGGATCGACTCCGGCCGGTGTTGTTGAGATTGAGATGCAAATTGCGTTTGAGTGGACTTTCCCCCTGAACCCTGGGTTTTTCGCGTAACAAAAATCCGTATCCCAGAATACTCTTCCAGGTCGCGATGCCCAGGACCATGTAGGTGCTCGGTACTGTGGTGTGTTCAGATCCGTTGCCTCGTCACATTTGTACCACAGCAAGTCCGTTAGAGCACTGTCGCTCCAGAGACCTGCAAAGTATGCACACCCTCGTGCAGTCTGAATCCTCTTAGCTATACCTTGCAATGCTGGGAAGACGTCATTCGAATATGTCAAAGAAAGATCTGAGTATTCTGCCATAAGTAGGTACCAGGCTACCGGTTGACTTTTATCTGACTGGCCGTGCTTCATCAAGAAGGGGATGTTATGACATGAAGGGTAGACATGATTTTGGTCGGCATGAGTGAGGCCTTTGTAACATGCCAGATACAGGAAGCTTTCCGTGAAACTTGCAGTCCTTGGTGAAAGCAGATTTTCTTGGAAAACCCAGGCACGTTTGATCAGTGGAAGGTCTGTTGAATCGTAGTTACGGGGCGATTGTCGGATGAAAACTTGGTATTGAATCCCTTGGTTGCCGCGCCCAATGTAAATCTTTGTGTGCTTTGCAAGATTCGGGTCGAGAAAAAGACCTTGGGTGCTATCTGCTGCCTGTGAGGCTGCAAGAGTGACATATGCTCGGGAATATACTGAGACCATCAAGCCGCTTTCACGACGCCAATCATCAGTATCATCCTGTATAATACAAAGACTGTCAATCCATATGAATCCGAGGCCCATACCCCGGACTACCTCTACAGCATCTTGGAAAGTGCGTGGAAGAGCGTCCCAAGGTATTCCTTTCTGAAATGATCTCAGTGTAACACGCGACAACTGCAATGGCACGACATTGCCCCAACAATGGCTCAAACAGGCGTAAGAAGCTCGCTCATCTGCTCCAGATACGTGCAGTCGCACTTTCCGCGGACCTTCTATTTTAAGCAGCCTTGTCGGCAAGACTGGAGCCAAGGATATGTCATAGCAGTCATGGTTGGACGAACATTCATCCAACCATTGAGATATCCGATGACTGGCTGCTGTCGCGTTCCACGTTAGTGGGCGATGAGAGATCGAAGACCAAGGGCAGGGTGTCCCTTCACGCGCGCAGATTTCGAGTTCCAGTGTTGAGAAGTCGTGGCAATCAATCCTGAGGACCAAACCGGGCATATTTGAACCCTGAGGGTCGTACCAGAGAGAACATGATCTGATGTTTTCTTTGTATGGCTGGTAAATAGCTCGGATCAGCACGCATGAAGAACACTCTAAACTTGACTTCCCCTCGATCTCATCCCAAAAGATGTCATGGAACCTCCCATGCATGGATTCACTTTTGCGCTGAAAATTGGCTGGGTCCAGGTTGCCGCACACTTTGCATGGTGGATATAAGATTCGTGATTTCTCAGTTGGCACAACCATGACCGGGAACCCCTCATTTGATAACGCCTCCAAGGATTGCTCGAGGGCGGGTGCATCGTGTTGAAACCGGGAATGAGGGGGTTTTTCTTGTTGCAAAGCACCGGGATTTTGTTTGTCCTCTCCTGGACCTACGAGGCCATGAGGCTTCGCAAGGCTATCCGGATCCATCGACATATTCATCAGGATCCCAGACAAGTACAGACGTTTTTCTTGAGTCCCAAACCCCCAAATCCAACTCTTTTTCGGACAAAACCCCTCGTCTTTGCGAGAACACACGCTTCCAAGCTACCAGTCTTCCCGCTCACCCGCGCCTGGAAGCGACAGATGGAGAAAACGGGATATCCCCCCACACAAATCGAGCGCGCGGTTTTGCTCCTTGCGTTTGATTCCACTGCGGCGTCGAGTGTCGGTAGTTGAGCAGGTAGATGGAGGAGTGGAGTGAGATGGCAGAGTGGGGAAGGCGAAGCAGCGAGGCTGAACGATCAGGCCTTCGCTTGGCGGAGAGCAAGACTAAGCAAGTACCACGACCTACATACACTATATCACTACGGTCCAAAAGCGTATTGTTTTTCAATACACTGAGTGTACTCGTTTATCAGGAAAAACGGACACTTTGTGTAGCAGGATATTATGAGTAAAATATTACGTTGAGACACACCTTCACCAGCCCCACATACGTGCAACTAAGAGCCGTGTATATACAATCACTGCTATGAGTTAACTACTATTTAGTCTATGAAACCGTAGTGATAGATGGAAAGAGCAGGGCTCTGTTGATTCCGCGTTGCATCCTACTTGACCGGAGAGCAGTCTGGGCAGCTCAACGGCTACCTACATGCCAAACCCATCTAGCAGCGCTGTTTCAGTGGACGCAACAGTGTCGCAGAACCGACTACCAAAAGTCAAACACATCTCTGATAAAATCACTCTCAGCAGCGGCGCCATTGCAATCAAGGTTCGTTTCAGATCGATCTAATACTACAGCCTACCTCTAGCTCGAGGGTTGGCGTGAGAGAAGTTTACATATGCGTATAGTACATGTAGAAAAAAAACATCAATGAGGTATATCGACCTCTCTATACAACAGTCCGGGTCTAAAGCGCCCCCTTTCCAAAAACATTCCTGCTCACCGAGCGTGGATTCCCTCCTTCTCGTTTTAAAAAAAAAGCGCCAGAAACACCGTACATGCAATTACACGTCGTAATACTCGACACCACCAGGCTCGAGTCGTCACCCTACAGCTCTCCCCGTTTTCTATCAAACATCTTAGACTCTTACCCTATACGCTCGGGTTTACGTCCCCGTACCTCGCCCTCTTTACGCCTTCTACCTGCTATTGTGTTTAATAAAGGGTTCATTGCACGCCGCTCTGCCAGTGAAAAGTATGCCGCTGTCATACCGGGAGCACCCCACTGCACCGTCTTGCCGACGCTGCTAGACGTGTGTACGTGGCGCACCTCCTCATTGGCTTCGATACCGTAATCGTGGCGTGGCGCGTAGAATTCACGCTCGGCATCTCCGCGCAGGCAGGGTGATAGTCATGAGAAAAAGTACTGAGACTCGCGGAGGCGGGATACGTCCCAGCCGCCCTTCTTGGGGACTGGAGGGAAGGTGAGTGGGAGCCAGACTTGGATCGCGTGTGTCGTCTTCTTCTCGCCCTTGACCTTCACTGCAGTCCGCTCATGCTCAAAAGCGTCAGTGTCGCGAATGGGCTCGGCCGCATCCGTTGCTGAAGCCCCTGATGCGGATTTGCTCTTCATGGTCTCTTCTTCTGCCCCGAGAATCTTGTTCTTGACCTCATCGAGTTTAGTTGAATCTTTGGCAGAGGTGTCGCCCAAAAGCGCGAGGTCGTGAGTCTTTAGGGATTTAGGGTCATGGTATGTGTTCCAGATGCTCGTGGGTGTAACCATTTGCTCGCCCTTGGCCCTAATCTCAGGATCTTCGCTCTCGAGCAGTTCCTGCCTCTGAGACTCGAGTGCAAGCTCCTCGAACGAAGCTTCACCCGAACGGGCGACCCAACGAGAAGGACCAGTGGACTCCTTGCGATGCCACATTCGCCACACTGTAATCCGTTGTGCCACCTCACTAGACGCCGCAATTTCAGCGCGATACATGTGTCCTGCGTAACGAGCCTCAAACTCTGCTGCAAGACGGCCAACGATGTCTTCTGAATGCATACGGACAAACGCATCGCGCAGGATAGTATTTAGTTTTGGAATGTCAGAGGGATGCGTCCAGAAGCTGTCGTGGACAGCCGCAAAGTCGAGCTTCTCCTCCGCACACTTCAGAGCAGAGAGAAGCATGTGTGTGGCATCGAGAGAATGAATAAAGTTCGGGGGGAATGCCTGGAGCTGCTTGCGTTTATCAACCGCATCGCTGGACGAGCGCTTGTTAAGGGTGATTTCTTGAATCCTGGTCCCAATCTTCTGGCTCGAATCCTTGCGGTAGGGCTGTACAATGGGCATTTTAAGCGGCGTGGTCCAGATGATACCCGTTCTGAATTGTTCCGCGGTTTTGTTAAGTCTCTTGGTGAGAACGCTGTTCGGATTTTGCTTATATTTTGGATCAAGGCCCAGTTCCTTGCCTTCATGACGACTTTGAATCTTCTTGATCTGCTCAGGGCTAAGAGACGTTGTGATACGAGTACCACACTCATTGAGCCAAAACTGAATGTCTTGAGCACCGTTGAAAATCTTGCCCAATGCTTGGAAGATCTTTTGCGCGATGTATAAGGAAACAGCCGACAGTGTTGCAACTCCTTTTGACGATTTGAAGTCGGGGAATAAGACCTTGAGTTCGCCATGGACCTGTTCCTTTGCGCCCATGAACGTTACGCCATAGACATTGGTCATCACAGTCCGCTTGACGACTTTGCGGGAGACGTGACCCTGGATAAACTTGGCAACCGCAAGCCCTTCTGCAGCCTCGTGGTCAACCATGTCTTTAACGAGCTCGGCAACACCCGTGTAGATATCTTGAGGTCGGTCCGAAGGCTCGAGATTAACTTGACGGGCACCTGCATGGTCGCCGCCCAGAGCAGCATAGTGCTGGAGACCGTTGCACGTTCCGTCCTGATGTACCGGGAGATGCGATTTGTAACGTGTGGGATCAGGCAAATCAAGAGCGTTCTTCAGCTCTATACAGCATGCGAGACACTGCCATGGATCCTCTGCTTTTGCCCACCAGCGCTTACCGCTCAACGGATTGGTAGCGGAATCGTAGATTTCGTCGAGGTTGTCCATAGCAAACTGTTCCCGCATCTGCAGGCTAGCCTTGTCGAAACCGTAAAGATTGGCGAGATGAATCTTTAGCCACTGCAACCCGATAGTTCCCAGTTCCTTGCCATTGCCGAACAGTAGCAGACCCCGAGAAACGTCAGATCCGATGTGGTTAAGAATGGGAGGAATTGGGTAAGCTCGACCACGGAAATCTACACTGTGGGGATAGTAGAACTTGGGTTCGGCCTTGTACGAATTGGCAACTTCCAGCACGAAGTTCTGGAAACAGCGTTGCGAATGTAGGCCGCCAACTTCGTTTTCGTAAAGGAGCATATCTTTGCCCCATTTCGTACGTGCTTGCCACGGCGCGTCAGCAGGGGGCTCAGGCGGAGGCTCCAAATCGAGCTTTTCGGGTATGAGCCCTGCGACACCTTCTCCAGAGTTCCAGGCTTCGGCCATGATCTCTAGTACGGGCGCATTGATCTTCCACGGCACCCTGCCAAGTACATCAAGCCCAGCCAGGACTTTTTTCATGTCGCCATTCTCAATCGCGATTTGTGCATAGGCGCGCTGCGTAGTGTCAGTTGCCCTCTGGCGAACTACTTTTTGGTGTTGCGTGTAGTAGCCACCATCGGTGAAGCCTGACCATGGCTTAGGTTCGACCAGCATGGGGAGCTTGACGCTCTGAACACCAACAACACTTTCGTTCCGCAGTTTTTGGATAATCTGGTGGTGTGGGATAATCCAGCCCACCTTCTTTCCGTAACTATAGGCCATCTGGTGATGAAATGCAGCCTGCGTAAGGGACACCTGCTCGCCTGTCACCGGATCATTCGCAGTGGTCGTGATAGTTGCAGATTGCATTAGAGCCTCCAAGCACAGGGCACCGATCTGTGTTCGAGCCGTGAGGGGGATATCGTATTTCTCTAGTACGGGCTCGGGGGTCAGGGTCTGCTCTGTCTCGATGGAGGTGGTCTTTGACTTCAGCAATTGTTGAACCAAGTCTTTACGTGTCTGCTTTCGCTGCTTTTTCAAGAAAGCATCTCGTCGGGCTACAGCATCAGCGTTGAAAGAAGCCTCGATTTCAGTGCCCAAAGCCAATGCAACCACAGACACTTTGAGCGACCCATTGTCGTCTTTCTTCGTCCGCACGCAGGATTGAATGACGCCAGTGACGATAAGAGCAGCGAGCCGTTCAGGCTTGCATCGCTCGAGCCATACCCCGTAGGAATGGGCATTATCCTTTGCGTTTGCGGGGGAAGGATTGGCAAGGATTGCACCTACGCGTTCAATATGCTGCTTGAGGACCGGCACGAGGGCAGTGTACCAGGAGTACATGATTGCTTGGATAGGTTTGGACTTGACCACGCCGTGTATGCCCATATCCTCAAGCTTGGATTCTTCCTGCTTCCAGCGCTGGACTGCAGCTTCCCGCGCATTTTGCTCGATTTGTAACTGACGAGCGTAAGCGTAGGCGCGGTCCTTCTCCTCTTTGGTGCCCTCCAAGTCGTGTGGGTATGGGACTTCGCTGTCGGACTGGAAGAGGTTGAGTGATTGCTTCAGCGAATCTAGACCGAGGCCCTTTTGCGGGACGGGCTTGATCGTAGTCGCGGGGATGAAGCCATGATCGATAAGGGCCTTCTGAGCGGCAGGCGAGCCAATGTGCAGATCTTGGACCGCTTCGACAGATGGCGGTTCGTCATAAGCATCTGGCTGCATGCGGATGACAAGATCCCACTCCTCGTCGGAGAACTCTGGCGATGTGTTGATCTGCTCCACGACGCCGGGCCCACTCTCATTGGCCATGTCGAGGTAGTGGCGGAGGGCAGCCTCCTGCGCAGGACCCTCGGTAAAGTTGACGGCGGCACGCAGCATGGTGACGAATGTGTGGGCATCGGGCTGGATGCCGCTGCGCAGCATGTTGTTGGCGAACCACTGCTCTATTTGATGCAGCGAGTCGGCTTGGGGGTCGTTCTGGGCCAACTCGAACAGCGTTTGCAGGAAGATGTTGTGGGCGTCGATCAGCTCAGGAGCCGAGGGCATGTACATGGAGACGAGGCGCTTCAGGATCATGGCGGCGCGGTCGATGCGGCCGACACGCAGGCAGGCGTAGAGGTTCTGGTGCAGCTCGAGCGGGTCACCACCGATGTGGTAGCCGCTACTGCGGGCGGTGGGCGAGGCATCTGAGAGGGTTTCTCGCACGACGAGCGGACTCTTGGGGTCCCAGGGAGAGAGTTCGGATAGGCCTGAAGCGTACGCGCGGGGTGCCCATGGTGTCGCGTAGTCGTTGACGGGCGTCGAGGGCGATTCGGTCGAAGGCGAGGGCGAGGACGAGGGCGAGGGCGAGGACGAGGGCGAGGGCGAGGGCGAGGGCGAGGTCGAAGTGGCGAGGCAGCGAAGGGTGCTGCGCGACAACGAGGCGACTGTGCGAGGGCGGCGAGGCTCGAGGGCGGCGGTCGAAAGGGCGCTGGCGGGGCGAGTGAGTCGCAGCGAGCACAATGGGTTGAAGGCGTCTCTGCGCAGCTTTCGCCCGGCTGCTCGCGCGAGCATCATGTTTGGCGAGCGCAACGATTAAACCGGATACGAGGGAGAAAAGATGCAATACATGCGCACGGCGGAAACGAGTAGAGTCGGCGAATGCACGACAAAAAAAAAGCGACGACGGGACGAGACGGGGGCGAGATTGACGTGAGGCAAAATGCCAAATGCCAAAATCTCAACCTCATGGACCGCCGTTGCTAAAGTCAGGGCCATGACGGCTAGTGCACTAGTCCCGCTTTGGCCTAGACCATCTTCTGCTGGCTTTTTCGCGGCGGCGGCGCGAGTCAGCCTCGTCCTCGTCTTCGTCCTCCTCTTCCGCACTCGAACACGTGACAATAGGTACAATGGTGACCAGTAGGCAGGTACAAACACATGGTATACAGCGATACCGCTACACAACTAGGTACATCTCGCCGCTCAGACATCATCCGCCTCGACAGCCACACCGCTATCCTTGCCCTGCTGTGTCCAGTCGTCTTCCCACTCGTCCCCGTCTTCATCGCCAAAGCAGAACAAGTCCCGTGCACTCCCAGCGACCACCCGTCTCCTCTTCCCTTTGGGTGCCACGCACCCGCCCACCTCTGTGCGGAACGTCCGGGCGTACTCGTCTGCAATCCTTGTCGTGTTGCTCGGGTCAATCTTCTCGCCATTGTACAAGAGATGCGGGAGATGCACAATCTCAGGGAGATCGGCTTTGAACGGCAGAATGAAGTGCAGCGGTCGCGATCCAGCCACAACTGCTGGTTCGCGATTCGCTGGTGCCGGTGGGGGATGTTCTGCTCGAAGAAAGGGCTCGTCCAATGCTGCCTGTGTGGCCGGCGTGGCTTTCTGTGCGTCCTGCGACTGCTCAGCTGCGTACTCTTCAGGCACGCGGAACAGCTCGTTGTGCACAGTCACAAATGCGTCGGATGATGTCGTGACCGGATAGAGCAATGAGTAACCACGTGCTCGCATAAACTCCAGCTCGTACTCGGTCCACGACGGAAGCGTTTCCGACACCACCTTCGACCGTGACGCCGACTTGGGCGATTTCTGATGCTTGGACACACGGTTGCTGAGGAACGAGTGCAGCTCCACCCACTTGTGGCCGAAGATGAGTGTTGCGTGGCTATTCGGCCCCTGCCAAAGGAACGGTGCACCAGCACTGGCTGAATACATCTCTTTGTAGCGAGCAAAATGCATGTCCTTGACCGTCGGCGCTTCTAGCTTGGTCTTGCCATCGAGGAGAACCGACGGGAGCTCAAGGCTCGCACCCATGAGCGCATCATTGTCGTTTGCTGCATAGGATGAATACTGATATTCGAGCAGCAAGTACTTGACGTAGTGAAAGTATTGTGCAGATAGCTGTGCCTGCGGTGATAGCAATAGCACGTGCGAGTCGGTCGTGCTCGTCGGGTAAAACAGCTCCAGGAACCGTATCGCAGCATCCTCTTGTGTCGCCCTGTGGTTCGTAATACGGCGCCTGAAGGTGAGCTCGCTTCCCGTAGAAGATGACTGCTTATGCATCGGCCACTGGAAATTCTTCAAGTGTCGCTCCAGCGACATGTCCATCTCGGCAGGGAGCTCCAGAGTGATTCGAGGTAGCTTCAATCCACGGTAGTCAGCGGCCTTGATCGAATCGAGCAGATTGACGACACTCGACGAGTCTGGCGGAACCTGTATCAAGATGTCCACCGTGGGAAGGTGCCAACTCTTCAGAGACCCTGCATCCAGCCTTGTGATCCACATGTAGTGTTCCCACTGGTCTTTGGGCACCTCAATAACTGGCATGCCCAGCACATCCGTTTTGTTCCATATTCCCCGGATAAAGAATGCATCCTCCAGAATCGGATCATCCATAATCGCCACCTGCGGGTGCAGAAATGTGTTGATGTGACCCAGGGCAGACGTCACGCTCAACTCGGCACGTTCGTCGGTGCTGTATTCCGAGTAGTCCGGTCGTGCATCGTGCCATATGGCTGGGCATTTGTCCCTGTCTATACCGTTGATGTCCAGCAGATCCTGGAGCGGAATGTCCTCCCTGCCCATGAACGCAGCGTGCACCCAGTTTCTATTCCATGTTGCCATCTCGCACACCATTGGCAGAAGCGTCGATGCGCTCTTCAGACTCGACATGGCAAAGAGGACGTTGCGATTGACCTTCCTGTAGCCATCCGTATGCGATGCGCCGCGCAGCGTTTTGGCGAGACGGTAGAATCGGAACTCGCCGTTGTATGTGTGTGGTATAGGCTGTCCCGCTCTCGGCGCCTTTGTGTCAGGCGGAGGGCCTGTCGGCTCTTCTTGTGGTATACTGTCGTCATGCGCAGAGGATACGCTCGGGCGTGTGTACGAGAAGGGCGAGTAGTTCAGCGGCGAGCTGTCGAGACTGTCTGGCCGTGTGTCGGGCGCGCGACCGAGAAACCAATACGTGGCTAGGAGTCCGACGACGACCAGGAGCATCCTCTTCCTGCGCCACCGAAATGTGTGCCCCCAGAATGAGGCATTGGAGCGCCGCGCTGGCATATATCGGTGGTCGTCATCTTTCTTGCCCAGCTCCTCGTCGGTGGGCAGCATCGTCCTGCCCAGCATGCTTCCTCTGATGACTCCCTCCTGTAGCCAACCACTATTCGCAGAGGGCCCTGTTCCCGCCATGCGTGCCTCTGCTCATTTATGGCCTCTGCGTGACCCAGCTCCAAATACACTCGACACGCGACGACCGGTAAGGGAGCTATGGGCGCATGCAAGGTGGGGAAGCCCTGAGCTCGACGAGAGGGCGATAGACAGCCGTTTAGGGGCGAGGATTACTGAATATTAGTAAATAAGGCGACAGAGACAACAACGGATCAAACGGCAGAAAGTAAAGTTGCAGGCTTCGTCGAAGCCCGCTCCGAAAAGGACATGTTTGAACTGCAACACCTGCAAGGTCCCGAGCGCTCAGGGAACCGAACGTTTCCACATCCCTGCAAGCTGCAATGCCAAGCCGGCTCGCATGTGTCATCTTCGCCTGCGCCCATCATCGCCCAGAGATCTGCCCGCAAGCAAGCACGACAAGCTTCCTCGGTATTGTTTCTGCTACCTATTCTCCTATTTGTCCAACCGACGATCGGCTGCTTCCAGCGCCTCCCTCAATGCCACCTCGTTTCTGGGCTTGAATATGACCTGGTAGTGCTTGCACATGGACACCAAACTCGTGGGATCAGAACTACCTCGCACAGGGTGTGTGTCTACCTCTGAGTCTGGCACAAGCTCGAAACTATTCAGCATGCGAAGGAACACGAGATAGAGCTCGCGATTCGCCAGCAGCGAGCCAGGACACATGCGGTAGCCCAGTCCGTACGTGAACAGAGGCGCGTTGGGCTGCTCCAGCCAGCGCTCCGGACGGAACACCTCTGGATCGCACCAAAGCTCTGGGTCTGTCCCTCTGTCAGTGGGGCGTGCTATACACTAACAACAGGCTTCGCTGACTTACCCATGTTGCATGCCCACGCGTTCAGGTAGATGGTGCTTCCAGCTGGGATGACTTTACCATCGTACACGACATCCTTTACCGTTGCCCGGGGTAAAGAGAGTCTCAGCACCGTAAAGAACCGCAGACACTCCCTGACCAGCGCATTGATATACTCGCACCGTTGGTCATCATCTGCATCACCCAGCGGCTGCTCATCTGAGTACAGCTTGTGAATCTCCTCCACGGCTTTGTTCTGGATGTCCGTCCTCTTTGCCAACAAGGCGACGCTCCACTGCACCAGCGTTGTGATCGTGTCGAGACCTCCTGAAAGCATGGTCAAGCTTATCGACGTCAGCTCTTCCTTGTTCAGCGCAGCCTCCTTGTCTTGTATAATGTTGGCCTGGATGCACGGCTTGTGAATGCCCTTTTCCATTCGGTCATCCAGGTCTCTGTTCAGCTTGTTTAAATACACGTCTCTTCTTGATCGGTAGTCTTTCGCTGCCCTGGTCCCCGTACTCAACGGGTTAAGTCGCAAAATCGGTATGTAGTCCTGAAGGTTGCCAGTCGTACTCCGGAACTTGGAAACCGCTGCCTCAACTTCCGTAATTTCATGGAACATGGGGTCCTCTCTGCTGGCCATCCTAGTTCCCCAGTTCAGCGTCAAAGAAAGACTGAGCGAGAGGCGTTCAATCATCGGCATAGGATCCACACCCACAGCGCCCGCGCGACCCGACGCGAAAGCATCCTTCACAAAGTCCTTTGTCTCTAGGTCAAGGTGATCAATGTAAGTCGCAATGGAAGGCTTGTTGAGCGCGGAAGCAGCACCCTTTCTCCTGCGTCTTAGCGACGAGTTGAACGGCGATGTTCCAATCGTTGTCCCTGCCGTATTCGACAGTACCTTGATGCATTAGAGCCAAGGCTGGACGTCCGTCTCATTGACTCACCTTATGGAACGTCCAAAATACAGGCCTCGAGCTTAACGCCTGGCTGTTCCCTCCGAAAAGCTTCCTGGCCGCTTCCGCACTGTTGACCACCAAAACGGGCTCGTTCCCCAGTTGTATTTGGAAGACCGGGCCAAATGTTTTGCTCCATTCGCGATACTTTTCCGAGGCGTTGTACTTTATGTCAGGAATATTACCAACCAGCGGCCAATTTGTAGGGCCGGAAAAGCCTCTGATGCGGCGCGCATAACGGATGTATTCATTGATAAGGATGTAGGCGATTGGTACACCAACAAGCACGACGATGATGGATCGAATAGGGTGTCCTCCAAACTGCGAGTAGAATAGAGGGGCGATTGTTGAAATCATTGCAACAGGTCATCTACTGTAGTTGAGTAGGCATGCATTGCTGTTCATACCGTGATACCTTTATATCCCCGCACTGCCGTCACCGCAATGCGGGGAACACGGATCCCGCGGAATTAGCGGCAGATCACGGAAAGGCGAGCGATTCATCTGCGTTGCACACATAGGCTTGGCTTCCACATCTCCTAACTCTTTGACCGACCCGAGATGACTGCAATAGAGCACACAAGATGTGTATGTGGGCGTGTGGTTGAATGCAGGTTCATCGAGATGGTTGCGTAGCTAGCTGGTGACACCACCTTCCTTGTTACGTCACTGCCTTTTCTTGAGGTTTCTTCTCAATCCTCATGCACTTCACAGTCCTTGCATTTGAATTGCCATCAATCGCTTACTGCTCTTTACCAACTGTCTTCGCTCTGCTCACTTCTTACATTGTCTTCAATGGCCGGAGTGAAGCAGTTCCCGGCATTGGTATCTCAAACGCTCGTTTCTTCACCTGTAATTACAGAGACAACTCCTAATCTCACACGGACGTTTGATACCAAGAACTACGTATTCACGGCCTCGGTAGCAGACAGAGTCGCAATACTACGCACCAGGGACACGCGCACCAAGGACCTCTCGAACACGGTGGCCGATCACAAGTCTGAAGCATGTCAGGGAGTTCGCCCTGATTGTGCACATGTTCGGATATCTTCTGACTCAATCGCTACTAACTGTATTTTGCACTGCAAACCCCCTGTAAGGATAGCGAAGGCGGTATGTCCATTGACCGCCTATCCCTTGACAGGGACCTATCAAGCTTTAGGACTGCCCTACAAGCATCAGCTCTGATTTCAGTGGAGCACGTAGCCATCAAACGACGTCTGCGCGAGCTGGACACCGCTATCGTCGGCGCCCTTCACACAGTCGAGGGTCGCGCCATTCGAACACATGGCCATGCTCATACTCGTGGTCACGGTAGTGGCTTTGGAAGGCGTAACGGGAATTTGAAGGTTATGGCTTAAGTATTTACTTGGGTCTACTGCTCTTCACGTTCGGTGCAAGCAGCAGTATCACCGTTCTCAGCACCTGTTGGCTCTACTTCACATCTTAGTCCGTGACACAACACTTGTCACATTGCCAGATCGTGGACGTTGGAATATTCTCTAGGATAACTATAGGGCTCTGCGTCACCTTCAGCGGCCCTGATGCAGGACTTATCGATGAGACAGTCGCCTACCCAAGCATCATTTCGCGACAGCGAATCCCACGTACACCATACCTACAGCGAAAACACATTTGCAATCCGGAGCATCGATTCCTCGCAAAACAACGGGTTCAACGGTTTCGGGTTTGGATTGCATGAGTTGGAAGGTTCAGCAGGACTTTCTAACTTCAGCGGCCAGCAGCATGGGCCAGCAAACGCGTTCGGCCAATCCTACATGTCAAACTCAAACTTCAAGCAACAGAGAAGCGACCTGCACCCACACCGTGGTTCTACTACGAGTTTCCAACCCACCTCTCACATTGATGCCAACTTTCCACATGGCATAGGGAATTATGCTGAATTGTCTGACCCAAACGCTGAGCGTAACGAAGAGAACAGGAAAGAAAAGTACGTCAGGAAGGAGGAAACACTTCATTATGATAACAAGTCCGGCAGTTCTTTCTCTACTGTGGCTAGAGAATCTGTCCCCGCTCCCATGCACTCTCCACCACCGGATTCGTCGACAAACATTGTGCCTGCAACACAATCCCGCCAGACACGATACAGGCCTTATGGTCAGCTGTTCCAGAGCTCCGAAGATGCAAAGCGTCATCGTCATATCAGTACCCGATTCAATCGTCAGCCTTATATACCTCTCAGTCAGGACCCTACCATCACAAGCATCGAGGCAGAGCGGGGACACCATGTTGAACGGATTTACAATGCAATGACTGGTGGAGGTGCCGCCAGAGATAACACGGGTTCTATAGCTATGAAGAGGTGGGTGCATGCGGCCCACTATCCAGCAAATCTGGTTGAGGCATACGCGCACAAGGTTTTCGACTGTCTGCTAGCACAGGCGAAAGACGGATTCCGCGGCTGGCATCACAACGACTACGTCGTCGATGATCGAAAAGGAGAAGATGAGGACCGGGATGTCAACTGCGAAGAGCGACTGGATAACATCATCCGTGCGCTTGAAGAAGAAAAGACAATCTGTGAGGATGTCATGAACTCGGCCTGTCAAATTCGCATGTTCGTCAATGCACCCAGAGCATATGCCAACCGAAAGCACCAAAACCGTGTTGGTAACAGCAAGCGAGGGAGAACAAAGGATATTTCCGACTCAAATCCGAGGGCTTCAAAGATACAGAAGACGGGTGGCAGACAGTGTCGATCTCGAGCAGCTACAGGATCGGACCCTGTCTCAGAACGACAAACCAGCCGGCCACTACAACCGTCACAAGAGCCAGATTTACCTCCTTGCGAGGCAGTGTCGTCTTTACATCATATCACTCACCACTCATTCCAAGACTTTGGGTCTCCACAGCAAGGCTCTTCCATGCTGACACCACACCTTTCTCACATCGGGCAGTCGATCAACCCTAAGTCACCATCGCCATCAACAATGTCCGCATCCTCCAAAGTCCCACACACGGATAATCAGATGGCTCGTTTGGCCTCAATGCCGCCATCACAGCACTCACCTTTCCTCTCTCCGCCTACCCTCTCCCACAACACATACTCCATGCCTGCAACCCCTCTAAACGCCAACTCAACTCCAGAAATCTCACCATGGCCTTCCAACTCCACACCTTCTTTCTCGTCAACTAAAAAAACCGAAACTGCTCACCCTGCAAATCTCCTCAGTGAGGTGGCTTTTTCGCACGACTGGCTATGGCCCAGCACGAAACCTTCGCACCCTACAGATGCCTACAGCAGTGCTGGTCTCTTCGAACCGTATCTTAGCGCTCACGATACCTTCGCTGATCTAGCTCAGACGATCAATCGTGAAGATGGTGTCCCGGACTTCCAGACGCTGTGGGGAAGCCAGCCAGGAGTGCAGGCGTTTCCCTTCTCAAGGCCGCCTGGCGATGGAGGGGGCCATTGGATGGGTGCTGGAGATGGGTGACTTCCGTCTTGTTGTCCCAGTGGCAAACAGAATGGTTCGTGCGGTTTCCTCTCATTTTCGCTTTTACCGTGACTCGACATTGCACGGCCCTATACGGTCTCTTCAATCTCTTCTTTCACATGCACGACAGGATCCATTTCACTTTATTCCGTTGTCATTTGCTTTGTTCCATCACTCTGCTTTGCAAACTTTCATCTATCGATATCTCATTGTGCTTGCGTTGTTGACGCCCCTGCATTGTGTTTTAGATGTAGTCATTGTATCTAAATAAACAACAAAGTTTGCACAATTGCCAATACTTTTGCACATCTGTGACTACGAAAATAGTTGTTTGGCTCGGCACCCAACCTTCTGGAAGTATAATATGATCTGTGTTATAGGTTGGGATGGCTCGTGCAGGGTCTATTATATCAGACTACAGGCACGCCACAGACACGAGAGTCATCACCATCACTGAATCAAAGGCAAATAGTATTGAGAATCGCTCGCGTGGATAAAATATGTTCATGGTTGAAGTGTATATCTACAAAAGAATGTAACCGCCTTGCCTTTTCACCTCCACATGCATCGTGGGCACTGCTTAAACGCGGAAAGCGCGAGCGTGGGTGCGCGCGGTGCGGGCAGCAATGGCGCGGCGGAGCTTGTTGGCAGCGCTGGAGCCAGCAGTCTTCTCGAGCCAAGAGACGAACTGCTCAATGGTGAACTCCTTGGGGAGGGCAGCACCAGACTCGGAGCCGGAACCAGCAGTGGGGGTGGGGGTAGCGACCTGCTCAACGGGAGTGGCCGAAGCGACAGGGGCAGCGGAGGTGGGGGCAGCAGAGGCGCTGGGCTTGGTGGGAGCAGGCGCAGTGCTGTTGCCACCGGAGCCGGAGCCACCGCCCATGCTGAAGTCGATGCAGGACTCGTAGGTCTGGTCGATAGAGGGAGCGTCCCAGAACCACTGGATAACGCAGTCACCGGCCTTGGCGCACTCGGCGCTGACATCGGGCATGGTGATGTCGAACTTGGTCCACTCGGGGTGAGCAGAGACGGGGCTCGAGGTCAGGGCGTACTTGTCCCAGCTGATGAGGGGCTCGCCAATGACCTTGTCGGTGCTGGTCTTGACAATGGAGACGTTGGCAACGCCGTCGTGGGGAGCGCGGATCTCAACCTCCATGGGGATGACCTGGCCGGGGGTGTAGGAGAAGATCTCGCCAGCATCAGAGAAGGGGACACCCTTGCAGTGCCACATCCTGCAATCAGGGTGGTCTCCCTGGAAGTTCTGGAGGGCACCCTGGACGTTGCCGAAGTGGTCACCAGTCTGCTGGTAGTAGATCTGGTCACCGCAAGTCTCCTGAAGACCCTTACCGGGCATACGGGGAGTGGGCGAGGAGATGAATCCGTGGGCAGCGACGGAAGAGACGAAGCCAGCAAGGGCAACAGCGGCGGAGTAGGACTTCATTTTGAGGTTTGGTGTCTGAAAAGAGCAAGTGGTTGTTGTGGAGAGAGTGACTGAAGCCTAGCTTCTTTGAAAGATTGTTGAATGAATGAGTGTCGAAAGAACGAATGTCAAGGTCACAGACCTAGGCGAGCACAGAGAAGTCGAGTTGGAGAGGAAACGGTTGTTTGGATAGGAAAGTAGCTGAGGGAGCAGCTCAGACTGCTATATAGGCGCCCGAAGAAACACACATCATTCGTGTATATGCCGCTGTGGGCCGTCATTAAACATTCGAAACGGAGCTTTGACAGGCTGTGGTATGCAAACACCGCACGCCCTTGTTCTCGACCAGTTCGGCAGCTCGTTTTCCGGATGCGGCAGTACAAGCGCGGGTGTACGCCTTATCTAAAGCTTGAACCAGTTTCTCCACCAGTTACGTGGCAAGCCTGGTGTAGCTAAGGATGAAGGATGAAAATTGAGGCGGAGCTCCAAGCTGGGACCTTGCGGCGACAGCGGCCGCCATGCGCGATGACAGCTGTCTAGCCGCTTGCTGCCATGTAAGCGAAGAGTTTCATCTGGTCGAAGCGCCGAGCCGCCCACGTTGAAACGGTCGGTGGGGCGTGGGCGGTTTCAAGCAGAACGAGGTCAATGCGAGATGCGGTAAACGGCAAATTTGACAGGGATTCAACGCATCCCGCAGGCCTGGTTGCCAGCATTTGATCAAAACGCGTCATACCAACTGCATTCTCGTCCATATTGGAAGAAGATTGTCAAGATGAATGGGATTTGGGTACAGTGGGAGAGTCGGCAAGTTGGAAGAAGCATCGGTTCGGCCTGGGATGTCGTTCGGGAACTAAATCCGTTTGAGGCTAGCCCAGCATCCACTACCTAATCTCACCCCTTCGAGGCCACGCCATCCTACGGGGCCTCTGCAGGTGTCAATAAATTACCTAGCTATCATAAACTCGGGCCTCGCAGTTCGGATTCTCCGAGGTCTAGAGTAGGTAGCTATCTATCTTCTTGATATTAACACATCGGCGCCGGTCCTCTGCAACAGCAAGGTGCGCTGAAGGGTCACATCGTTCAGTAGGTGTCTGTATTTACTCAAGGCTGTGCTCAGGCAGCCAGACAGCCTGCCTCCGATCTGCTAATTTGTGACCGATCCAGACTGGTTATCTTAACTCCGAGGCCACTCTTCCAGGGAACCTATGGCACTGAGATTGGTGTGAATGGGCAGTCGGCAAACCAGACCGCCATCGAAAACAGAAGCTGCCAGCTACATAACCCTCTGGATACTACCTACTGTATCGCGCTACACGTAACGTGGGTCAATTAACCCCATGTTTACAACATGGCATCACTTTGGAGAGATCAACGCCTCCTATTCCCCGTTCCTGAATTGCGCATCTCTAGCGTGCATCGGTACGGAGAACCTCGCATATGTACCCAGGAATCAAGTGCCCTTGTTTCTCAAGTTTCTAACATACACTGTCGCACAGAAGAGGCGCATTAATATTCGAGTCAAGTACATGACACACGATGCGCTTGTCTGCACAATGTGTAGGGAGCTCTTCACAGGAACGCGCATGTCCGTGGACTGGCAATTCACATGCTCTTTGTATTTCTGCATCATTTTACGGCCAGGTCATCCCTTGCCCACAAGCGACGAGAACCAATATACACAAATGACAAGCTTCTCGCCAAAGTCCGCTCGATCCCCCGTCGGTCGATCTAAATTTTCACGCTTACTTGTATTCCTTTTGCCAGTGGGGCAAATTGCTCTTGCCCGTTGGTGGCTGTAATTTCTATCGTTCTCCACCGCCAACGTATCGAAGCGCCGACCAACTCGTGGTGCCCGTCGAAGCGCACGTGGCGTTACTTTGCCGCTCACTCGGCATCGCTTATGCGCCAAACCAATCTCTCCATACTGGCCTGCTTTTGTCGCAACAAGTCCATCGCTTTCTGCGCCCTATGGAGCATAGTTTCGCCTTCGACTATCCTCTGATTTTGCGGCGATACGATGCCGTCTTTGAGCATGGTGTGCATGACATCCGGTTGAAGGTGGTATTTGAAGAACTCGTTCTGAGTTTCGTCAGTCATGCTTGATTGGCTGAGACAAATGTCCACACAAGCAATACTTACGTTCAAATAGAAATGAGTCCTCACTCCTCGCACATCGACACCCTCTAGCCACTCAGCGGCTTTCTCGACATCCATCTCGTATTCCGGGTCCTGCTCTTCGGTAGAGTCTTTTACAATCACCGGCAGCAGAATGGCGACTCTTGTACCCCTTTTGGCGATCAGCGAAATGGGAGCTATGCTTCCTTGCTTGCTGCCTATGCAATCGAGGATAAAAGAAACACCAATGCTACCAGCTTCTTGGGATATCAAGGATACGCTATCGGCATCGTTATAGTCAAATACGGCTGTTGCACCCAGACCCAGAAGTCGTTCATGATGTTTGCGGGAAGCCGTAGCTATAACACTGGTATATCCGTAGAACTTCAAGATCTGGATCGCAAACTGTCCGACAGAAGAGGAACCACCCCAGATCAAGACTATCTTGCTGGCGTTCTCTGGTGCATACCCATCCGGTCTTGGCCAAGGCGTCTCGATACCAAGATCTTCCGTCAAGGCGTGGAAGACAGTAACAAAGTTGTTAGGAAGCGTCACCGCCTCGGCAAGGCTGAATCCCTCCGGGAGCTGACGGAAGTCAATATACTTCTAAAAGGGACACCTCCGTTCTACCACCTACCAGCGCGAACAACCACTCTTCAGCAGTGCAGAACTCCTGTTGACTCTTCTCCACGGGACTTCGCCACGTGAACCCAAAAACCTTGTCTCCAACCTTCAACCTCTTCACGTCAGGACCAACCTCAACAACGGTTCCTGCGGTCCCGTCGCCAAGGACTTGGGGATGCTTTACTAAGAGACCGCCATCGTTCTGGTGCAAGTCCAGGGGCGTAGAAGCAGTCCACTCGACACGAACACGTACTTGCTCGCCGGTAGGCTTGACAGTAGGGACTTGGATAAGGCCTAGTGGGACCTTGAGACCTACTGTTGCGACAGCGGAGTGCGTGGACATGGTGGTTGCCGTAACTTTGAGTAGGGAAGATGGCGTTGATGTATCGTTGTCGTACTTGAGATGCGAACTGGATGATTAAACCCATGTTTTGAACCAACATAAGTGTTTTATAGGTAGTTAACTATGCTAATCCCAATAACAACATGCTGTGATTACACATACTTCGATTACAAATGATCTCAGGCCTCCCTGAGCTAGTGATGGCGCTAGACAACATACAATACTATTGGTAAGCATTTTGCAGCATAACCGTCTTGAGTCGACTCAAGACCCCCAAGAAACTTGGCAAGGAGAAAGAAGATAAATTGGTTGAATGCGAAGTGGTGCCTATCTAAAGGATTTATGATGTTCACTGCATGATGTTGAAGATTCACAAAGGCTTGTGACAGAGGTTGTCGTTTTACATGGAACACGTAGTTAGCTATTGTGGAATATTGATCATCGGCTGTAGGTGACCAGAGGAGGTCGAAATAACAAGTCTCCTATCCCAAGTCGCTGTGTGCTGTAGTACCGCTTGTAGAAAGACAAAATACCGATCCCCATTCCCACGTTCGACGAAGTCGGCATTCACCCCTTGCAAGCTGACGCTACCTTGATCTACAACAAACCCGATCCCTATGTGATCCGCGAAGAATGTCGCGAGATAGCTTACATAAGCTAGCGTGCTGGTTGACAGCATAGTCCCGTCGTCCGCTACCTCAACCCTGCCACAGCAGTGTCTTGCTATTTGTCTTCATGTCAAATGCGCTCTCTAACGTCCATCCCGTGTAAGCGAGAATCCGGCCTCACCGAGATGCATACCACGTTCAGCCCACTCAACCTTCACCCCATGCATGAATAGACCTGTGTGCAGTGTGCTCCTGTTCTTCAGACACTTCTTCCTCCGTCCACAATCTGCAAAAAGAAAAATACGATGGTTGTGGTTGCGCTGATAACAGCATTGCATGCCGCATTAGAGACTACGTTGCCTTCTACCCCCTGCTCTGT
>WODD01000031.1:30381-64295 GCA_019775935.1 Neoascochyta sp. HWLR27 | reverse complement strand
CGTTATATAAGTACGTAGTTCAGATCAATTCAACTTCAGTGAACCTCATATTTTCTCTGCGCGATACTGCTGTATCCAAAACCGCGATAGAATATGACTTAGTTGTAACACATTACAAGGGTTGTAATCCGGGGTCGTATCCAGTCAGTCTACTTGTGCGTTTACGTTTTATCTAGTAACCAAACAAAACTGCGTATTATTATTTCCAGCGCGAGTGTTCGCATCTCTAAACTTGACTGAGGTCCCTAACAAGCCCTTCTGTAATCTCGAGACTGACTTCTGCAGCTAGTAGCAAGTCAAGCACAGCCTGCTTGCTGCACGCAGATAAGATGACGCGTTGCGTTGGATCTAATCCGATTTGATATAGATGATACCAGAAGTAGGTGATATTCTCTAGAGACGACTGTTACATAGTAGATGTATGGAATGTTCTAGATCCGCGCCTTATCCTGACCAAACTAGGCATAGCATTAAATACAATACGTGTGGCTGTGCTATGGATATGTTCGCTACGTAATCGTATCACTGCCATCTGCAAAAACTCACAGTGCCAAGCAGATCCTGAGTTGGAACGGAGATAGTCTCGGAGTATGTGCTTTATCAGTTTGGTCGTCTTGGAAAACCAGGATAACATACTCCCGGATTAACTCCATCCTCCTATGTCCTCAGCTTTGAAGTAAATGTGACTAGTAGTAATAGAGCAAGGGGTGGAGGCGTCGAAGCTTTTGATGCTGCCTGCAAAATCGCTGTCGGAATAGCTAAAACTGCTGTATTTTACTTTCTGTAAAGCGTGGATAGAAAACGAAGTGTCTAAATGATAGGAACACAACAAACATAGGCTTGCATGAGTGTGTGGTGACAGTCGAGTGGGCTCAACGTTAGATGCATCTCGGTGAGGCCGGATTCTCGCTTACACGGGATGGACGTTAGTTAAGCCTCATGCTCCAATTGTTTCCTTTCCCGCGCTAGTCTGATCTCTTCACGCAAACTATGCATTCTTCCCACTGACTTGCCCCTCTTTGTGCTGGTGTAGTTCTTCCCCATGACGGCTCGTTCCAAGTCTCGTTCACGGTGTACTCGGCTGACCTCCTCAATGTTGTGCCGTCTCAAGTGAACGAAGAAATCCTTCAACCCCGCATCTCCCAAGCGTCTCACTGAGAGTGTGATGATTTCGTACCACTTCCACGCATCTTCGTTCAAAAGCATGCGTTTCTGGTAATCGTCATATGCCCAGTAACTCCCTGAAGCGGCGATGTTGATCGTAAATGTGAGTGCTGGGAATTTCATTGCGTTCTCCATCAGTTGGAGAGTGTCGAGGTAGTCGAACCAGGCTGGTGTTCCGGGGAGATATGTCCGTTGCGAAGACGGTAGGATCCACGCGAGCCAGCGGATGTGCTGAAGGGCATTGCGGGCAATGGAAGATAGGTAGAGGCTTAACTCTAGCTTTGGCATGAATTGAACGCCCATAACAGGCCAATAATAAGCCGTCTCTTTCATGAGCCGTATCAAGGGAGTGTTGTGGGGTGTTACCAGTATTTGATTGCGGGCGTAGTACACTGCAATAGCATTCTGACGGACCTGGCGGCTGACGGCGACGAGATTGCGACGTGCTTATGGATAGGCAAGACGAAGACCGGATTAGGCCACGATCTACGCAGTAACAAATGCCAGAGTAGTCATCTGGCCTGCAATTCTCGCAACAGGGGCACCATCTGTCGTCGACGTTTGAGCCTGGATGGCGATGGCAGGAACACGAAAACTCGAGCTCTCCAATCGATACAATGCGCTCGTAATCTGTGCAGTACGTGCAAGATGGGGATTCATCGATCCGCTTGCGGGGGCGCCATTGTACTGCGTGTGGAAAAATGAGATCGGTGTATTCGAGGATTGCAAACCGTATCTCTTGGGGAAGGTCTAGGTACCTGAACCGCGCAGGGTCTGGAACGTGGACATGGGTGAGCTTTTCAATAACATGTTGTATGAGTCGGGACATTTCCATGTCATCGTTTGTAGGCCGCGGTCTGTGGTAATACCTCAAGCTCTGGCTGGTGTGTCAGTAGGTTCACTGCAAGACGCTGTTCTATGTTGGATCTGACATCTGTAGGTATCCACCAGCAACGCTGACCATACAGCTCTGCACATATACCACAGTATTGTAGTTGCGGGAGTTACATCATGGGCTCCACTATGGCTCTCGCATCGTCTATTGTTTTTGCGCAGAAAATGACGTGTAGCATTAGTTTACCTGCCTTGACTGACCGAGCCAGTTGATACAAAGTCGAAGTCCAGTTTCGCAGGACGGACCTTCCCCACTCGGTTGAAAAGTCCAGGTATCTCGATGGCGGATGTGGATACGCCCATCCGTCATGCGCGACCTCAGTCTTGGGAGCATCGAGTCGAATCGTCAAGGAACCCAGATTCGAAAGCGCATCATCACTCATACGCCACAGCCTCGTAAGCCCCAGGGGCTGGCCCATGCACACTCGGAACACAGCTCTAGAATATGTGAATGCCTCAACCTCTTGATGTATCTGCTTAGACACCAGGAGCATGCTCTAACACACACCATAGACACGACCCCACAGCGGCACCCCATAGTTCGGGTTGTATACTGCCTCGTTTCCGGCCTCCTGAGCTTCGTCCAATTCAACGACATCGATCTTCTTCAGATTGTAACAGCCTCTGGTATCGAGCGTACGATAGTCGGTTGTCTCTGGATATGCGCCTCTCGGGTAGATTTTGAGATTGGAGTAGTTGAGGTCGACGAAAATCCGATTGAGCCCGGCATATCCATATATGAGCTCACGTACGGAGCGAGGGAGATGTGGGAAGCCGCATCTCGAAGGGGTGAGCGGGGCTTTGGAGGAGATGAAGTAACCTTCCAGTCGACGTTGCCGCATCGTCGTGTGCGAGCTCCGCTGAACCTAAATCCAATTCAGCAAAGTACAGGGTTGATAAATGTCGAGTGAGAAGATGAAAAACGTCTGTTTGTAGGCTTGATTGGCGCCTGAATCGCTGTCAACATCCAATTATATGCAAGAAATAGCCGCTGCCTCGGCTACTTTGAGGGCTCCAACTTTTGACACGTCAGGACAGTCCCGTTCCTTACTTGACGATGTTCGCAGCTGTACTTCCAGTCGTCTTTGGTCCCGCAACGATGTGAGGGCGGGTGCAAGCAGACGATTGTGAACTTGGTATAGGTAATGGGAGAAAAGATTTACAGAATGCATATCGTTATCCAATAAGTATAAAGAAACGAGCGCTAAGTTGCAAAACCCAATAAACGCCATTGCTACCCCATGCACGTCTCCTCATCATCAGCCATATAAGCTACAAGAAACTGCCTACAACCTCGACTCACCCCTCTCGCCGCTACCCTCCCAGCGCGCAGGCCACACAATCTCCAGCGCGTCCCAGATGCTGCGCACAAATGTGACCTGCAGCCCCGTCTTGACTTCCTCGGGCACATCGCGGTAGTCCTTGCGGTTGGCCTCGGGAAGCAGGACACGCTCGACACCAGCGCGCAGAGCACCAATGAGCTTCTCGCGAATCCCGCCGACAGGGAGCACGCGCCCGCGGAGGCTCATCTCGCCTGTTACGGCGATACCTGGCGGGATTGGTGTGTCGCTGAAGAGACTGATGAGGGCGAGCGTGTGTGCCAGTCCGGCCGAGGGTCCGTCCTTGGGGATCGCACCTGAAGGGCAGTGCACGTGGATTGAACGATTCTTCATGATGTCGACATCAGGGTCAGCTGTCAGGTGCAGTGTGTATGCGTGGCTCTTGACCCAACTGAGTGCGACTTCGACGGATTCTTTGAGGACGTCGCCCAGCGTGCCAGTGAGCTGTACGCGCCCCGTTCCTGGCATCGATGCAATTTCAATAAAGAGGATGCTGCCCTGGCTGCCGGTTGAATAGGCTACAAGACCTGTGATAACTCCTGGGCGCGTGTGTGGCTCGGATAGCTCTTCGGAGAACTTTTCAATGCCAAGTGCAGACTCGAGGTCGTCGAGGGTTACTACCGGGCTGTAGGCAGCAAGTGTGTTGGTGTCTTTCGCTGTTGCATATTCGACTGCCTTGCCACGACAAACCGAACCGATCTCACGTTCGAGGTTTCGTACGCCAGACTCGCGCGTGTAAGATGTAATGATCTTGTCAAGGACATCGGCAGGGATATTGATATCCGCCACGCGCAGACCGTTCGAGGTGATCTGTTTAGGAATGAGGTGACGTGAGGCAATGTGGCGCTTCTCGAGCGTCGTGTAGCCTGACAGCTGAATCGTCTCCATGCGATCTAGCAGTGGAGCTGGGATAGTGTCGAGAGAGTTCGCAGTGGCAATAAAGAGGACCTTGGATAGGTCGAGTGGGATGTTGAGGTAGTGATCCGTGAAAGCGTGATTCTGCTCTGGGTCAAGGACTTCTAGCATAGCGGCGGAGGGATCGCCATTGTGGTTGGCGCCAGAGAGCTTGTCGATTTCGTCGAGCAAGAATACCGGGTTGGCCACGCCAACCTTCTTCAATCCACCGACGATAACACCGGGCATCGCAGCGACATAAGTACGGCGGTGTCCGCGGATCTCAGCTTCGTCACGTACGCCACCCAGCGAGATGCGGTGGAACTTACGGCCCAGGGCAGTAGCGACAGACTTTGCGAGCGATGTTTTGCCGGTGCCGGGGGGTCCGACGAGCAGTAGGATAGGCGACCTATCGACCATACGCTTCTTCTGAAGGAGCTGAACCTCGGCGGAAGGCGGCTGGCGCTCAGACGATTCATGCGACTGCTGGTCGTCGGAGGTTTCTGTCAGGGCGCGCATCTGTTCGTCAATGGTACGGTTCGCCTCGGCCTTGAGCTTCAACACAGCGAGGTACTCGAGCAGACGCTTCTTGATAGTGTCGAGGCCGTAGTGATCATCGTCAAGCTGGGTGCGGGCACGGGCAAGGGTGTTGGCGTCGAGTTGAGAGGGCGTCATATTGGACCAGGGGATGTCAGCCAGTGTGTCGAGGTAGTTGCGGCAGACCTGGTATTCGGCCTGCGCCGGGTTCATCTTTTGGAGTCGTGTGAGCTCACGCTGGGCCACCTTGTCCGCTTCAGGCGAGAGCTGAGCCTTCTGCAGGCGTGCCTTGAGCTCGTCGACGTCGTTGGGCTCATCGTCGCTCTGCTGCGATTTGCCACGTTTGGACACGGCGTCGCGCTGTAGTCTCCGCAGCTGGTCCAGATCGAAGCTGCCTGTCTGAGTCGGCGGGGATGTGACAGCAGTACGCGTATTGCCTTGTAGGGTGCTGATCTGACGCTGCAAAATCTCAACGACGCGCTCAACCCTCTCACGGGGGTCTACAGCCGCGAGAACCCGCAGCTTCTCGGCATGCGAGCAATCGACGACATTGGCCATGAAGTCTGCCAATGCCCCAGCCTCATCTACCTCCTTCCTCGCGATATAGAGCTCTAACCTCCTCGCCACGACTGGCGACAGTGTAACCGTGGGCGCCCGCGGCAGGATCGCCGAAAGCCTCACGAGCGCGAGCAACTCCCTCGCGAGCTGCTTGAGTTGGGCAAACTGTGTCTCGAGGGCTTCATCTGCGACATGGACAAACTCCTCGACCTCGGCGAGCTCGCCCTCGAAGTACGGACGTGCCTGTACGACTTGTAGCACCTGCACACGCATCAGGCCCTCGACGACAAGACTCAGGTCGCCCTGCCTCCGTCCCTGCACGCCGCTGACGCGTGCGACACAGGCATATCCGAATATGTCACGCTTGCCTGCCTGCACGGGGTCCGACTCGTATGCGGTCTGTGTAGTGGGGGCGGCGCCCTCGATGAGCAGTCGGCCGTCCACGGGGCTCACAGCAGGCGAGTTCAGCGGCACGCAGGCGACGGTGATGGAGGAATCGGGTTTGGCGGACGAGGAGACGCTGTAGATCTTGGCGAGGATGGCGGCTACATCGGAGCGGTTGGTGATGGGAATAGTGAGGGTGGTGCCAGGGAGGACGGCGAGAGGTGGCGCGAGGGGGATGAGAGGGAGAATCTTTGTCCTGCCTTTGGCCATTGTCGCGAGAGGGAAAGAGCGAGGGAAGAAGGGAAGGTTTAGGTTGCGATTTTGAAAGAGTGCGGGTGGCGTGGTTCAAGAGTGATGATAAGAAGATGGCGCGAGGGACGCCGGGCCTAGTTATTGCAAACTGCGGCTGTCGTGTAATGCGGGTCAACGTTGGTGCTCGACGAGACAAAGCCCAGTCGTCTAGAGAGATGGACGGGCAGGTGTTGTGGGTATGTTGAAGTGGCAGAAATAGGTGATACCTCGGGGGACTGGCGTCTTCTAGAATGGCCCCAGGACTCGTAGTCATTTACGGCGTCGTCTGGGGTCCAGGCCGAGGTAATCGTTCGCCATCAGATAAGATACGCACGTGCCATCTCCGCTTTCGCTCTCCATCCCTGGCACGTGACAGTGACAACAACGTGTGGTACATGGGATAGGTATACGTGACATTGCATGCTCTACTTTTTACCTGCCCGTTTTTCACTCATCTATAAGTCAACATCCATCCAGACTACCGCCCCTCGACGCCGCTCCATGCACTCTGTCCCATCTTGGTCCTGACCTCGACCCTCTATGCTCATCCCTTTGTCGGCGTGTTGCGTCCATGGCTGGGCGACATGCTATACGGTGCCTGGATTCTCTTGTCAGCTTTCCGTAGATCCAACAGCTCCCCCTCTTCCCTCGTCACACTCACCAAAACCTTCTTGGCGTTGCAGATGCGCCACGCCAGATTGCGCACATTGCCGTCAGCCTGCACCACCTCGGGCGCAAACTCAATGCCGAACCTATCTCGAGTTAGCCGTCTGTACACAGACACCAAGGCTGGCTGAGGCCAACTAACATGTTCTGCACCGCGAACACAACCCTCTTCGCGAACCGCCCCTCACGTTCCACGAGTCCCCCAAACGACTCATCTACCGCGTCAGGCGCAATCTCCGGATCGCGGTCAAAGCAGTTCTGAATCACTGGCAACAGTGCCTGCTCCACTGCGCGGTGGATCGTCCCCGCTCCATCCACCTCGACATCGTCCTCGTCGAAACGCGGAATCCGTATCTCGAATGCCTGCGACAAGGCCATCACCCCATGTTTGCCTCCGTGGTGGTACCGGAACTCGAACACACCAGTGGTCCACCAGAGCTTGTCTCCGCGGAACTCCACTTCACCCATGGCAATTCCGTTGTCGCTCGACGTCGTCGACGACACAATGATACCCTCTTCGGCCCGAGTCGAGTCGTATACGCCACGGTTTGTCGCGACCCAGCGCCCATTAGAACTGAGTCGCGTGACCTCGCGCGACTGGTTGTCCGCCACCATGTAGAGGCCAATCCAGTCTTTGGTGCTGTGGTCAACGGGTGCCTGCCAGCGTACCTTGATCGGTGCGCCATACTCAAACGCCAGAGTCTTGAACTCGCTGGTCCGTGCCGCCGGGGTGCGTGCGAGTACGCCCTCGCGTCCGCCACTCTTCTGCGCTTCGACTATTGCCGGGGCGAGCGTGCCCTCAATCTTGAGCTTGTACTGCGATCGATCGAGACCGGTGAGGTCAGCCGACGGGCGTACAGCGTGGATACGCGTTGGGTAGAGCTTGAACAAAGCCATCTTGTCCTTGACATGGTCCACACCAGTAGCGAGCTTGGGTCGCGCCTTTTCGAGCATGTTCTCGATGAATTCAACAGCCGAGTTGATGTAGTCATCAGCTGCCGACTGCCACTGGCGGACGGGGCTGGGAAGGGCCTGGCGAAGCGTCTTGCTCACGCCTGACAGCTCGCGGAGCCTCTGTCCGTAGAGTGCCTGCATATGGGGGCGCTCAACGAATTGGAGGAAAGCAAGATTGAGGATGTGTGCCGTCGCTGCGAGGTAGAAGATGGGTGCGTTCCACGTAATAAGTGCCATGCCCCAGACGCCTGTCAAGCCGAGCACACGCTCGGGGTTGTTGAGGAAGCGGTAGATACCCGAGTATGTCAGGTTCTTATTTGGCGGGTCGAAGAAGAAGTCGCCACAGAACCAGCCGAACTCGCCCAAAGAATCGTAGATGCTCACCGCTGTCCAGAGCTGTAGCGCGATCATGCCTACGCCCAGCACGTGTCGCAACAGTGTCAGACCGTAGAACCAATCGGCTGGCAGGCTGTACATTTTCCACACGGCTGCTCCAAGACTTGCATGGCACATTGTCATGCTCAAGTGGTACCTAACACTTGCTGTCAGTAGTCCCCCGATACGCCATGCAATCGTACCACATACAGATATTTCCACTGGCGCCAGGCCTCTTCTTTGGTCTCACCGTACTTAATGAAGTGGCGTGTCCAGTTCTTCTTCTTGGACTGGCGGTCGAGGATATAGCCTAGACCCAAGACATACCACAGTCGCCACATAAATGCATGGACAAAGAGCAGCGTGCTCATTGCACGCGTATTAGGTGTCAGCACGGCCAAACAGAACATGTAAAAGGAAACAAGCACTACCGTGACATCGATCAGGCGATGGAAGTCGGTGTTCTGAGGACCGACAATATGGTGCATTTGGGCGGGCTGATCAATCGAGTCAAAAGTGGCTCCTGTGTCTGTGTAGACGAGATCGGACTGGCTCGACATGGGGCGGTGCTTTTGGGAGTCGGAGCTGTGGCGCGTTCGGCGTGGAGGCGGGTTGTAGACCTTCTCGATGTGGACATTCTCTACAAGAATCAAGAAGGCAAATTGAGCTGCGTGGGCGACGATGGAGATGAAGAGGACCTTGTAGCTTGCCATCATCAGGGCGATGCCGTAGAAGCCCGCGTACCCTACCGAATACATGGGACTGACATCAAGTTAGTGAGCTGCCTACATGGTTGTTATGTTGAACGTACTGAGGCGCCATGTCAAAGACGCCATCAAATGTGAGGCGCTGGTCGATAAGGTAGAAAAAGTCTCCCCAGTACCACGCATAGTCTTTTACCACTCTGTGTGCATCCAGCTTGACCCACAGGTTGAAGAGGAAGAGTACGATGCCCGTGGTCCACCGCAGCGCCCACAGCAACCAACTCTCTTGCGGGCGGTTGAAGCAGGCGAGGGCGAACAGGCAGTACGATACAAAGTCACACATGAGAATCAGGTCTACCACGCGCCGGAAGACGAGCCACGTGTTGTACTCGAGGGGTGCATCTTCGAACTTGTAGTCGCGTGGGATCTTGATCTCCATCTCTCGCTTGAGAAGGGCATACAGGGCGGGATACGGATTCTTGCCCGTCTCGGGCTTTTCAAAAATGCGCGAGTTCTTTGCCCAGAGGACGAGGCGGTTGTGCTTGGACTGGCCGTCTAGCAGCCAGCCAATGCCGGCATTGTAGCCAGCGCGCCAGAAGAGGAAGATGACGGCGAATACAGGGACGCGGGCGCTTTTGGGCAGTAGGTAGAAGGTGGATATCAAGCCTGCGAGGACAGCGAGGACGGCAAGATCGGACAGGTTCTTTGGTTGCGAGGGCGAGAGCAGCTGCGACACCATATCGTGGGTGTGCGGCACAATGAAGACTAGACAGGGCGGCCGTCAGTAGCGTGGTGACACATGGGACTCCACACGTTCGTCTTGTCATTGAGGACATTACGTACCTGTACCGTCTGGGGTGCGTCCGTAGGTGCGCTTGGTGCCATGGTCGTCTTTGTGGTCCCTATCTTCTTGGGCGTTCAGTGCGAGTACCTTTTCTTTAGCCGAGTCGGCATTATGTAACTGCGACGGTTTGGCCGAGAGCCGCTCGTGCAAGCTACCATTGGCTTCAGTGCCAGGGCCAGGGCCAACGTCCGCCATGTTGAATCGAATGGGAACGTGGAGGAGGCAGTTGAAGTTGGGCAGAGCCAGTGGGGGGGTTTCTCGACAGGTATTTAAGTTGCGCTTAACACGTGTGGGTTCGGGCGCTATGCGAGCTTTCGGCAAGCCGTTGCTGGGGTGCGAGAGGCCAGAGTGTGGTCGGTGGTCGGTGGTTGCAGTTGCTGGCCTCGGCTGGGTGAGGGTTGAGATGCCAACGAGGGGCGCAATATGATTTGGGAGCTGGAACACGCCAGTCGCGGAGTGTTGAACTCAAGCGTGCGTTTGAGTGTTGAAGAACGTGGTGAGGAGAGTGGTTGCTGGCTGGCTGGCTCAGGCGGGCTGCTGAAAGAGAGAGATGGTGGCTGGGCATCCATCACATGTGGGGCCCCGGGCCTGCCCCACCACCACCACCACCACCTCTGGCACATGCACACCTGACAGACGCCCCCCACCTCCCTCTTGCCGGCACATGGCCGAAGAAAACAACGCACACCACACCACCTGGCGTCCCACACCAAGAGGCATTGCGTGGCCCTTGTCTGTCTCAAACACGTCTGCATCGGCCGTCTATCTCTAGCCCTCGCTGCAACACAGCAAAGAGCCTTTCTTCCATCAAGACTCGCTCCCTGAAACCGTACCAGACATCATGTGTTGAAAAATTTTTATTGACAAAACATGCACCTTCCCTATTCTTATCCATACATCAAAGACTACAAAGACATACCGAACGCTGACGCCTATTCTTTTGACTACAACGATACCCCCACGCGTCTGCACTGCAATCACGCTCATACGTGACATGACCCTGCCCCGGCATCTCGGCCCCAACATTATCAGATGGACTTGGCCCGCATCCTGGAAAATCGTGGGGCCGGAGAGCCTGCGGAGCCAGGCTCAAAATCATCTGCTCTGGGGTCCAGTTCCGAGTAGAACAATTGAATATCCTGCCCAGTTGCCGAGTCGTGTTTGGTGCGGTAGAAGCCCTCGGGCGCACCACTTTGCTCAGAATAGCATGCACTACTGTCCAACGTTTGAAACGGAGACATGTCGGTTCCATCACTCCACCCATTCCAGCTACTCTGCGTCGTCTCGGTGCTGGAAGAAGAGTACAGCGTAGGTGTGCAGAGTGTTGGAGTCGAGGCAGAGTCGATCCGTGTCGACGGGGCTGTGTCGTAGCTCATCAACGTACTGCAAGCATACAGCCGGGCTTTGCATGCTTGCAGGTTGAAGAGAAATGCTTGTTCGTCCCTTTCGCGGTTTCGGATGTCTCTCGCCAGGTCTCGTTTGGTCTGTTGAAGTTGCTTCTGCTTCTTCCGTGAAAGCATGGCAATTTTTCCAAGCTGACGTTCGTTGCGGGCCTGCTTCTTCCTCAGAGCTTGCAGATAGATTGCGCAGTTGGCGAGGCCCTGTTCCAGAACCTCTTTCTCCCTCCACATCCCGTTCACCTCGGAAAGCTGTCTGCTCGAGTCGGTCGCTGTGTATTGGAAGCGACTGCAGGCCTGGATTTCCTGCCACATAGGCATGGTGTACCACTGGAGCTGCATCGCGATAGTTGAGTGATGTGCCGATTTGTGTTTGTTGTAACGTAGTCTGAACAGACTCCAAAAGGCAGTCGAAAAGCGGTCAGAGGTTCACGTATAGTCTTGCGTTATTGCAGCGATGTTTTTGGCGATTTTTTGTACATCGATCAGTGAGATTAACAGGCCAGTCTTGAATGCCAGCTTCAGGAAGGCGTCTTTGATGATGCCGTTTATAACGGCTGGACGTCGGTTAGACTGTGGAGCTGGACGGTCAAGTCCGCCCAGGGAAAGATACTGTTGGAAGAAAGGGGCGGCCTTCTCTAATGCAGAAGCATCCACAGTGGCGTTGCCTAGTCCGCGGTCTGGAGGTCGAGCCGCTGGATTTCTGGGGTCTGCCTCTGTTACGACAGGGCGACCGTTGTTTCCAAACTTCGACGCCGGCAGGGCGGTACAAAGGCTGGATTTTGAGTGGCCCACAAGCGCCATGCCACGCCGCGCTTTGAGGCCATGGCAAAGGGTTTGATATGTTATTGTCTGCAGCAATTGTCCAATGAAAGATGTTTGGGCTGAAACGGCAATGTTCTCTTGATCCTATTATGGCCTACTGATGATGCTCATGTCGAAAAATAGCGAGATTTGCACAATGAGAAACTTCAATGCCTAGATGTAGATCCCGAGTATTGTCACGTGGAACGTTTGCGATCACATCACGAGTGGGGTTGCTCCAGCATGGTTCAGAGTACTTCGATGTCCCAGATGGACAGGAAGGATTCGCGTTCATGCTAGTTGGTGGTGAGCTTGTTTTGACTGCAATTTGATTGAGTTATTATCCGAAAGGCACTGAAGTATGGGGAAAGCCAAGATGGGGAATATGAGCTCGTTCGGTAAGGGATGGATTGGCACCGACGCATTCAGATTGCATACACCAATGAGACGCAAGCTGACATAAAGAACGATATAAGCATGTTTCCCGCCGTGTCTTCCGTGCATTGGTGGCTGAAATGTGGATGATGGCGCTCGGTGGCATTTGGTGCGAAAGGGTTGTCGGGGTGTCAGCTGGATATGCTACCCGTATGAACAGGTCACTTTGTAGGAACAGGCACGACACTCAGATCTGTCGGATTACACCGAGAGGGTAGGTTTGCGGTTGATTTGGTGGCATGTCTGCGACGGGGTCTGGATTGATGTTGGGTGGAGAGGCAGGGTGAGGTTGACGATGCTCTCGCGCTAGTCCCAAAGCGGCTACTTTGAGGCAGGCACGCCCTTGTCCACCGGATCGGACGATGGCCATCACCACGTCGCTCTTTGGCAACATTCCTGAGCCTTTGGCCACTACTTACGCGGATTCTGTCCGCATTCACATGTATGTAACTCTCCTCATCTAATTAATCGCGCGGCTGGAAAGACTTATCTGCCGCATATCGATCGGCGGCATTTGTCACGTCGCGGCCTGTAACGTGACGTGCCTTATTATGCAGACCCCGCAGACAGCAAGTCCCTACCCAGCCGGACGCGCCGGCGCCGGCACCTTGTTGAGGGGCGCGGTTTGTAGCGGCTGGTCACAGTGCCAACAATCTGGGCGCTTTTGTTGTGCCTTGCATGCTTCCTAAGCTGAGAGTTCTTGGGCGGCCGTGGCATCCCATGTGGGGTCGTGTATCAGGCCCGTCTCCCGCCGCCATCATTGGACTTGTTCTCCACTGCCAACGTCGCCATGACATCACTAGCAATCTGCTTTGCATCTCACATCCCGGGCCGTCATGGACGGAAGACATGCACATATTGCCGGATATACCCTAGGTAGATACTTCCGTCGCACCGCTGCCACCCGTGAGCCTACCTGCTTCGTTGATTTGCTCTTTGCACACAAGTACCTGCCTATCACATCCATCATCTTTCTCACAGCCAGCAATAGTTACCTAGCTATCTCCTCCTTCACGTTCAATCCGTCAATTAGCCTCTCCATCTCATCACATTTCGAGCAGAACATCATACCCAGCCTACATACCGTCTTCTATCCACCTCTGGGTACATATATCTTATTGTCCTGCTATCCAACCCGGCTACTAAACAACCCCTCGAGGACCATTATCTCCCTCCGACCAAACATCCTTCATCAAAATGACTGTCGACAAGACTGACATCATCGACATTCGTGTCGGCTCTACCGACTTTGACATGGTTGCCGATATCAAAAAGGGTCTGACTCCTCAGGACGGTGGCGAGAAGAAGCTCCCAACACTGCTGCTTTATGATCAACGTGGGCTGAGGCTCTTTGAGAAAATTACTTACCTCGACGAATACTACCTGACCAATGCTGAGATCGAGGTGCTCGAAACATATGCAGATCAGATCGCCCAACAAATCAAGCCTGATTCTGTACTTGTTGAGCTTGGCAGCGGGTATGGTTACAGACCTGGCTGCCCTTATCGGTGCTGATCATCCCCTAGGAACCTCCGCAAAGTCAACATTCTCCTGCAAGCAATCGATCGCGCTGGGAAAGACGTTTCGTATTATGCTGTTGATCTATCCCTGCCGGAACTAAAACGAACATTTTCGGAAATCCCGACTGGTGAGTTTACCGCCCCACCGCCCGCATCTTACCCATGCCTTTCTTGCAGCCTAGCCACGTAGGTAGATTGAGTGTGTGCGGTTCGAAAAAGCAATCGTGAGACACATAAGTCCACCTATGCAGACGGATACATTGATGATGTTGGGCTCAACTTAAGCCCGTCCATCCCACATGTCACTCTCACATCGTCCTGCAGAATCCCCACATGTAATACTGTATAGACCTGCTAACTTCCAAGTTAGAGGGCTACAAGCACGTCAAGTGCCACGGTCTGCATGGAACGTACGACCATGCCTTGGAGTGGCTGAAATCATCCAACGTCAAGGATAAACCAAAAACTATCCTCTGGCTGGGCTCGAGTCTCGGCAATTTTAAGCGACCTGAAGTGCCGCCGTTCCTTTCCGGATTCGGTGATGCCCTTCAGCCTGGTGATACCATGCTTATCGGTATCGATTCTTGTAAAGACCCAGAGCGTGTCTATCATGCATACAACGACCGCGAAAACGTAACCCACGACTTCATCTTGAACGGACTAAACCACGCCAACGAACTCATGGGGAAGACTGTTTTTAATCTCGAGGACTGGGACGTTATCGGAGAGTATGATACTCAAGCTGGTCGGCACCATGCTTTTGTGTCGCCTCGCAAGGATGTCATCATAGAGGGCGTACACATCTCCAGGGGCGAGAGGGTGCGAATCGAAGAGAGCTACAAGTACTCTCGCGATGAGATCGTGCAGCTCTGGGAGGGCGCCAAGTTAGCAGAGATCAACATATGGCCCAACTCCAAGGGTGACTATGGTAAATAAAGCTTATCTCAGCTTTTCCGGCACGCAGCATTAACATTTGCCTTAGGACTTCATTTCGTATCCAAGCCCAAGGTTTTCTTCGACATCAAGCCAGAGGTATATGCAAACCAGCCAGTCCCGTCTTTGTCTGACTGGAGCGGACTCTGGGCTGCCTGGGATGCCGTTACCCGCGAAATGATTCCCGAAGACGAGCTTCTCTCCAAGCCAATCAATCTGCGCAACGCTTGCATCTTCTACCTCGGTCATATCCCTACTTTCTTCGACGTCCATATGGCTCGCGCCACTGACAGTCTCCCATCTGACCCCGCTTATTTCTGGAAGATCTTCGAACGCGGTGTTGACCCCGACGTAGATGATCCAGATAAGTGCCACGCACACTCAGAGATTCCCGAATCATGGCCTCCGGTAACAGATATCTTGGACTACCAGCGAATGGTACGTGAGAAGGCCGAGGCACTCTATACCTCTGGCGAGGTGGATCGTAATCCGCGAGTATCTCGTGCTGTTTGGCTTGCTTTCGAGCACGAAGCTATGCATCTAGAGACACTCCTCTATATGTTGATTCAAAGCGACAAGGTTCTTCCACCCCCTGGCCTGCGCACTCCAGACTTTGCGGCGCTTGCAAGACAGTCGGCAACAACTCAAGTTGACAACAAGTGGTTTACCATTCCTGAAAGTGACATCGAGATTGGTCTTGACGATCCTGATCATGATACCAGCACCAACCGGTACTTTGGCTGGGACAATGAGAAGCCTCGTCGCTCAGCACATGTCAAGTCTTTCCGTGCAAAGGCGCGTCCCATCACGAACGAAGAGTATGCAATATACTTGAACAAGACTGGAAAGACAGAGATACCAGCTTCCTGGTCAGAGCAGCGTTACTCCAACAGTGGCAGTGCCGGTAAAAGAGACAGCCTCATCAACGGCACCAGCAACGGCACCAATGGTTCCCCTCGAGATGTGATGGAAGGCAAGTATATCAGGACGGTATTCGGGGCCATACCTCTCAAATACGCCCTCGGTTGGCCTGTGGTCGCGTCTTATGACGAGATTGCTGGCTGTGCGCAGTGGATGGGTGGACGCATCCCGACTATGGAAGAGACTCGCAGTATCTACAGCTATGTTGATCGCATGAAGAAGAAAGAGTGTGAAGCTCTTGGAGACACAATCCCGGCCGTCAACGGGTAAGCCCTATGATCAATCATAATACAGCAGAACACTAACGTTTGCAGTCACCTAAGTAACAATGGTGTTGACGAGTCGCCACCATCCAAGCCTTTGTTGAACGGTAACGCTGGCTCCACAGCCAGCGTCAATCCACACGGTCTCTTCATCGACCTTGAAGGCAAGAACACGGGCTTCAAACACTGGCATCCCGTCTCTGTAGCCGATAAAGGCAATAAGCTTTGCGGCCAGTCGGATATGGGGGGAGTGTGGGAGTGGACCAGCTCCGTATTGGAGAAGCACACCGGCTTCGAACCAATGGAGCTCTATCCGGGCTACACTGGTATGTCCTCATTGTTTGCGTGGCGAATTTTGCTAAAGAAGCTAGCCGACTTCTTCGATGGAAAGCACAACATCACCTTGGGTGGGTCGTGGGCAACACATCCTCGCATCGCAGGGCGAAGGACCTTGTCAGTACAGCCTCGCAAAAACGAATCATCTCATATTGACATTGTGTAGCACCAACTGGTACCAGCGCAACTACCCTTACCTTTGGGCGGGAGCCCGCATTGTCACCGATCTATAAATTTCTGTCCCGTCTTGGCGGGTTTACAATACGCGCTGCCGCTTCACGTTTCCTGTCCAGTCAGGGCATGGTTGAGATGGCAGCTGTCAGGTATCCGATCCCAGGCATTCTGGAGCTCAGCTCAAGTAGTGCACTTTCTGGATTCTTCTCCTTACATTGAGACGTTTAATGTCCGTTGTTTTATTTCTAGTCACTGTCATTACAATCGTATCTTAGTTAGGTTCATCCAACTTTGCTCCCTCCCTATGTGCAGGCGCGCAATAAAAGCTGCAGTGACCCGCGCAATCGCCAGCGTTTGTCTTTACCTAGCTCCCCATGCAGATCTCTCTGCGCTTTGACAACAGCTACCCAGTCCTAAGATCTCGATTTCTTCTCACCGACAGCCGTCGCACTCTTATTGCGTTGGGACTTACCAGTACCACATTGTTTTCTTACCTCTTCATTGATTCAAAACCAGCGCTCACAACATGACTCCAACATTGTTCAAGTGGGAGGATTCTAATGGCCTCAGTTCGTATGCACTCTGCTCTGCAATCGCGCGCGCTGACTTTTAGATCACCACTGTGGTGTATGCGGTCGGGCTTTGTCGCACCCTGCGGCGAGGTCGTCATGCTATGGCCACCACAGTGAGCCTTGCTGGAGATTTCATCAGTACGTAGGATCACAGGCAGCCCTATCACGACTTGGTACTAAGATGTGCAGACAACTTCACATGAAGGGGCGAGCCCATACATGTGCATATTGCATAACAATCGACGAGGCGTAAGTTTTGAACTCCCAGATCTTCGTGTGATACTAACGTTCTCCTTAACCCAGACACTACAAACGCCACCAAGACCTGGCTATGAGGCTTCGCGATTTATACGAAGCTGGCGGCGAAGCAGGTTGGAGGATATCTCCGATCCAGCATGAAGCCCTCGACCGCAGCTTCTCAACCACGAATGGTGGACCGCGAACATGCAAACGAGAACGGAAGAAAATCAAACACCTGGCAAAGTCTGCGACGAGACCAAACGTGATAACTCAAGACGAGATCCAGTACATTGAATCGGTGATTCACATCACCAGCATTCCTAGCAGCAAATACGCGCCCTCGAACCCCGAAGAAATCGACGAGATCGATCGTTGCTTGCGATACAATGCCCAGGTGTACAACGATCAAGCCAACTACCAATCCACAAAGGCTTTGAATCAGTTTCCTGCGGGCAATTTTGACTTCTCTTCCGAGTTGAACAGAATTTTCATCGAGTTGCGCATTGCCGAGCTGATGGGGCGTAACGACAGAAAGAAAGGCTTGAAGGGGAATGAGTTGCGCATATTTGATGCACTTGTGGAAACTTTCCGAAATCGTGTCATAGAGGACCTTGTCTTGGCCAGCAAAGACCAACTCGAGATCAGGATGCGGAGAGCTGGATATTTGAGACATACGACAAAGACAAGCTACATCATGCTTGAAGATCGATGCAAGGAGAAGAATTGGAAGACAGGAGAGAAGATCATCAACTCCACTCCATCTCTTGGTGAAACTTTCCCGACAGACGTCTTCGACACGGATCAATGGTATGTCAATTACATCCTCTCCATGGCCATCGGCCAGCGGCCCTTTTGTTCGGTGTTTCCTTACTGTCTTTACATCGTCCCCCTCTCTGTTTCACGTGAAACCATAAGTTCCATTAGATTATTCTCCGGGCGAGTATTTGCTAGCTAGTGCAGTACTGAAATATACAATAAACAGTAAATCACGGAACGATACAACCCCCACTGTAGATGGAAAATCTTCTGCTAGGTGTACAACTGGCCCCGACCGGCGGCATCTCGAAACACCGCATACACAGCTAGATGCCAATGATGGCAGTAAAATTGTCATCGAACCTTGCACAACTCGACAAGAGACACTCGGAACTGCTGCAGCAGTCTTGAGCGCCACACATCTAGTTCTTGACCTTCCAACCCAGGGTCACGCCGTCGTATCTCAAAGAAAGACAAAGATGGCGCCTCGTAGACCGAAGAAGAAAGCCACAAATACGTCTGTGAAGGAAGATGCCGCCTGCATGAGATCCATTCATGGTAATGCGGAGACTGAGGAAGAATATCCTCTTCAAGAAAGCTCCCCTGACGAAGAGTTAGTGGAAACCGTGACGTCTAATAGTGGGCACAATAAGTGGAAGAACTTTGAGCAGAACCTTGCTGTTGATCAAGCAACGGCTCCGATACTTGAAACATCTCACAAATCAGGATGCGGTATCTCTTGCGCGTTCGGGAAAAGCGACACCAAAGATTGTCCCTTTCATCACCCATATCCCTCCGATGTGAATCCGCTCCAAGATCTATGCTGGCTAGTTTATCCACGTAGAGAAATTTTTTCGTCGGGTCCATATACCAGGGCACGGGCGGAACGGATGCTTTCGTCGTTTCAACAAGACCAGAGGACAGTGGATCGTATGTTGCTTCTCGACGATGAGTTGGTTTCATACCTCCTCGGTGACCATTACGAAGATGCTCACAACCAACCTCATAATCGAGAAGAAGTTCAGAAAAAAATGGCTATGGAAGAAGCAAACCTTCTCAAAGGATGCAACCCAGGTCGACTAATGAAGCAAGAGCGAGAATTATTCCGCCTGATGAGGAAGAATATGCACGATCACCAGATTTCTCCTATTGCATTCCAGAATTTGCAGCTAGAATTGATGGTTAAGGGATCATGGTACATATGCTACTGCCGGATGCAATGGAGCGGAGATGAAAACCCAGACGACTTTATAGAGTGTGGACACGGCTATTGCGAGTACATGTGGTTCCACCGGGCTTGTATCAAGGAGGGAAGTGATAAGGTGACGCAGTGGTACTGCAACGTGTGTGATGCTGAAATGCGGGTCTTGGCTCACGACACCCTTCTCGGCGTGGAATCCACGGACGACTGAAGCTACAAGGTTGATCCAACCATGTGACGATAAAAGAAGTTTGGGAGTCGCTACAGGGTTTGTAGTTATGGGTTGAGCAGGAAAACGGTATATTTTTATGGGACAGCTACGGATAGCAAGGTGCCAGAGTAATCATGGCAAGGAAAGGGTCGAGGACTTTGAGTTTTACTGGGTGCAACGAAAAATTGTATGCAAGACTTGTTTGGTTCGTTCAATAGCAGTGTGTGTAATCAATGTAGTTGACTTGTCGACGAGCATTCCTGTCCATATTAGTTGCTTAGCACCCTACCAAACCACGGTTCACGCCACCATTAACTATGGTAAAGCGAAGACGATTAACAATCACCCCTAACATCCAAGCAAAACTTCTGCAATGATAAAAAACGGTTTGAAGATACTTTCAACTACGGTGCATACACAGTAAACTTTTCATCTCTTCATAAATAGTGCAAAATCCGCTCATGTTCTTGGTTCTCCATTCACACATCTCACTCATACCCGACATCGCCAAAGCAAGTAAAAGCCCTCCAACCCCATCAAATCTAATCATCACGATCTATTTCTCTTCCCTCAACAGTAAACCTCCTTCACATGGTCCAACCTCTTCCTATTTTCCAGGCTAAACCGTCTCAGCCATCACGATGCTCTCTACACCCACGGAAATCCCCTTCTACTCGCCCACTCGCAACACTATGTACGTCATAGTGAAGCCGGCGCCTCGCAACCCGTGCTACACGGGTGAACACGCGAGTGCTGTTGCCCCCGAGGGCCTGTTTGGTCCCGCTGATCTGGGCTTTTGTGCCCGTGACAGCTTGGATCTAGTGAGAGCGCAACGCAGAAAGAGGAAGCAAAGGAGGTCGCTGAGGGCGTATCTGAAGAAGCTGTTAGGAGACCTTTGTAGGTGCTAGGTAGGGGAGTCGGGGATTGTAGACTTTGTAGCGCGGAGGCTTTCAGCGTGGAGTTCAGCGGTTGAAGGTCTGGTACTAGGTCGAGTGTGGTAGTATACTGAGGCACTTCACAGTTCTTTTACACAGCATTAACGAATGAATAATGTTTCGTCACTGAAGGGCTCTCAGGTGGCTGAACAGGGTGATGATACATTAATTTCTAATCGAGGAGACTCACGCAGCGCTCTGCAGCCTGCGCTTCCAGAAGTTGACGAGCGGCTTCCATACCTTATTCTTGCCATCAAAGTACGAGTAGCCCACACCGATGAGTGCGCCAGAGAAGTGTGCCTACGTCATGTTAGCTGAAGCGATCCCAGGTGAATTATCATACTTACTGCATGGCCAAAATTTACAAAAGAGTATCCTCGCACCATGCCGATAAAGTCGAACAGCATCACGGCCGGGAAAAAGTACTGTGCCTCAAATTTGAAGGGAAGGAACAAGATGCCGAGCTCTGCAGTCGGATATTCCATGCAGAACGCACCCAGAATTCCGAACAATGCACCACTCGCGCCACCACCGCGAATGAAGATCTCGGGGATTGCGCGTTTGTTCTGCGCAAATATGGTCGACCAATGCTGCGCAAATCCCGACAACACACCTGCTGACAGGAAGAACGAAAGTGTGTGGTACGTGTTTCCCTCAAATAGCCTCGAATATCCTACAGGCAGCATGAAGTTCCACGTAGCCCACATGTTGAACAAGAGATGCGCCGGCCCCGAGTGCACAAACATGGATGTGAAGTTGGTGTAGTTGACATTACGGGCGGGGATATGCCAGAGAGAATCCCAGAAGCGAGGCAGAACAAAACTAGTAAGATGAACTGCGCTGTTCGCGGCGATGATACCGCAGCTGAGCTTCGAAATCGGGTTCTGGTTCTCCCACCATCGCGTGGCCAGCTCAGTTGGTGTTGGTGGCCCGCGCGACTGCACAGCCCACTGTGGTGCCTGGAGCCAGCTTTGGGGGGTTTTGGACTTCTTGATTTGATCTTTGGCTTCCAGGTATGCGAGACCGGTATATATCCCAGCAGAGACGGCAAGGCACCAGATGGCAGGACGCAAGTATTGAATCCTCACGTTTGGAAACTCGTAGTTCCGGAAATCCTGAATCAATTCTGGCGAGTCTTCGGTATTGTTTTGGGAGTAGATGATATCTTCCTGTCTACCTTGCTGTGGTGGCGATTGCGATTGCCGGGGTAATGGAGGCAGCCTCTGCGGGTTGGTCCGTTGACTGCGCTGTCGAAGCTGATGCTGAAGACGGCTGGTGACGGAGCGCAAAGGTACGGGTGAGGGCCTCTGGCTCGCGGAGCACAACGCTCGCAGCGACGGCCTGCTGACTCTGAGGAGCGACATGACCAAAACACGTGAGTGTAGTAGATACACGTGGTGAATGGCTTGACGAAGTTCCCAGTCGCGTCGACAAATCAGAACTAGCCCCAATGTCGGCCCAACTCCGGGACTTCCTGGCATTGTTTTTGCCGTTTTCTCTGTTCATCTGTCGCCACTCCTCCATTTCTATGCTTTTCCGTAACCTGATATATCAACTCTGTATTTTGCTTAGCAGGGTGTGGATGCTCTGTATTTTCTTGGATATCTGAATGAAGATATCATCTGGAAGGCCTGCAGAACAGCCCCAGTTTGAGAATCGAGAACAGAATCAGTACCGGAAGTCTCGATGTGATCCAGATCATCGGTAGTTAGAAATCACTCTTTTCCTTATGAACTACTGTCATTTGAAATCTAGATGACGAATGGCTACAATCAATATCAACGCCACTAAAAAGCGAGCGCAATTCTAAGCTACCAAGCCAACACTTCCTTCCGCGGCCCAGAACTGATATCCGTGACTTGGTTCGTGTCCACGTGTTCTTCCTTCTCTAGCACTTGTTCGCGACTGGCCGGCCAAATTTCACCACCTTCTGTCTTCTCTCGCTTCCAGTGCGCAGTCACGGCCTCTCGTACATTTTGCTGGAAGAACAAGGGCGCCTTCTCGTATTTCGGGTGCAAAAGTCCGCTGTTGAAGACGCCGCGATTTAGGTTCACCTGTGCGTTGTTGCACAATACTTTGTCCTCACGCATAACGCGCTCGTACATGTCGGCAATCAGATGGAACTCTTCGTCTGTGGAATGTCTGTTCCTGAAGATCTCGTATGTTATTGTAGATTTTATCGGGCTGTGGGGGAGGAACTTTTGAATCATCAAGAAATGTTCGCTAAAGCTTTATCAGCGACCATACAGATGTAGGTTTTGAGGACGAGAAGAGCTCACCCGACAGTGGTCGAAACATTGGGGAAATAATATGTGCTGTGGACATTCACACCAGCATCAACTTGTTCTTGGGTAGGCTTGCATGCGTGTTGGATATGCCCGCCCTCGAGTGTACTGTCAAAAGATTCGAGGTTCAGGAAAGCTGGGATGTCAGGGTGCGTTGTCGGGCAATGATAGCATTCATTGAAGTTGTCTGCTGCGATTTTCCAGTTGTAGTCGCATTCGAGTTGATACGTATGGTCGAGCACATAGTCGTCAAAGTCCAATCCTTCGTAACGGGCCTGGACGTCTACGTCTCTGAAATACTCTTCCCATGTAATCTTGGGTATGATCTCTGTGTCCATGTTGATCCAGAGGAACCCATTTCTATCGATCTTTTTATGTATGAGATGGAGTCCGTGTGTCGTTTTTCCAGACTTGAGATGCAGATATCCCGGAGCATCCCGCAGGTTTCCGTCCAGAGTATATGTCCACCCGCATTTACAGCTTATATTCGGGACGATTCCGAAAACTCCATTTTCGATTACCGGGTGCTCCGAGTGCTGACATATGTTGTGGAACACGCTGATTTTATGGTCTTGGTCGCAAGTAACGATGATATCGAAACCCGCAAACTGATATCGAAGCCATTCACCAGGAGTCTTTACTCGAAGGGTCGAGGTGAGGAGAAGCCACCGGTTGGAGAATATAGCCCGACGCTCAAGCTCGAACATCTCAGTAGCAGTATACCACGACGCAGGTAGAGCGCGAACGGGTTTCTCGCGGATGGGTGGTTCATCAACAGTCTTCTTTCTGTCGAAACTGAAGTAGTCAAGGAGTGAACTCATGATGAGATAGTGACTCAGATTGAACGTAGGTAGACTGAGATGTATTTGAGCAAGCAGAGACCTCGGGAGCTTAAGGTGTGATGAACCGGTTCTTAGAGCTAAGTGCTTGTCTTATCTATATGCAGCTTGCAATGAGTGGGTGGAAAGCTGGTCAGGTGAAAGACGATCTGAGAATTTAAGGCAATTGGGAACGATGGACCACGGGGCAAATAAGACCACGCCAGCTATCGCCGAAATCCGATAGGCTTCAGTTTATTTGGAGTGCGGTTAGTTAGGACGAGACTAGGACCTGGTAGCGTCTCGTTCCTACATTCCTAAAACAGTATATGTCTAGCGTAATTTGATCAAGCTGAACCAATCGCATTGCTCGTCTTTGCTAAACGAGGCAGTGACGACCAATCGCTCTTACCTACGTCCAGATTGGATGGTAACTCAAGGGTGGCTCCTACTCATGATACATTTTGAGCGGTAGACTGCGTTGCGACCGCACTGACTCCGCTTTGATAGTACATGGGCTTCGTGACCCACACCCAGGGAAATGCGATTTCGATCAGATGGAAGGCAACAGTCTCTCTTTTCTTTCACTTTGCTTGAAGATTAGCCAAGAGTGGGAGCGTGCAAGCTGACTCATGCTGTCAAACAAACGCGTCGCTGTGCAAACGGACTCAAAGGATACCTTGGGGTATCCACTGGGTTTGATTTGTCTTCCTCCAACCATCCTCCCCCCCCCCCTTCGCGCTGCCATGATGGAGCCAGGCGCCCCGGACTGGGCTGATGCCATGAAAACCGCTTTTAAGAAAGAGCTCGACGACATGAAACAAGCTCAGCGCGCACAGGATGAACGAATCACTGCTCTCGAAGCCAACAACGCTCAAGTCAAAGCCGAGACTGCCCAAATCAAAAAGGACAGGGCCGACATGTACTTCAAGTGCATCGACATGCATGAGAAGCGCATTGATCATCTTGAGCGTCGCAACGAAACTTTGTACGCGACCCGTCGAAACGCATTCCGGCAGCTACTACGCGTGTGCGATATCCACCGTGTAGCTGGACACTTCAGTTACCAAGGCCCCTGGGTTGAGGCGGATGACTTTGAGGGTATCGTCAGCCTTGTAACCAAGGAGCTTTCGAGGGTCTTCGTCTCGATCGTGCGTGATTTGGCGACTATGCACGAGAGAGAAGAACTAAACGACCATCGGGTAGCAATGCTGGTGTATGAGATGAAGCTGTTGCGCGAGAGGTTCGGACCGCTGAGCGAGCACGGAAGGATGATTCCAATCGGCTATAGGGCTGACGGAGCATACACCATCTGCAACTTGCACAGCGAACTCTACCCATGCAGGATGTGTCGTGGCTAGAACTGGCGCTGTCCGAGATGTGTGCCTTCGATGCCCGTAGAATGGGCTGATTGGGTCTGCTGAATTCTGGTCACTAGCGTAAGAGTGTAATTGACGGGATAAGCAAAACCCCTTTGGAATACAATATTCTCTTCAATGTCCTGTTCTAATTTTGTCCTGAACTATTGCTTGTGGTGCAGAATGACAGAATGCTGGAAGAGAGCATCAAAGTATGACTATTAGAAATATGGGTAGTTATGGGTAGGTCGTTGAACGCAAAGATGCAAGGCCGTAGCAGTTAGCGCTAATCCCCATTGAGATTAGGGTCGGCAGCTGATCTGGAGCCGAAGAGCGAGAGCTCGCCGTGCTGGCGTCATACAACCTCCGCCCGCCTGTTGAGTCTGATACTGATACTCTACGCCTCTTGCACTCCTAACTGTTGGATACAAACATCAATTCTCAACATACACACGCCGAGGCTGTCCGAAATAGCTGTACCCAGCGCGCCAACACGCTGGTCAGACGAACATAGAGCTTGCACGCCATGTCGAAGCTCTCGCCGGCCCTCAAATCTCTTATAAACGCAGCCCATGCTCGCCCAGGGCCAGTCCCCGCCCCGCCCAAGATCCAGGCTGTATATCACCAGATCGAGCACGAGGCCACGATACGCAGGCTTGGCCGTCCTTCATGGCTAGCAGTCTCAACAGCCGCGACAATGACCATGAACTCGCCAGAGTCCATGGCCGCCCTCTACCAGACTAGCACGGCGTCCAAGTCGCCGAGAGAAAGTGTTGCGACGGCAGAGTTTATGCGAGAGATTGGCCTCAAGTGCATAGGCTTCAACGGCGTACGTGCGACACGCAGCAGACATGTAGGCGTATGTGCTGACAACAGCCCAGATTCCACGCACCATCAACATGCTCAACGCCTTCCGTGCTTCCCTTCCCACGTCGATAGCCACATCGCTCAACACCACACCGACCCGCTATCCCGATGCATCCAATATTGAATCGATAAACTCGCGCGGCCGAGCACTCTGGGACAAGATCTACCGACCGCTCGAGACGAAGCTCGAGAACAAGCTCGGCGAGGCACACCCTGATCTTCCCGTCTTCATCATCAACAACGAATATGGCGGCTTGTTCACCGACCCGGAGCGCTCGGCAGGTGCCACCGTCGGAAGAATCACAACCAGTCTGATCGCCATTACATGCTTACGCGCTCAGCAAGGCGTCGGGCCGCAGGTGCTCAGCCACATCTTTGGGTTGAGGAAGTCATGGGAAGATGGTTCGTGGAAGACTGAGCCAGAAGCAGGCGAAAAGGAGGCCATTGAGTGGCTTGTCAGCGACGAGGGGTGCGCATGGGTTCTGCAGAAGACGGACGAGCTGGTGGAGGCGCTCGGTGGGGGGCAGGGCAGCACTTTCGCGCCCGTCAAAGCGAAGCTCTAGATGACTGATCATGCAGCAGTAATCTCGATTCGTTTATGGAGATTGTTCGGGCTATAGACGGATCTAGGTAGATGATGGACATGGAAGCCAGACAACGTCGCTACCAGCAACATGGACCGACCGCGGGGTGACGGTACCGTTTCTCGACCGATTTTAAACGCATCAATATTTCGTTCAGGAACAATTCCCATCTGCTCCTATCGAGTTCCCTCCAAAAATGATCTCGTTGCAAGCGCGGGACATCTTGACGCGCCAAGGGTCCCGCGCTTCATGCGTGACAGCGCTGTCGTCTCCACTTCCGACGTCGAACGCGTCTCACAACCTTGTCGCTAAGGCCCGTCTTCCCCTTTCAGCCACCCCCTCCACTGACCGGCGACACACAACGTTTGCGACAGCTGATCAGACAGCCCTGGCTTGTGCAAATTGCCGAAAGAAGCTTTGGCGTGCAACTGCCTTTCGGGGTGCATGAGTGTTACCTGCCTAGCGCGCCGTTTCTTCATACATAGAAGTGTGCCTGAAGGCCAAGGGCCCAAAACGCGCGGAGCCTGGTTTCGAACGAACCATAGCTTGGCCGCATGGCGAACGTCGTGAACATGGGTTGCCTGAGCGTGCGGGCGCCTACGGGTCAAGTATAAGAGCGGAGGGCGAGGCAACTTTCCTATCGCCACGCGTTCTTCAACTTTCTTCTTCTCTTCTACCGACAACCACAGCTCTAGCTTGACGCTGAGTTACTTTAAACTTATTCACTCAATTTCAGTTTCTACAGCGGGACTGTCTCTTCGCATTATACCCCCTTTGACATTACAACCACCTCTTACTCTCTCAACCACTATCATGCATTTCCAATTCACCACCATCGTTGCCTTCGCAGCCCTCGCTACCGCCCTTCCCACTGGCCTCAAGGTCCGCCAGAGCACTGCTGCTCTCGCCGATACCACCTACGATGCCATCTCCATCTCTGGCGGACAGGCTGGCAACGCCGAGCAAGAGGCGCTGAACGTCTTCGCGGCCCTCAACACAAATGACCCCGCCAGCGTCTCCCAGGCCGACATCAAGTTCCTGAACACTGTCAACCAGGTCGCCAACAAGGCCGAGACCGAGGCCTTCAACCCTGCCATCGAGGCTGCCTCGGGCGCAGAGAAGGACGCTCTTGCCGTACGTAACCTCTCCAACATATGGAGCGTCGCACCTACTAACTCATCATCTAGGCCGGCAAGACCAAGAACAAGGTCCTCAAGCTGATGGCAACCAAGCTCCAGCTCGAGGCCAAGCAGGCGCAGGGCGAGGACGTCAGCGAAAAGCTTGCTGACGAGCTCAAGAAGCTCAACACCAACATTGCGGCTGACAAGGCGCGCGCTGGATCTCCTAGCACCGCGCTTCCGTTCACTGCATCCATCTCCGGTGGCGGAAACGCAGGCAGTGCTAAGGCTTCTAAGAGTAGCTTTGTGTCTATTCTCTAAACACGCAGACGATGGTCAGGAGATGAACGAGGGCGCGGGCGCCACAAAGAAGGCGGTGGCGCTAAAAACACTTCATGTACAATTTACACTTCCATAGCTTTCCGAACTGTTCTACCTCAACCTGCTTTCTACATGACCAATGTACACCATATTCATAAATCCGTCCAAGAATCCTCCATTGAACTCTTCCTCTCATCCATTGGCGTCGGTTCTTCACTATCTCCCTCTGTCACCTCAGGAGGCAAAGAGGCCGACGCCGGTGGCGAATTCTCATGCCACTCATCCATGCCCTCTAGCTCCTGAGCCAACGGGCACGGCTTACCTGGCAACGGTGAGCATACGTCTTCGTATTCATACTCTTCTCCATATTTCTCGTCGTCAGACTCAGACTCAGACTTTGCTGACGAGCCGGACGATAGTTCTGGCGTGCTGGCTTCAGATGTCTGAGAAGGTGTCTTGTTTGAAGCCTTATCGCTGGTCTTTCTTCGCATCGTGCGCCTGAAAGGCACGTTGCCGTGCTTGATGTACCACCATTCCTCCTCGCTGAGTGTTTTTCGAGTTGCCTCAGTATGTTCCACCCGAAACCTAATTCCCTTCCTACGCGACTTGCTCCGGTCTACAAAATCACGCTTAGCTTTGTGTACTATGTATCCTTGGTCTGGGCACCACATGGGGCTGTCGGGATCCCACTCGACGCAGTCGTCGACAGTACGACCAGTGCGCTCAGCCTCGACTTCGGCAATGAGTAGCGCTGCATTGCCACTGGCTTTTGCCAGACGCATCTCATGGCGTCTCGTGGCGCTCGCGAGAAGAAACCCAACATCGCTTTTCTCCTCCCATGTCAACCCTCGCGGTTCGGTTTCTTCACGACGCGACCCGTGGCCGTGGACGTCGAGCTTCATGGCAAGACGGATATGCTCCATTGCGCGTTGAAAGTTTCGCATGCCGCCGTAGGCCCTTCCAGCCCAGTACTCGCATCGTGCTTGGTGTTCTTTGCTCTGCAGTTTTTGGGCAATCAACCGCGCGCAAGACGCCTGGCTTTCCATCTTTATGTAATAACACTGTGCTGATCTTTTGTCTCTTCTGGTCAGCGATTCGTGGTCGAACTTGTTGGCGATAGTTTGGAGGATCTGACAGTGGGTGAGAAGGGTCTTCAGTTGGACCAGATACAACCTGGCTTTCAACTTGTCTGTGTCTTCTGTAAGATCAGGAATAGTGACTGTTGCAGTCAGCATATTGCGGCTGTGAGTCAGGGACCCAGGACGAGGACGATTTGTCTCAAAACCAGTGCCCTGTGATGGTGATTCAGATGGAGGATCATGCTCTGTGTTAGTCGGTGTCGATGCGTAGGGCTTTAGTTCGCGAAACTCATACTGGCCTACAAAACCTTTCATAAGATTCTCGAAAGTGGAGGCTCTGCCTCTACCAGAAAACCAGTTAGAAAGTTTTGGCGATATATTTACCGGGTCCATGTTACGGTTGCGAATCGTCATTTCGTTCTTCAGAAACTTGCTGCGGTTTTGGAATATCGGACTAGAGTGTGTTGTGTTCGTTCAGGATGCTCGAGAGGTCTGGGAAGCTGTTGGCAGCGTCTGGGTTAACTTGTGTCGCTCCGGTGGGTTGGGGTGTAGGCTTTCGTGCTGAATTACGGGCGTTGAAGTGAACTGAGAGTATCTTCAAGTGACCGAAACTAGCACACTAGACTGTTGTTATCTTTCTGTGTATGAACATTGTACAACATGGGATATTTATATCTTTGAGACAATGTCTTTGTGAAACCATGGATAAAAAGGTCAAAGAAAAGCTACATTGTTTGAAGACTAAGACGGCATAACTTTTGGCTGTTAACCCCCCAAAACAATGTTCCAAGCGATTACTCTAGCGGATGACCGAAAAAGATACACAGACTCTTACAGGGGTGCACCTCAGCTTCCATCATAACAAGATGCTTTGATCATATCGTGCGAGCCATCTTCGCCCTGGGATTCGCCCAGCGACGTGGCAGCGACATGCGCTTAGTTTTCGCGGCTGCGCGGAATTTTAAATGCGCGCTCGTGCGGCGTATCTTACTCTAAGATAGTATCAATACCGTCAGCTGCAGAGAGTGGTGCCAAAGCAGCTCGCTCACATGGAATGATTCTTCGCCAAGATGCGCGAGCAAATGGTCTGTTGTTGTACGGTCCTCATCGAAGCCAGACCGGCGGCCAATGCAATGTAACAGATCGAGCTCGTCTTCGCACGATTTTCGATACGTATCGGCTTTTTCCAAGAGCAGATCGTCGTCGTCGATAGCCCTGAACGCATCTCGAGCTTGATGGAGCATGCGTAGTTGATAGAAACAGATACCTCGTTGGTATTGTATCCTCGACGACAGATCATCAAGCCCTTTTGTGCGGGTACAAATCTCCAGTGCTTCGCTGCATGCTGCGAGGGCGTCGTAGAGGTGTTCGGGGCCTGTGGCCTGCAGTATACTACTCTTCAGTAGCAGCCCTTCGATTCGAGCTTTGGCACTGAGAGGGCCGCGCAACAACCGCTCGACTTCTATAAGTGCAGTGCCATGGTCCCTCCGCTGAGCGAATTGCTGCGCTCGACTGAATATCGGGTTGCTACAGTTGTTTGCCGTTCTTTCTCGCCAGGTCAGGTCGTTCCGACTCGAAGGCAAAATTATGGCGGTGCCAAATATCTCCTCGCCGGCAAGGTCTGTACTATCTTTTGGTGGGGGTGTATATTGGCATTGAGCCTCGGCCGAAGGGACGATCTGGCGACGCCGTTGGGATTGCTCATTCTCTAGCTCTGCTTGCGTAGCGAAACATATGTCCTGAAGCTCCCGGAAGCGCACTTCCTGCGCCTCGAACGCATCTTTGTATTGAATTGCAATGGCATGCCAATTATCCCGGTCGACCTTCAGCCGGTGTATCTCATCCAATATCGCGGCACTGAAATCGGAGGTAGCAGGCGGCATTGTAGGAATGTGAGCTGAAACGCGCGGATGGTGGTGATCTTGTCAGCACAATGTCGATCGTGCAGTGTCGTGCAGGTGAACGCGGGTCGGTTTCATAGAGAGCGTGCTAGCAAACATTGACGTAGTCGCAGCTTCCTGTTCAGATGTTGAAGCTACCGTGCTTTGCAGGCTCAATGAACCTCCAAAGGCCCGCCTCCTCAGCAGCTTTGCGCACAGCAGCCACCTCCTGCATGTACACTGGGCGGTTGATCTCCTCGTACCGTATTTTGGTCGGTTTTGTGGAGCTGCCACCCGGACTACCACTGCCATCTGCCTCCACAGCTTCCGCCTCGCCTTTGCGACTACGACGCTCCCTACCCACGTATGCGCGCGGAAAATATTGCTCCATAATGTGCACCATCACATCTCTTGACATATTCTCTGCAAGCCACTCCATAATAGCTTTGCCTTCGTCCTCCTTGCCTGGCATCACGAGATGTCGTACCAATACGCCCTTCTTCGCAATCCCATCGGGCGTAAAGCAAAGATCAACTACTTGGGCATGCATCGCCTTGATGCTTTCCATGGCTGTCGTTGTGTAGTTGTCCGCCTTCAGCAGCCTCCTGCTCGTCTCGTTGTCCCATACCTTGAAATCCGGCAAGTAAATGTCCACTAAGCCATCTAATAACTCGATACTTTCCAATGAATCAAAAGCCGACGTGTTGTAGACGATCGGTGTGCGCAAGCCGAGTTCGCGCGCATGCAGGATCGAGAGTACCACCTGAGGGACGATATGCTCTGGTGTGACAAGGTTGATATTGTGGCAACGCCCAACCTCCTGAAGTTTCATGTACCACTCAGCAAGCTCCTCTGGGGTAATATCGAATCCATTGGGCTGGTTCGCGATATCATGATTCTGGCAGAAGACACACTTCATATTACATCCAGAAAAGAAGACACAACCCGACCCGTTGTGACCCTGCAGACACGGTTCTGGATCCTGTCAGTGATCCCTTGCTTGCCAGCACATGCAGGTACCGATTAGCTTTTGCCATACCTTCACTAAATGTGGCGCGACCATGTTGACTTTGACTCTTTCTGCTCCAATAAAATAGACGCCTGTTTTCTCGGAGCGGTTCACTCCGCACAGCCTTGGGCAGAGATTACATTCCCGCAGATTTGCATACGTCCGAGAACGTTTCTTCGATGCATCAACGCTGGAAACAAGGAGATATCGAAGGATATAGTCGTCCAGGAGCCACGGCGGTGCCAGATGTAAAGAGCGACGCCTGGGTGAGATACAGCGCTGGAACACTGTGATCGGACTGACCCTCGCACTGGGCTATAGTCTCGAAAACGATGACATGCTGCTAACTAGTATGAGGTTGGTGATGGCACGGGAAGCTTTGGCTTTGACGTGGAGTACGGATGATAACGCAACAATGTTTGCCGAGGCATTGCATCGAATCCTCGACGCCAGTATTCACCAATCAACTACATAACTATTCTCTTTTTTTACAACGTACGCGCAGACATTGGTAGGTTGAACCATTCCTGTATAGTCTTAGAACGGCAGTAGTGTCGTTCGAAAGACAAGATTCTGCCATTGCGTAGCGCAATTACCTGGATTCACACGCCACAGTGTACACACTGGAAAGTTGGGTTTCAAGTGGCACGAAACGCCCATAGACTGCGCTGTCACGCTCAGCCCTCGCGTTATTTGAGGAATCACAAACACTAACTCCGACCCTTGCAGGCTATAACTGTACACAGTAGGTACGTGTATATAGAAATGGAACCAATGGACTGAACGTTTTTCACGAACCTTGTTTCTGGTACACTGGGTAGACCGGATGTAACATTGATTTGATGTGACAACCCGTATTGTGACACAAACAGTACCTGATTCGCGGGTCTTGCTGGGGGTGAATCAGTTCTTTTTCGAGCCTGGGCAGTTGGTACCTTGCCAGTCAATCGCCTGTGTGGTAGTGCTCGACACAAAGTTCAACTATTCATGCGCAAAGATTGTAGTACAAGCCCGTATCCGGTTGAGTACTCATGATGTACGCAACCAATGACTCACGCCATAAGTACAGCAGGACGGTACCTACTGGTGCAGCTTTGCTTTTGGCAGGTTTGGCCCCGCAAACGCCGATGTCTTTGCCATCGGACGGATGCTGCTCATGTAGTACCAGTACTCCAGCAAGGGCGGCAGCCATGGCATCACCATGGAGGGAACCTACTCGATCATAGTAGCACAGCACTAACTTGGCGTGGTAGGTACGGCGGGTATAAGTATCGAGCTGCGAGGCACGACAAGAGTACGCAACAATCTCAGCGCCCAGTACAGTTTCGCCAAACTTCCTAACCATGCGTGTTCTTGCTCTTTTGCCAGTACTGTTTGGGGTACACTCTTTCGGCGCCCTCATCAGCCGAGAGTTCCCCCATCTCATCATTCCTGTGGATGCCAATAACCCCAACACTGCATACGGTACTCAGAAGATTGCCAACATCACCCAGACGGTAGCTTGTCCCTCCTACCTCCATCTGCCTGAGCTAACAATTGAGGACAGAAATACACTGAAATTTCCTTCGACGTGCCCTCCAACGGAGCGAACTGGTGCCAGCTCCAGTTCTACATCAACGTCAACCAGACAAAGCGGGCACCGTGGACGCTGTATGGTCAAGCTCCCTATCAGTTCAATATCTCATCGCTCCCGTCTACCATCAACAAGGATACCGACAGCTGGAACAGCAGGCCCGTGCCAATCGCTACCGTTGGAACAGTGACGGTGAGCCCATCCGGCAGCGCCAACATTACCGGCGGCGGCGTGTATCCGTGTCCAAAGGGGCAGCCAGCCCAGTTCCTACTGCATCCTGCATCGGATAGCAGACCGTTTGGCCTCGATTGGTTCGAGTTGGATTATCCAGCAAGCGAGGGAGGCCCTCACGGAATTGTGTTTGAGATGTACAGCTAGTGGAAGGATGCTGGGATCTGACGTCAGGTGAGAAAGGGTGATGGAGTCTAGGGGATGTGTGCTCGGTGGCTTTCCTGGTGTAGTCGTCTTGTGGATCTATTACAAAAGTCTAGTTTAAGCAGTACGTTGAGATCGACTGTCGGTACGGATGAGGGCTTTGTGTTGGTGTTGGCACAGCCCATCTGATAAGCGTTAACATGGTGGGGCGTGCACGTGCCATGCGGTGTACGTCACCACGGACCTCGCCCGCGCCACAATGCTGCCCACCAGCGACACAGCCGCAACGCTCCCACGCAACCCCCGCCTTTGACAAGAGCCCATAAATCTCACGCATTACTCCC
>WODD01000031.1:1885-30360 GCA_019775935.1 Neoascochyta sp. HWLR27 | reverse complement strand
GCACACACACACACACACACACACACACACACACACACACACACACCGCAAAGATGGCCTCGCAAAACCCATGGCAGGACGAGTACAGCAGCACGCCGACGCAGGGCAACCCATACCAGAGCCCCGCGCAAGAGCAAGGCGTCCAGAACCACAATCCGTACCAAGCATACCAGGACCAAACACACGCACACGAAAGCTACAGCGCGCCCGACTACCCACCACCGGGGCATTCTGGACAAGCTCCGCAGACGCAGTCACACAACCCTTTCGCAAGCAACACGTCCGACTCTGCGCCGTGGCAGGCAGAAGCGCCGTATCAGCCGCCAAACCAGCACGTCTCGGGTCTAGCACAGCACCCACCGCCTTCTTCGGGGACGGGGTTTGGCTCTGAGGCACCCCCAGGGCTGCCGCCTCGCAGGACGGGCACAGACCTTGCGCTGCCGACGGGGCAGGACCGCTCGCATCAGATCGAGGTGATGCAGAGCTACGAGGCAGCGGGGCGCAAAGACGAACACGACCAGAATGTTGAGATTCTGCAGCGCGAATTCCCCAAGCTCGACGGGAGCTTGATTGCTGCTATCTATGGGGACAGCCAAAGCCTGAGCGCGACAAGGGAGATGCTGGGAGAGCTGGACAGAGAGTAAGGGGGAGGATGGGCGGATGGAAGGGATAAGCGGTAGATGTTAGATACCAATGACAAATGCGCTCTTCTAGAGATGAGGTCATGCTCGAGTGATTTGCTTGTGACGGCATAGAAGTGTACCGGCTCGATGACTAGGAAATGGTATATTACAATACAGACAGGGACGAAAGACAATTGCGCGTAGGTAGGTGGAGGAGAGAAGAAGAGAAGAAGGGAAACATGGGTATAGCATAGCAACAAGGGTGTAGAAAAGGCTAAGTAAGGGTAGCGGCGAGAGTGGTGATTAAGACGAGGCTCGGATGGTCGGCTCGCAGAGTGGGGAGGGTAGGCGATGATGCGCATGGATCACCTGTTTGGCATGGGGTGTCGAGGCTGACTCAGTGGTATCCGCCTCTGCGACTTGCTCTTCGCTCGTGGTAGTCGTCGTGCTCCTCGATGACTTCGACGACATCGTCATTGGGGACTCTGCGGCGGTCCTCGACCAAGATGCTCCTGGGGCGCGGCGGGGCGCGGCGCTCTTCGACAATGATCTGCGAGCGGGTGGCCGAGCGCCGCGGACTGCGGCTCTGCTCGCGCATGGTGTGGGCGCTGCGGCGGGAGCGGTTCCCGTGCGAGTTGCGGCGCTTGCGGACGACAATCTCCTCCTCGCCGGCCATGGCGGTGGTGGCGCCGGGGCCGCGGCCAGCGCCCTGTGTGAGGGACATGAGCAGCCAGACAACGAGCAGGAAGCCTGCGACGCTGCCGAGGACAATGCCGACGACAGTGCCGGGGGCAGGGCCAGAGAGGTTGTAGTAGGTGGGGATCAGGCCCTGGACGACCATCTGGCGCGGCTCGAGGAGTGGGCGCGCGGGTGCTGGGTAGGGTGCTGCAGGCAGCGGGAGAAGGCTGTCGAGGGCGTCGGGGACGTCGGGGACGGCAGGCATGGCGGGCACGGCGTAGTGGCCAGAGGCAGAGTATCGAGCGAGGGCGACGAGAAGCGGGCGGTGCTGGGGCAGCGTGTTTTGGTGCCGTCGCTGGGGGAAACAGCTGGGAGGTTGTTGGCGTTGGCGATGGGCAGAAGGCGGCGGCTAACTAGACAGGATGGGGCGGCGAGGGTTGATGATTGATTCACGCAGCAGGCGCATTCTAGTTGGGGCGTGTATGCAGACAACTCGCTCTTGTTAAGAAGAGGCTGGGCTAGTCGGAGGAGAGCAATTCGAGGGGCTGCCACACGGCAGATGGCCTCTACTCTACTCTACTCTACTCTACTCTACTCTCGAGTCTCGACCCTCCATGTTGGGAATGTCATGGACAATGCCGAGGGAAAATGGTGCAGTCGCATGCCAATGCCCTCCAGATGCACCTGTCCTGCTGCTTGATCGTCAGTCCCAAAGGCACGGGGGACGCGTTGTTGTATCACGTGTCGAGTCGAGTCGAGTCGATAGTCCCAAGCCTCGAAACGTGCCTGTGCCCTCCCTCTGCTTGCTCACCGACGACCCGAACGCTACCACAGCCAATGACGGACACGGCCGCTCCAGCAGAACCCACTCCCAAGAAGCAGCGCAGGCGACCCGTAAATGGTCTGTAACACACGAATCCATCCTCGCTGCCCTCCACGTCTTCTCCCCGTCTACTCCCCTCCACCGACCCACTCAGCCTCGGCTAACGCCAGCTACAGCCTGCGCCACCTGCCGTGCCAGAAAGGTCAAATGTGACGAGCGCCCTGATGGCTGCCTCAACTGCGAGCGCCTCCAGCTGACCTGCGTCCAAGACGGCGCCGTCGCCAGGGTCCTCAAGAGATCCAGCGTCTCTCTCGAGCCCTTGAGCGGCATCAAGCGCAAGCGCACCTTCCGCTCCTGCGTTGCCTGTCGAGACTCCAAAGTAAAATGCTCAGGCCAACGCCCAACATGCTCAAGATGCCACCAGAGACTGACTGCCTGTGTCTACGACGCAGAGGCCAACGAGCCTGCCTGGGTCCAGACCATCTCTGTCGGCACCCTGTCAAACCAATCACCCACGTCTCCTACCCATCCCACCCAGATACCTCGCAATGCTTTTAGCTCTACAAACACTGAAATATCCTTGGCAGATTGTCCTCCTGCCTTGACATGGTACGTCCTGAGCACCCGTCTTTTGCCAGCCCTTCCAAACTCACCCGTCCCCCCTTGCACAGGCTGTTCGCGCAACAACTGCCGCCCAGAAACAAACTGCACACGCTCCTAGAAGCCTACTTCAACAACGTACAGCCTATCCGAGTCTTCGCATTCGAGCACAAGCCCACCTTCATGCGGATGCTTGATGAGGGACAGCTGACTGACCAGTCGGGCCAAGCTCTGCTACACATCATGTGTGCCCTCGGTGCCAGATTCTATGCCCTCGAATACAGCCAGTCTTTTGCGCCCCTGCCCAAAGACCTCGTCCAATCAGCCGGAACACAGTGGGCCAAGATTGCCGAGGAGATGTTCTTCGCCGACTACAGCACCATCTCGACTACCAAACTCAAAGTCCTCATCCTCCTCCACGACCAGGAAGCCAGAGCAGGCAACTATGCAGGCTCGTTCCTTCTCACAGGCCTCGTCATTCGAATGGCTCACGCACTCCAGCTAAACAACGAAGCTTCGACTGATATTCTTTGCAAATCAGAAGGGCCCAACGAAGCCTCGGTAAAGGAGTGCCACAGGAGGCTCATGTGGGCCTGCTACATGCTCGATGTGTGGGCAGGAAGTGGTGTCGATCACCTGACCATCCTGAATGAGAAGGACTTGAGGGTACAATTGCCCTGCAACGAACGCCAATTTCTTCTTCAGATCCCTTGCGTTACAGAGAGGCTTGACGGACAGGTACTCGATTTCATCCCCAAAGAAGACCGGCCCGAGAAGCCTAGGGAAAACCTTGGTATGGCGGCCTACTATGTTCGTATCGTCAGCATATGGCGACGGGTATTGCGTTTCACCAAGCACATGAACGAAGAAAAGCCGCCGTGGGAGCCTGGCTCCGAGTTCTCCCTGCTCATCGACGATGTCCAAGCCTGGAAAGCGAGCTTGCCATCCTGGCTTGACTTCTCTGCCGATAACATCTACATTCGACGCGAGTCTCATCAACTAGGCGCCCTGTTCCTCAATCACTGCATGTACCACCATGTGCTGTGTGATATCCACCGGATTGCGCTACCAGACCTCTACAGGAACCAAGAGCCATTTGCCTTTCCTGTAGAACAGCAGGCCTTCAAGGCACGTCTCCAGATGATGTGCTTCGAGCATGCGCAACGCATGTCTGTCTTGGTGGCCACAGTGCTTCAACACGGTATCAAGCACTTTGCAGATCCCATCCTCCCCTCTTTTGTATACAACAGCAACAGGATCATGCTCTACTACATCGCTCGGATCCTTGATTTGTCCAAGCCTGACTCGGACACTGTCATCACGCGCACAGTCGAGCTAGTACAGCAAAACAACAAAGCACTGCGTGAAATGTCACTCATGTATCCGCTAGCAGAGCCTCTATGTATTACAACTGAGCGCTGGCTGGACACCGTTCGGATGAGCCTCTCGCGAGGCCATGCAAACACTTACATTGCGCCTCAAGATCCAGCTGAAGTACGCAACGAGGTCCAGCAAACCATAGAAGCGCCTGCTACCGGCCCGGCAGATCTCCCGCCAGTTCAACAACGCAGGGAGATTGCACTTCTACCCTCCATTGAAACCATGATCAGATCTGCTTCATCGACAAGCCAGCCATCAGCTACAGCCGATTACTCCTATCCTGTGCTGTCGTCGGAACAAATGTCGTCCAGCCTTGCCACTCTCGCAGATGTCGCGACGCAGCCCAATCGTACTGACGGTGTCCTCCCCTCAGACGCGTCAACAAACGACTTGGAACAACCCGTCTTCAACCTCGATGACCTTCAAAACTTTTTCGAGTGGGAGACCAGCGGTGGCGATTATGCACACCTGACGGGCTTCGATGGATTCGGCCCGCTTGGCTGGGCAAACAACTTTTCGTCCATGTGATGATGCAAATATGCTATGGAACCGAAGCACTTTCTCCTCTTTACTTGCGCTAGATTTACTCTACCATCTCACACAGCCCCCAAAGTAGGGTTCAAGATGAGCTGTGGTGCTTTAGCAAGACAGTTCAGTTTTTTCATGTTCAGAAAGCTGGAAGATTCCCCTAGATCAGGATGGACGTTATACTTTTTGTACAATGGGAGGACACACATTCTCTATTGGGCCAACTTCGTGATTGGCACGGGGTTTATTCTGCAGCTATTACATCATGTTTCTACGACTTGCGAACAGCAGACATGCTGTTCCCCCAGGCTCCTACTTAACCTCAACACCCTTAGCTTTCGTCTCGGTCTCGGCCTCTTTGGGTGTCTGGGTTCCCGAATCCACCACCTTCTCGCCCTCGACAACGAGACCAGCCCTCGCATGCTTCACACCTCCCCGCCCCGTAACATCCTTCCAGATCCCACCAAAGTTCCTAGCCAGACTACTTCTCCCCTCCCACAACGGATACACGCCCACCGCCAAGGTCGATCCCATGAGCCAGATGATTCCGACCACGACCCACCCCGCGAAGAACGATGGGCTGAAGATGTACCCCGTCCCGTACAGTGGCATCGGCCACAAGATCAGTAGTATGAGTGTCATGCTGGCTGTCGTAATCTTGGCGATGCGCGAAGCCCGGAAGAGTTTGGCTTGCTCGGCTTCATCGTCTGCAGCGGATAGGGCAACATGTCGGCCCGTGACCGACTCGAGGTCAAGGTTTGCAGCGGCGCTTACTTCAGAGTCATCGACTAGCCTGATGTTCTTCATGCTAATCCAGTCGTAGTTTGCTTGTTCAGTCAGTACGAGAAACAGTATCTGTCGTGTCAAGAAAACTTACCAACTCCGAAGATTAGGGTGAATACTGGAATGAAGATGGCCGGAGAAAGCAGCGCCACGACGTTCCCTGCCAACATGGGGTTATTGGCGCCGGATGTCTCTACGTTTATCACGCCGTCGTTGAGCTTTGAGGTTGTGACTAGCCATGCGATGATGCTACAGCAGAGTCCCAGCGGCGGGCTCAGTGTCGCCGCCCAAAAGTTTTGGCCCTTCCACATTAGTGTCAGGGTTGCGGGCAGCACTGCCGACGAAATGATGACGCCCATCAAGAGGTACAAATAACCCATGCTGATGCCTGCGTAGAAAAGCCCCGTGGAGAAGCCCGCCATGACAAGACCAAACCCTGCAACACACGAGTGCGAGATGTAAATTAGTCGCTTGCCGCTCGCGTTAGGGTTGACATATGTGCCATAGATGTCGTAGGTCAGAATAGAAGACACGGCGATGAGTTGAGCCGAGAACGCGCTGGTGACAGCCATGAAGACAATCAGTAGAGTCGCAACAGCACCCCCGGAACCCAGGATCGCGACGGCAGCATAAGGCAGGACAAGGCCTGCGCTAACCGAGGCCTCGTCCATAGGTGCTGGGTAGGTAGGAAAGTATTCGGTCGACTGGAGAGAGAGCGCTGCGAGTCCCATGGTGGTTGCGCACAACCAGGGGATGGCGAACCATGCGAGGCCACCGATGATGTAGCCTGGAAGTGCGTGTACAGGCGATGCGGCAATGGCTTTGTTGTAGTCTACAAGTAGTCAGTACGTATTCTATGACAGCGATATCGTTGGTGGACTTACATCCATTGTCCATGAACACCGTGCCAAAGTTCCCGATGATATTGATCACAAAGAAAATGGCGCCTTCCTTGCTTTTCATAGTCAGGTAGCTACCGCCGGCGTTTCCCTCGACTGGGCTATGAGTTGAGAGCTCTTGCAGACGGTCGTATACCGCTCTCGGTGAGCCAAGTCTATCGCCAGTCGCATAGGTGGTGAATGCAAAGGTCAAGATGATGACGAGCAGGATAACTGTGTGCACATAGTCTGTGAGAAACGTCGCCTTGATGCCACCGAACATGGTGTATATGACGACGCCGAGGGGCAGCAGGAAGCAGGCGGCTGCTGTTGGAACACCAGTCAGGGACGAGACGACAGCTGCACCGCCGGTCAAGAGCATGGCCGTCACAAGAATGTTGGTAAAGAGTCCGAATATGATGTACACAAAATGCGTGGCGGTTCCATAGCGCGCACGTACTGCCTCAAGAAACGTCTGGTACATATCCACGTCAGAAGATGCAGTCACAGAAGAGAAAACGACTTACATGAGCGTTGGGAGCCCGGCGTTTGAGTTCTATGGCCACTGTTGCGAAAAGCAATATTTGCACAGAAGCACCAGCTGCGTACCAGAGCGGCCCAGATACACCATATCGAAAGGCTACGCTAGTAGACTGCAAGAGGGTTGCAGCCCAGGTCCACGAAGAGACGACGGCACTGGCAACGAGACCAGATTTGACGGTGCGGCCAGCGGTCGAGAACATCTCAGAGGTTTGCAGTTCGTGGTTGTATCGTTTGAGCGCCCATGTAGTGAAGACCTGGGCAGCGATTAGCAGTCTGTCCGATAGGGCATCCTAACGAGGGCCTTAAGTACCATGCCAATCGCAAATAAAAAGCCAACGCCGAGTACAATTCCATAACCCCAAGCCTGCCCCAAGGGCGAAGCTGAAGGGCCAGTGGGAGCGGGACCGCCTGCCATGGTAGTTGGAGAAGATCTAGTGCTGCAGCGTAGAGCTTGAGTTGAGAAACTCGATTCTGCAAGAGTAGCGTCCCCAGTATCTATACTTCATGGCGCCTTCCTTTGTATTCAGCCTCGGAGATATATCATCGAGGCTGTTATCGCGGAATATCCAAGACGCACCGAATGCACCGTGAAAACAGATGGCGATTGGCTACAGATAGCCCGTCATCGGGACTAGAGCGCGGGCAACAGAAACCAAGCTGATAAAGCAACGATGCACAAGATTCCGCAAAGAGAGCAGCCCACATTGATCCAGATGTGGTTGGGCCAGGAACAGGGAATCAGTGAGCGTGCTGATAATGACCAACAGTCTCCCCGCGCCGGCGGGGCGTACACGTGGGTGTAGTGGAGGTGGTTGGAGCAGCAGACCCACTACCCGTTAATTTGCTCCCCGCATACTCGATACCTATCGCTTAGGAGCCTGGATTCGGTCCGGACGCGTCGAGATATTATGGTGCACTAGGAACTTGTCAGGTAGCTGAGGTAAACAACAGATAGCTGGCGATAAGCGGTGCAAAACGCAGCCAATCAAAGTGTGCACGACCACGGCGCCGAAATCGGTGGCTAGGATCATGAGCTGCAGTCTACAGGACGGGACCTTGGAACTTGCGTCGTATACAATGGCCTGCCGATAATCGTCGGTTTGCATAATTATCGATTGCAATGCAAACCTGTCACTTCAGACCGTAAGACATGACGGCACGTGATTGTACATGCATGTATACATGGGTATATAGGCAGACAAGGAAACGGGCTCAAATACGCCCTCGGGCTAGAAACTTTAGAGGAATCGGTACCAACCGAGCTCTCAGATACTCTGCACAATTCTTTCCCAAGAAATCGACACTTGTTGTACAGCTGACACCTCGATCCAAGTGGTCTTTCAATACGAAGTGAACAGCTTTCAAGCCCGCAAATTCCCATCTCTCTATACTGTTTCCTTTGTAATCTTCTGCGAGTAGCTCCTTCATGATATCAACAGAGAGTAGGTTCTGTAGCCATGTGTATTCGTCTTGGTGCCGCACCCAAAATCCAACATTGCAGTCAGAGCCTTTGTCACCAGAGCGGGCATGCACAATGGTTCCCAGAGGTGCTGAAGTAATGGCGCCAAAAAATTCTGGATCTATTACATTCAGGGTCTTGCCCTGTGTAGGCTGAAGCTTTGGATATGTCTTTGTTTGCGTGGGGGGCAAAATATCCATCACTTTTCCCGAGGGTAAATGCGCCTGATGCAAGATGGCTGACTGTGGTAAGAGGGTTACATAGTACTCGAAAATCTCTTTTGGGAACGCTTGTCGCAGATCAAGATGTGGCGTAGCTCCAGGGTATGCACACATGATGGGGTCGATACAAGGCCGCGCAAATCTACCAGGCGCGAGATCTTCTGCCTTCCGCGCTTGAGCAATGACACGGAAATCGACGGTTGCAGAGTTTTGGTTTGTGGGGTTTCCAGCGCAGGACCCAATGGTCTGGAAAGAAAGGCGTACAAGACTGTGAATACCATCACCCATTTGAGCTCGGATCAGAGTTTCCATCATGCGAGATTTGGCGGCTATGTCTAGGCCAGCCATGAACCAATGCATCTCAGCCTGGTACAAAGGCTTTGCTGTTATGCCCACCTTCGTAGTAGGTGGTGGCAACGCTCCTTTGACGCCGCGTAATGCTACGCGGTTTGTAGAAATGTGCTCAAATGACACATTGTCCAATAAGGCAGTGACATCGGAGTTGAAGTACCAAGGTCCTTGGATCTCGTAGAGAAACTGTGAAGTGAGGGTATTCACAGATACCTCACCCCCGGAATCTTTGTTTTTCGTTACGATTACTTCGCCAGAATGGGATATCTCAACGATAGGGTAGCCGATCGATTCCCATCCGAGACTTTCGAGATCCTTGAAGCCGGTGTAGTTGCCACCTGTGCTATATGAAGAGCATTCAGATAAATGCCCGGCCACAAAAGCGTTTGCGAGTTTATCGAGATCTGAGCGGCGCCATTTGTGCCACCAAAATGCAGCACCGATCACCGGGCTAGCATCCGATACTCGCCCACAGATAACAATGTCTGCACCCTGGTCAAGTGCCGCGGCAATTCCCAGTCCCCCGAGGTAGGCCTGCGCGTACATTGGCTCGAATCCCCAGCTGTCTAAAGTCTCCCCAGTGCACAAGTTTTCGAAACAAGACTCGCCTTTTTCGTGCAACTCTAGCAGCTGAGGAAGTACTTCGTCGCCAGATATCCAAGCAACACTGAGGTTAAGGTCCGCGGCCTGGACCATTCTTTTCACAATGTCGTGTAGTTTTTGGGTGTCGGAGGCACCAGCGTTGACGGCGACTTTGATTCCAAATTTGGCAATGTGGTGCAATGCCGGCTGTAGGGCTTCCAGGAAAGTAGGTTCATATGCGTCAAGGTCTCCGTTGAACTTGGTATTTGCGCGTGCTGTCATGTTCCCCTCGCTCATCCAATCACCCACCAAGACATCAATGGGATCGAGGGAGCACCTCGAAGCGAGCAACGCCATTGCATTACGACGGTCGGTCGTAGAGCCAGAGCAACCTGTTTGAGATTGTCAGTCTCAGCGCAGTTGCATGCACAAGATGCGGAGGCAGACCAGCAATCCGGATAGCACGTTGGGGAGCCATTCTTCGTATCGGAGGTTTTGCAACAAGCAAATATCTCGAGGAATTATTGCGTGACACATCGCGAGAAGGTGGCAAACAGTCTTACCTCGGACGTGGTTTAGTTTATGCGGGGTGGCAGAGTCGCGTTAGACCTGTCAGCGAAATGCGGGGAAGGAACGCTAAGCTATGATACAGTGCGTGAGTGCTCAGTAGCTTGCAAAGTAGTCCGTAATTACTTACTAAAAAACTGTGCTTTGCAGCTAGTGAATTGGAATAAGTAACTACGTATCTCTCACGCCCAGATACATATCAACATATTCACAGATGAAGCTGATGACTAGTTGGTTGGATATCACTAGATTTTATTGAGACGAATGTTGTTGTTCACCAACTAAACAACCATTCAAATACATTTATTAACATTATAAGTATGGTTAGTTGGCTTGAAACGCCTTCTCCAATGAGGCATATAGCTCAGTGGATATTTGAGGCATTGTTTCCATGCTGCATCCGCTCGCGCTGTGCCTCTGCACCCTGGTGGAATCTATTCTCACCACGAATAACACTTCCTCGGCGAGATGTAGTCGACCCTTGGGCCGTAAAAGAATTGGCCCTAGATCCATAGAGTCCAGGAAGATTGCTGACTCTCCTACCACCAGTCTCCTCACGGGCAGCGCTCAGCTGTTGCGCGAAGGGACTTCTCTTTCTCAGCACAGGCCCCTTCCAGTAGATGACATAGACCGACACAACCAGCAACAGAGCAATGCAGAAGAGAATCGTAGATGCATACGCAAGATGGTTCTCTCCTCCAATGTTTTGGTAGAAGGGGGTAGCGGGAAGAGTGAGAACACCAGCCAGGAAATCACGAGCCCACCCGTTGCCACCGGTCGCGGAGGCAGAATAGGGGCCGTACGCGCAGATCATGTAGTCGATTGTGGCCATGTAAATGGCATAATTGGCGATACCAATAATGGCAGAGGCAATCATGGAGCCAATCCAATGAATTGGTGGTCCGGTCGAGGTCCAGGCGAAGATGATTAAGCCGATGGGAAGGCAGGGCGCAGTATACAGCAACCACCACAGCCTGGCTTCATACTGGGCAATCTCATCACCGGGCCGCTCGGTGCGCAGACGCTTGTTGCGCTTTATAGCGGGGAAGAAGGAGAGCCAGGCCAATAGGTAGCCAATACCAATAGGCACAAATGCCAATCCAACAGCAAAGGTGGAGAAGCCCCACTGCTTATAGACAAGGCCATAGGATTGGAGGAACATGAAGATGATGGCATCGGAGAAACCAGATAGGAGAGACAGCACCAGGACGATTGGCTCGGTCAAGAACATGCGGAACGGCCGGATCCAAGTGGTGAGAATTTCATGTGCGCTGAAACGTTCTTTCCAGGGAACGAGTTCGTTGGGACCCCAGATGTTGACCGGTTTGCCGTTCTTCTCGCCTTGGGCACGACGCTTCTTGGCAATCCGGTTCATCAGTACTGTGGTTCGAGTTTCGGGTACGAGGACGAGGTGGGCAAGCTGCACTGCCCCGCCGAAGATCAACTGGATCCAGATGTTCCAACGCCATGCAAGGAACTGCTCAACAAAGCCACCGACAATAGGGCCGAGGACGGAACCACCAACGGAAGAGAAAACAATAAAGGCCTGAGGTCGTTGTCAGCTTTGCTGCACTGAGGCGAGGATGCAAGGACTCGGGAATAACATACCACAGCGTACTGCTGTTCATCGGCTTGCCACATGTCTGCCACCATGGCAAGGGTCACGGAACCGCCAGCGGTCGAAAGACCACCTAGCGCACGGCACACAAGAATGGTGGCGAAATTTGGAGCGATGCCTACAGGGATCTGCCAGATGTTGACAAGAAACATACTGAGCTGAAGTACAGGCCATCTGCCCAGTTCTTCAGACCAGGGAGCCCAGAGCTCACAGCCAAAGGCGTAAAATATTAAGAAAATGGCAGCACCGACACGTGCAGCCTGCTGGCTGACGTGGAACTCCTCGGATATGCCAGGGACAGCGTTGCTGTAGAGCGAGGTGTTGAAGTTCATGCTCACTTGGACCAGGAAGACGACGGAGAGGATGGTCCATTTCTTCCAGGCTGGGAAGGAGAAACCAAGCTCATCATAGCAGTCTTCTTCGGTCAACTCGTAGCGGTCGTAGGTTCCGTACTTGTCGTAGAACTGGCGGTCCTCATGTGTGTTTGCAGCATCAGCAGGGGCTTCGCGCTGTTCGTTGCGATCCAAAGAATGGGATTCCTTCTTCTCGGTGAGGGCGGCCTCGTTGTTGTCGACGAGATGGGAGTCATGGATGTCGGGTCTAACGGCAGCCATGGTAGCAGGCCGTGAGCGTCAAGGCTGCGAAATCTGGGGCAGGCGGGGTTTTGCGGAGAACAGAGTGGCAGAGGCGCGTGGGCATTGTCTTTATACGAGACGAGGGTGCATGGCCCGGGGAGAGAAATGAGGTCATGGCACAGGTGTGCTGACCGTATCGGAGACTAGGCGTTGGGGAGAGGCGGGTGAGGTGGTAACGTCTCATCAGACGCCAGTGGTTCAGCGGGAAATGTGGGTCGGGCGATGGACGGCGCGTGTCGCGGATTGGGCTCAGCGTACGGCCTCCAGCCGCCTGCTCACAAAAAAACGTCATGGTGTGTGTGTGGTGCTCGTGCTCGCCGGGTCGTGGCTCTGCGGGGGTTGGCAGAAGAGGGAGCGCGTCGAGCGGGCTCTGACGACAGGATGTGCTGAGCACGAAAAGCATGGCAAGCATCAAGCATGGCAAGCATGGCAAGCATGGCAAGCACTCGGCGTCAAGCTTCCCAGGCGGCCAAGCAGCACACGCCATCAGCGAGGCCAAGGACGCCCAAAACCTTAGACGGTACAGCTCGGAGACGGGCGACGCATGACATCATCTCATCCGCCCTAAATGCAAACAAAGTCGAGTTGCCCCGCTTTTCCCCGGCTCTGCCCCGGCTTGTGACCCACCTCCGCCAGCGACTGCCGACCAATCACGTGAGGCGCCCTCCGCCGTTCCTGTTGCGGCTACACTGCTGTCGGCTGCCTTACCGTTTCGGGCTAGCTCATCGCCACAGTCAGTCGCAGAGCCGCACCACCACCCACCTCCACCACCACCATCCCGTCGTCCCACATGGCTCCATGCGACGACTACCGATGCCCCTGCGCCGCTTCTCTGCATCCGACTTCCCCACTTGCAATCACCATCCGCACAGCTCAACGCATCATGGGTCCGTCCATTCTTGAATTGTTTTCTTGCCATGACAGTGCCGTCCGTCCTCTACCTACTGTACCCAGCTACGTACCTGCCTCGCCTCACCTTCCCTTGACTGACCTGATAATCCCAGCCTGTTAGCTCCACTAACGGCCCCATCGCAGCTCATACCTGGACTGGGCGTTTCTTGTCAACAATTTCTCCGACACGCCTGCAGTGCCACACTGTGGTCCGTCCACTCCGCCCTCCAACGTATACTTCGGTCCCTCTTGCCCGCCGTACTGCGCAATAGCATACAGGAGGTCGATCCACTGGTCTATATCCGGCGAGTCCAACGTGTACACCATGTTGGCCTGCAGCCATGTGTCGCTGGCTATCATCCGAAGTGTCTTCACAACGCTCAGGACCTTCTCAATGTCCTGCACATCTGTCAGTATCCCATCAGTCCGGAAATTCTGCCACACTCGCGGCTTCAGGCATAGCAGAGCCGTCATAACCGGAAGCCCAAGTTCTCCAAATAGCGTCGCAATCCTGCTCGCTGTACTCAGCTCCCCGCTCGAGACAATGCTCGGTCGCTTGGAAAAGACTTCCTTGCGGAGCTCGAACCCAAAAGCTTCAATCTTGAGCAGCTCATGAAAAGCTACCCGCACTTCACACCTACCAAGTGGGAAAAGGTTTTGCAGGCCCGCATTTGACATGTCCTGCAGACTCGTTGCCTTGTAGCCCCGACCGCTGATGCGGCCGTGTGCCAGATACTCGATGACGCGGTGTGGCATAAATGGCTCTGCAATCAAATGCGCAGTGTTGAATACTACAACGCCTTCTAGCTGCCTCGTGTCAATGACACTTATGAAGACGTCCTTGTTGACCTGCGTCATGTGTGCCCCATAGCACAGCACTGCATGGAGCGAAGCAGCCCACGAGCTGAACTCGGTGAGCGGGCGCGACCACATGTTTATGTGAGCTTTTACAATTTCCTCTAGCTCTTGTTCCGAATGGCTATAAAAGCTCGGACACGCATCTCCCATAAGACCGTGCGGAACAATTTCCTGCGTCGTGTTGATTGAATGCTGCTGACCTCCTCCACTCTTCGAATGCCATGCCCGGAATAGGAATCGAGGAACGTGTTTGTGTTGATACTCTGCTACGTATCAGCATCCTGAAAAGAAAAATAATCGCACAAATTACTTCCTACCCTCATATTGAACTCTGCGTTCCTGTGTCATCGGAACATTGCTGCTCTGTTGCAACACATAGGCGAACATTTCATCCGTGAACCTGCTGTACATCTCGTCGATATGTTTTTGTAATCATTACAATCTCTCCTTTGATCAAAGCCTTGCTCGCGGAAATTTCTTCGCCCTTTTAACCCTTCATCGTTGCATCCAAGACACCCTCTAACGTCTCTGAGAGAATCAAAACCAAACTCTTAAAGTCACATCTGCTGCATTGTATTCCCAAGACACTTCACTGCTTTGCTTCTGACCCAACCAAGTTCTGGTACATGGGTTTTGCCCATTTCACTAGTTTTACCAAAACGATAATCGAAACTGAGACAATTGCTGAGCATGACGAAGTAATATAGTCTTGATTAATGCTAAAGTTACAATGTTCTTCTACTAATTCCATGCACGGCGGGTACCAAAGCTCATCCTGGCACAGTTTTGCCCATACCAGCACCACAAAGCGCTCACTCCTCTTGTAACCACCCTCATCTAGTCAGTCTGAATACTCAAAAGCAATCGACTTGTTTCCAACCCCAATGGCACCGGTTCTACAACCATGACCTCACTTGAACTTCAACCTTTTACAAAAAAGCCGATGCACCCTCCCTTATCAGACAAGAACCGCCTGTCTTCTCTCGTCGTTCCAAATCTGTCCCGCTCTTCCGTGATCGCAAAAAACTATCGGCCATTCGCTGGCCTGGCGTCACACTTCCACTTCGCTCTTCCCCGCAGATACTAGTGGCAGATTGAGTGTTCTGTACACTTGAATCTGCTCCGGGAGTCGGAGGTTGATAGGCAGACAAAATCTCGGGACACATCGCGGTGCGGCGAGAGTCAGGCAGAGGTTTTGTAGAACCAACGCAATCTCTAAAAGAACTTGAGCTTGATGTTGTTGCACAGCGCAAGTCAAACGCGCTTTTTGGGCGGCGAGCGAGCTTCTCCGGAGATACAGGGCGTAACGTGGCGCGGACGCGAGTTCGATGGACTGTACCATCTCCAGGGTTAGATCTTCGTTTCTCAGGTTTCGGCCGGATAGTACTATCGGCGTTCGGCTCAACCCCCTCTGGGCTGAAGTTCGGTCCTACGGGGGAGAGTGGCTGAAGAGACCGAGGACGTGACACGCGGCTAGAAAATGGAGTACTTGGTTTTGAAGCACTGCTTGTAGTCGGGGTAATGTTCTCCTTACTTGTATATCGGCTGTTATTCGGATTCCCTGACGGGCTAGGCATTTGTTGCAACGTAAGATCAGTAACTGAAGCGGGCAGATGTTTGTTAACCTTTGGGCTTTGCGCATTTTTCGGGGTTTTCAGAGATGAACTGGTACTATCGTGAGGCGATCTTGATTGACCAGAAACCTTTGATGTATAGCTACTCGAGCGCTTGCCAGTGCTAATGAAAGGAAAACGATCATTCATCCGCGCTGATGGAGGTGTCTCAATGGATAGCGGCACAGTGTCCGGGAGATCAGATGGCGTGGACATGAGATGTCCACTGCTTCTTAATGGCCTCAGAGTGCACCGAGGAGTGAGCTGGGCATCGGGAAAGGAATGGACATTTCGGTCGGTGTTCTCTTGGAGTAGTGTCGAAGAAAGTTCGCCGTTTTCACCGCCTCCGGCTTTGATGTTTTGCAGAGGCGGTGAATCTCCCTCTGATTCACTTAGGCGTCCCTCAGATGTCGTTTGATGAATCTGGTGAGTTTCGCCCGATTCCATGAGTGGTTCACGAATAGCTCGAGAGGCAGCTGTATGAGAGAGCTGTTGTTCGTGTTGACGCGGGGTGACATAGTGCTCCGAAATCTTGAGTTCTTCCTTGCTTGGTGTCTCTATCCCTGAGATTTCATGGGAGAGCCAGGCCTTCCAGTCACGACTGGTGCGGGTCGAACGCGAGCGATTGGGAGAAGGGGTCCCGATGACATAGCTTCGTACCGACTGGCTGTTCGATATAATTGCGGATCCTCCATCGACATGTTCACGGTGATGTGAGTTGCTGAGTGATACCAGGCTGTCGTTTGGAAGGATGCTAAAACCATCGGTGTTGCGTGAGTAGACACTGGGTGAGAGCGGAGACATGACTGCTCGAAACGACGGGGATTCTGGGCAAGTCGGCAACCGGGAAGTGCTCAACTTGGTATTCTCTGGTAATGCTCTTCGATGAGTAATGCTGGTTTCGGTAGGAGCACGATCAGTCTCACGTGGGAACCGAGGCATGTTGTTTCCCTCCAGAGTCATCTTCCAGCGGTCTTTCTCCTTGTTGACGCGTATTTCAATCTCCTCAGCTGATGGTGTAAATATGTCATCGCTTTGTCACAGTCAGCTCAACTATTCACGACATACATACCGAGACAGGAAAGGATCTGGTTTTCACCTTCTGGCCACTGCCCCTGGCTCGACACCGCCGTCTCTAGACATGGCAGTTCGAGGTTCGTCTTCTGTCTCTAGTGACGTTGATGGGGTATTTGACCGTGGGGTTCTGCCATCGTTCTGGCTTTTGCCCGCCGGTTGATGCTCAATATCCAAGAGGTGAGGGTGAGGCGAGCTACGATTTTCACCAGGTGTGACTTGACGTATTGTGGACCTGAGAGCACGACCAAAAGATCTGATCGAACTTTTCTTGCCGGGAACACGGCTTCCAGCTGAAGTAGCGGGTCGAGCTGATAGTGGTCGCGATTCACTGCTGGAACTGAGACGTATTCCCTTCGGTTCGCTTGACTCAAGCAGACCGTCCTCGGCCGCTGGAGTACGAGCTACGAGGGAGGCTTGAGGCGGGGTTGATTTTGATATGTCGATCTCTCGCATGAGCGCAGAAAAAATGCGTTTCGGATTGATATACGGCGATGGCTCTCCGGTTTGACTCTCGACAGGCATGGGGTCACGGAAAGCAGTGAATGTAGGAAGCGGAGAATGTGCTTCGTGAGTCGATAGATTTGCCAAACGATCAGCTTCACTTCCAATACTGTCTTTGGCCTCGTGTATGACAGTCAAGCGTTTGAGAGCCCGTTGAGTCAGAGTATCTCCCGTTGATGTAGTACCCCAGCTTGTCACACGTGAGGCCGACGCCGATGTTTGCGATATGGCTGTGTGACACTGGAGGCTCTGTATGCTTTCATTGCCACTGTCGGGGGATCCTACCCTAGCAGAAGCCAGATGGTTCTCCTCGATGGATGAATTGCGGGACCGAACTCGTTCTAAGATGTCGTTATCGGGGCTGGGTATCTCGAACCCGCTGCCACTGACACACGCTGAGCTGACACCATTCATCTCAGAATAGTCGCGGCTTGCTGCAATCTGCTGTACAGGAAGAGTCGGTACCCTGCTTGAGTTGCGCTTGAAGACCCGTCGGATCTTGCTTTTGATAGAGCCCGAAAACGATCGCTTGTCCGACTTCTCTGGTCGGGGCAGGAATTCAGCCAGACTAACGTCCGCCCCGGACTCTGCAGGCATCTGATGGAAGCCAGGGGTCACAAGCGCAGGCGTTGGAACAGTTTGGGTGTTATGATCCCTTGTTTCATGCTGTCTCTTTCTGAAGGGCGCAAGGAATAGAGACGGTTTGTTTTTGATTGATCGCTGCTGGAAAGTCTGAAGATACACGTCTCGAGCCTTATCCACGGTCTCATTTGGTGCAATTGTGACGGGAATACGATGGCTGGAAAGCGGCGAAGGACCTGCACTCCGGGTCTGTGAACCATCCAGAGTAAACGTCGGTTCAAGACTGTCGCTGGTAGCAGCGGGAGCTGCCAAGTATTTCGCAGGTGGCCGAGCTATGGGGGAACCTGTTTGGATGCTGCTTGCGTAGTACATGGAGCGCGCCTTTCGTATCTGCTGTGAGGTAATGGACGATGCGGCCGTCTGTCTGCCAGGCTTTGGCTGAGTGCTAGGCCTTGAGTCCTTGCTTAAAGTGTTCCCAAGCTGTGCCGATAAAGGTCGGGCCCGATGTGTATCGTCGACAGGGGATGGAAATGGCGGGAGCTTTTGATGCATGTCCATTGTGGACCTTCGAACGGGGACCTTGGTGTTGGCATGGTTCCCAGGATGTGCAGGGTTTTGTGATCGAAAGCTTGATTCGCGTGGGGGGAAGTGACTGCCTTGGGACGAGAGCGACTTGCGGCTTGCGCTGCTCTTAGACCTGGTAACTTCCAAGCCTCGTTTCGCCCTGCTGTCAGCTACGTTCTGAGCGGTTTGCCGGGAGAAAGCAGCAGTAGCAGCGGCTAGAGCTTGTCGCTGAGCAACGTCTGGGTCCAAGGGCTCCGCAGCAGGTGGCGCCGGTCGGTGAGCACTCGACGTGGACTTGGAGCGGCGCAGACGGGTACCGGCATCGCTGGATGCCCTGGCCAGCATTTGGCCGGCACGGATGATCAAGTGAAGCGGAAGAGCGGTGTCTCAGCCGCTGTATTGTTCTTGGCGTTGCAGCGCTTCGCCCTGGATAAACTGACGGGGTGTGGCGGAGGTGAAGCTCAAGGCGTGCCAGAAGAAGTCGCAGTTACTACAAACAAACCAGAGTAGCTCTTACCCGCCGCTTCTTGAGTTGAGTCGGTCCCGCGCTAAGTAGCACCTTTCCTGCTGAGCAATTAGTTGAGTTGCACTTGCTTGCTTTGTGAATTAAGCACACGGATAAAGGATGGGCGGATGTGAGAATCCCAATGACAAACGGTCTGCGCGGTTGAAACCCGGCTGCAATAGAATAACTAAGATAACCTCCGTTTGCGTTGGTTTAACAAGACTAATGCAGACTGTCATCTAGGGCCTCATATCAGATTGTGCGCAAGTCTGCCTTCTCGTTCGAGCGCCGAAGTCCTGCACTGCATCTCTACAACCTCCTCGTCTTCGATCTGAACCTCGACATACGGAGAGGTCTTGTCGTTCACATCGATGGTAAACGTGACGACAGCCACAATGACGAGTACGCCAACTGCAGCCAAGAATGGAAGGCCCAGGAACGCACTTCCCATATCCATGCCCCATTGGAACATTTGATTCAGAAGTGGCCCAGCAAACATGGCTCCCACGCTCTCTACAATTGCGATGGTGCTCATCAGCTTTCCAATATCAGAACTAGCTTGTCCACCAACAACGTGTATTGAGACCGAGCGCATGGCAGCATTGTATCCCGTACCAAAGTTGAAAATCAACAAGCCCATGATCAGCATGGCAGGGTGAGCGGCCAGACCAATGAAGACGAAGGAGATGGCAGTGAGGACAACGGAACCGCGAGCTAGCCAAAGATCAGCCCAATGTGAGGGTAAGCGGAGATAGCGCAGCAGGACAAGGTTGACAAGTGGGATGAAGACTGCAACGGCGACAAGGTTGGTAGCTGCACGGAATGACAATAGGTAGGCCGCTTTCTTAATCTCCCAGCTGTAACGTTTCGACGCATATCGCACAAGCAGGGACATGGCCTGTCTGCCCAGTCTGTTGGCCATGAAGGTGAAGACGACCATGGCCAGTGTCCAGTCGCTTTTCAAAAAATAGTATGCGGAGCGAAAATTGCGTAGCTGGTGCTTCAGCTGGAAGCTATCGTTGGTCAACAGGGTCTGCAATCCAACACTCCGCTGCTCGCCATCCCTGGGCTCGAGAAGGTCGCGCAGATGTAGCGTCTCTGGGAAGAAGACGGCCACCAGAGTGCCAGCGCTTTGGATGCCAAGTGACAAGACCAGGGGGAACCAATCTCCATTTTCCATGAGACGGGCAGATGCAATGGGCGCTACGATTTCGGCAATCAGGACCGAGGCCGTCAGGTATAGAAAGATGGTTGTGCGCTTTTCCGGCGGCGCAATGTCGGAGATCATGGTGATGCCAATGGCCGAGGCGACGATGGGTCCGCCGCCAATGAAATAGAAGGCAGATGAGAGCCATGTGAGCTGCAGGGGCAAGCTTGTGAAGTAGCCTGGCGTACATGAGCATTGTGAAGTCGGTCGTGCGATGGGCCATACTCACAGATGATTAGCACCCATGCGCCATTCAGTTGTAGGCCAACCAGGCTGGCTGTGAAGACCCACTTCCTGCCCACCTTGTCGGCGAGGGTACCAAAAGGAATGGCCAAGAAGATGCTGGGGATGGCGTCGAACATGTCCTGCCAGCCAAAGATGGTGGCCATTCGCTGTTGCACTGGATCGATCTTGCACAGCTTCTCAGCCACTGTTCCGTCTGGGCCGATGGCAGTTGGATCGTTCTGTCGGTAGTGCGAGAGGCAGATGTTGGCTTCGTAGACGCGGGTTCGAGGGGCTTCGGCCATGAAGGCCCCCATGTCGACAATGGCGATGAGGAGGCATGCGAGGGCGACGAGTGGTACCCATGGCTTTTTCGTCGTCTTATTATTCTGCAATCCGGGCAAAGAGGCCGTCGAGCCAGTCGTCGGCAGAAAGGGGGCGCCCTCTTCTTCGGACGAGTCCCGTGGCGGGTGAGCAAAGTGCGCCGTCATTGCATCGACGGAGGTACGGAGAGGTCGCAAAGACGGGCAGGACGTGTAGCACCAGGCTTCACGAGCGCGTCGAGCTTATAGCAGAGGAAAGCGACGTCGGGGAATGAGTGCGCCCGGCATGAAAGGCCAGCACGGCCATTGTGGCTGTCGGCGCCCTGTCCTGATACCAAGCCCGTGCGGAGGCGCAACGTCAAGGTAGCGCCAGGTGTCGCGAAAGGCAGAGTCCGTGACGCCCGCAGCGGCGGCGCATCATGTCAGCTCCCGATTTAGCTTCTTCCGCCCCACTTCCGCACTGCAATGGGCTCAGTCCAGTATACCTAGGTGGGTATGTATGCAAACGTTCGTGTAATTAGTCCTATACATGTTGAGCCCTGATGTCGACGAAACTCACTGTCAAGAGCAACGTGCAATTGCCTGTATCTGAAGAATCAACTACCTATGTAGGAGCTGTGCGCAACGGTACGTACCTAGGTAGCGACAAAGAACCGTCTTGGAGAAACTATTCATCATGTGGGAATCAAGTAGCGGCAAGCGATGCGTCTATCGACTTCGGTGTATCTTCTCGCTAGGTGCATGTCCGGTCTATATGCTTCACCCTTTGTCGTGACGTGACCTGATGGCCGTGAGCTCCACCAGTGAGCGCCAAGTAGGTAAGTAGTGCAAGACGCCAGAGCATCTGTCCTGCTCAAGTACCGAGAGCAAGATTGGCATGGCAGGCTGACAGGTTACGTAGATGGCAAAGTGAACGGCTCGAATCAGACTTCAGGACGAGCAGAGTTGCAGTCGCATGCATGCACGTCTCGTCCAGCGACTGGCTAGGCTAAGCCTAATAAGGAAGTAAGCATGGCCAAGGTGCAATACCTTGCCATTGCGCCCTGCTTCCTCGACTCCGCCTCCACTTGTCCCTGCACTCTGCCGTCTTCCGGCCCAACCCAGACGCTGCCCTTCGGGGTGATAAATATGCAAAAAGACACATGTGTGCCTCTGGCCTTCCGCCCGGCAGACATCGATCGAGCCTGCTGAGTTTCATGGAGTGAACATGGCCCACACCAGAAACGGAGAGAAGAAGGCGACCCGCCAATGCTGGGAATGCCTCAAACGCCGCCTAGTGTGCGACCACAGCTTGCCCAGCTGTAAGAAATGCCACAAGGCTGGTAGAGAGTGTCCTGGTTACGACGAACAGAAGCCGCTGCAATGGGTCCAGCCGGGGAGAGTGACATTCAGGAAGAGAAGGAGAGACGTGCCGCCAACCGTTTACACCGTCCAGGACGAGGTTCAGAGTGAGAGCACGGACGGTCCAAACGGCACCAACACTGTCAAGAGCGGCGGCTCATCAGACTCGTCCGACGGCACCCTCTTGGCAGCGACCCTGGTACTCGACGACGAGGTGATAAGTCAAGAGTTTATCGACTACTACATGTCTCTTTTGCCATGGATGCTAGACAACGAAGCCTGGTGGGGCAACATCGCCGAAGACCAACGCGAGCATACTCTACGAGACGTGGCTGTACGGCAAGCTGCAGCGACAAACGAGGTCTCCCGAGCGCTACGGGCGGGCGGACGAAGGAAGATTGAAGCCATTGTGAAGCACGGCGCGCACCATGAAGCTGCCAGGCTGCTGCGCTCCGAATCAGACCCGCTGAAGAAGCTAGATAGACTTCTGGGCATGATGCATTCGTACGACCTGCCCATCTACGACTATCTGTCCAACGAGACATGCGAAGTGGTTCAATCGGTCAAGTACTGTGTGTCCGCCGCTCCGCTCTCTGGCCATCCGCTAACTGTCGTAGTCAACGCTCGCGTCTATCCACAGTACAAGACGTCGAGTGACCTAGCCCACAACCCGGCCATTATCCAGTTTCCCTTTTATGCACTGCATCTGCTTCCACCCGCGGTTCATCATACGCTCGTGTGTTTGAGCCTTTATCATTTCTGCTATTCGCTTCCCGCAGGGGCCGGCAGAGCCGTCATGGTGAGCAATCGGTTCAAGATCTTCCAGCATCGCGGACTCGCCATCCAAGCACTGAGCGAGATGATTTCCAAAGCAAAGACCAGATGCAATGACATGACCATTGTCAGCGTTGTCATGTTTATGAGTATGGATATGCAAAACTCGGCATCAACCGACTGGCGGTTTCACGCCCATGTCATGAAGCGACTCATAGACATGCGTGGGGGGCTGATGCAGCTGCTCAGAAACGTGCCCTACCTGGCATCTACGTTGGTCATTTATATCATCATTGCCACCTACGCTAATTGCAGCGGACCGCCAACGCAGCAGATCAACGTTACCGAGCCCATCGAACAATTTCTCGGCGAAGTCAAGGAGATGTATAGTCTGATATTCCCGTACATTCTTTGTCCGCCAGAGCTCTATCCAGAGGTCATTCGAATCAACCGCCTACGCCAGACGATAGCGACATCCATAATAATGGGCGGCGACCCAGATTACTTCCTCGCAGCGCACGACCTTCTCAGCCGCGTCGAGCTATTTGTGCCGGAGGACTGGGCGCAGGCTGGAGAGCACTTTGAGGAATGGGTACTTGTAGGATCAGTACATCAGTCGGCGATTGCTATCTACTGCATCATGGCGATGCAGTCTCTTACTGTTTTTCCCAACAGTCTGGAAATGGGCGCAAAGCGATCCATGCACGGCGAACGACTGTTGGCGGGTCTGAGACGCATGTTGAAGTCTGAACAGCTGAGGAGATTTGCGCTATGGCCGCTTTCAGTAGCAGGCGTTGAAGCTGGATATCGCGACGAAAGTACAAGGTATTGGGTCGAGTGCCGGATGTTAGAGTTAAGCCGGGTTATTGGGACAAATAGCCCGCTGAAGGCGGTGGCGGTGCTGCAGCGCTATTGGCAGAAAGGAGTGCCAGGGTGGGATGAGTGCTTTGATCGACCGTACGTTTTCTTTCTTTGATAGGCGTTAAGGCATGATACTGAAGTCGATAGTGAAGCAACAGTCGTCGGGTGTTGCTGGTAACATAGAGACAGTGGATTGGTGCGCAAGGGTCGATCCCGGGGCGAGTGACAGCCGTGTCGTCGCTGGTGACACGGGCAAGGATATTTTGGAAAAGAGAAGAGGGGGTAGAGAGAGATGGAGTGCAAGTCAAGACCAGTGGCTGGGAAGGGTATAGTTGTACAATGAAGTTATACACAGATACGGCGACAGCGTCAGCGTCGGCGTCGGCGTCGTCATGGTTATCGTTCGAGGCCCTTGTTGTCCGGGTCCTCGTCGCCCTTTGTCTCGGTGACGGACTTGTGGGGACGGCCGGCGTAGAGCATGTAGCCCTTCTCCTCGATGGTGCCGGCCTTTTCGTCGGCCTCTGCGCGGCCGTGGCCAAAGGCGCCCGTCTCGAGCTGGCCCTGGACCGAGATGGGGCGGTTGCCGCGGAAGCGCTTGCGCATATCAATCATGCCCTTTTTGCACTCGGCATAGCCCTTTTGCAGCTGCTGACATTGTGTGGGCAGCGTGTACTTGAGCGGCGGGCGCAGACAGTCACCGGGCGTATTGCGCTCGACCATGATGCAGTCGCTGTTCTGCAGGCAAAACGCCAGGGCAGCACCTGCGATGGAGTCAGCGGTGGATTGTGTGTTGTTTCTTGTCCACCTACGGATGTCTTTGCACGATTGCGGCATGATTGCAGTGTCGCCGAGCCGAGGAGAGGGACGACATGGACGTGAACGGGCATCGGCAAGGCGACGAGCAAAGGCTTGGCGGCGCCGCCGAATCACATGTCAACGCGTCCGCCGCTATGACGATGATGCATGTGCATGGACGAGCAAGTGAAGTGTTTAATTCACGCCGCCCCCTCTTTGGGCACTCTCTCCACGCTCCCACCATCTCGCTCTCGCTCTCAGTGCTTCTCTCAGTACGCTGGCATGCTGGGACTACTAATATAATACCGCAACATCATTTGTAGCAGCAGCAGCACAATCACCACCACCACCAATGGCCCACATCCCCTTCCTCTCGCGCCTGCACCTGCGCGAATACCTCGCCCTCATCCTCTCCATTCTCCTCATCACTCTCGAGTCTCTCGTCGCCGTCATCACCCTCGCTCTGCCCTCGCCCGTCATCTCGCTCGGCTACCGCTTGACCCGCCGTCTCTTCAACCACCTCTCCTCCCCCCAGGCCCGCCGCTCCCGCCAGAAGCAAAAGGGCGTCTGGAGCGCCATTGCGAACGCCAGCGACTTTTCCGAGCTGTGCGAGCTGTACGGTTACCACTGCGAGGAGCACATTGTCCAGACAGGTGATGGCTACTTGCTCGGCCTCCATCGCCTCGCCTGGCGCCGTGGTGAAGACCATGTCCGCGTCAACGCCCCCGGCGGCATTCGCAAAAAGGTCGTCTACCTCCACCACGGCCTTATGATGAACAGCGACGTCTGGGTCTGTCTGACCGCCCGCGAGCGCTGCCTGCCCTTCGCCCTCGTCGACCGCGGCTACGATGTCTGGCTCGGCAACAACCGCGGCAACAAGTACTCCAAAAAAAGCGTCCACACGGCTCCCACCTCGCCCGCCTTCTGGAACTTCAGCATGGATCAGTTTGCCTTCCACGACATACCCGACTCGATTGCCTACATCCTCGAGACAACCGCCCAGCCATCGCTCTCTTACATTGGCTTCTCCCAGGGCACTGCTCAGGCCTTCGCCACCCTCTCCATCCACCCTACCCTCAACCAAAAAGTCGACGTCTTTATCGCCCTCGCGCCCGCAATGTCTCCCAAGGGTCTCACTTCTGGCATCGTCGATTCCTTTGTCAAGGCCTCGCCCGACGTTCTTTACCTAGCCTTTGGCCGCAAGGCCATCCTGGCATCCGCCACCATGTGGCAGTCCATTCTCTACCCCCCCATTTTCGTGCGCCTCATCGACGTTTCCCTCAAGTTTCTCTTCGGCTGGACTGCCGTCAATATCTCGCCTGACCAGAAGCTCGCCGCCTATCCGCACTTGTACTCGTACACGTCGACGAAGAGTGTTGTCCATTGGTTCCAGATCATCCGCAACGGCGTATTCCAGATGTACGACGATGAAGCTCCGAGCCCCATCATCTCTGGCCGGTCCAAGTACTACAAGGTTGCAAAATTTCCCACCAGGAACATCAAGACGCCTATTGTCCTTGTCTATGGCGGCTCAGACAGTCTCGTCGACATCAATGTCATGCTCAAGGAGCTCCCTCGTCATACTGTTGCCAAGGAAATCTCCCATTATGAGCACCTCGATTTTCTGTGGGCCGATTCTGTCGACCAACTTGTCTTCCCCCACGTCTTCGATGCTCTAGAAGAGCATGCAGGGTCGGAGGCTGCAGCTCTAGATCATCAAAGGGAAAGCCTATTCCGCTCTCCTATTCGCTTCGGTGGTCTCCTTTCGGAATCTGGTATCCTGCCAGGACAAAAGGGCGATGGTACGGAAGGTGAAAACGCGGCCGACTCATCAGCACTGCAGTCGAAGAAGACATCCCAGAACACAAAGAGGGCTGGTTCTGCCGATGCGTCCCTCACTGGACAAGGTCCGTCTCCGCAGTCGAGATCCTCTCAGATGTCAAGAATTCCACACCCCAAAGCGAGCTACGCTGCTGCCATTGATCACGACCATTCCCCATCACAGAATACGACAGTGTTCCCACCGCCCGCTGCCAAGGTCCCAATACATACTTCCCAGTCTCCAGCCGCTTCAACAAACGCGTCCCATCTTACCGCTCAGTCTTCGTCCAGCCGGCCTGAAGGTTGGTGGTCGTCCGACGAAGTGGCTGGTACCGAACAGTCGACTCCAACAACACCAAACATGCATCGCAATTCTCGACGACAAAGTTTTGACAGCCAACGTAGTGGAAAGATGAGTAGATTTGGCGATAAAGGCATTACACTGGGTGTCGGTAAGGCAGTAAACGGTGTCATCAGCGGCGAAGGCCATGGTGAAGGTATCGGAGGTGGAAAGGATAGAGAGAATTTATTGGGAATAAGTACGGAAGAGAAGAAGAGGAAGAAAAAGATTATCAAGAGGAGGACAGGCTCAGGGACTCCCCAGACAAGTTGAGAGTGTAGGACTGACTGATTTATCCTGTTGCAAGACAAGGTTAGTGTAAGCTTAAGTGTGCCACTGTGTATCCATGCGTAGCTCGGTCAAACCTGGAGAATATCCCTCCTATCAAAGGAGAAGTCCTTCGCGGCCGCGCAGCTGTAGGTTGGTACATGTACTGTAGAAAGATTGTTTTGATATTGGACAATCATTGCTTATGAGCTAGCAGCAAATAAAAATCGAATGCCATTCGAAGCAGGCTCACTTATAACGCGGAGACGTTATGCAGTCTAATTTAGACTGAGCCGATTACCATCATCCTCTTCCTGATGTTCAGCGCTTGGCCAACCGATCCAAAATCCCGGTCGCCTCTTCTCTGACGCTTTCTACAATTTTCGCTGCGCCCTCCGTTTTTCTGACCAAGCCGACTCCAGTTCCTGCCCATATTGCCGCTCTTCCTTGCAAGCCTGTTGCGAAGCCTTCGTCTTCCCTTTGTATTGCTTCACTGTGTAGCTTCTGGATGTTCTCGAGACTAACGCCATCAAGAAAATCTTGATAGCTGCGCATGACCAAACTGCGTCCATCGTATTCCTCGGGCCATATGTTCGGTCCATACAGCTGATCAAACAGCTTTGATCGTTTGGTGACTTGTCCTCCGTCTTGCGCTTCCAATATCGCAGCCTGGTAGGCAGGATGCAGCAACACCTCCTCGGCAGCAAGAAACCGTGTTCCCATCACTACGCCCTGTGCCCCCAGCGCCAACGCAGCAGCGACGCTTCGTCCGTCTACAATGCCTCCGGATGCGAGGAGTGGTATATCTCCCAGACCTTCTCTTGCAAGCACGTCCGTAGCTTCGGGAACCAAAGAGACAATACTCGCTCCGTTGACGAACCCGTGGCCACCCGCGTCCGCACCCTGAAGACACAACGCATCTGCTTTCGCCTCCTTCCCAACCTGCACAGCAGCTGCTACACTTCCAACTTGGATCCAAATCTTACTGTCTGGCGATACAGCACGAACCTCTTTAGCCCAGGTGGCGTAGTCAGCAAGTTTCGGGGCTCCGAAAAGCCAAACCACCGCAGGCTGAAACTCAGCAACCACGGACAGTGCATCTTTGAGCTGATTGATGATTGGCAGGAAGCCGATACCGACTGGTAAAGTTCCGGCCGTGGAAAGGGGCTCGCGCGACGCAAATATTTCACGTGCGATCTGCAGCTGAACGCGCGCCTTTTCCACTTTGAACTTCGTCCCTATCATACCAATTCCTCCAGCCAACGTAACAGCCGAGGCAAGGGCGCCGCCGGCGTTGTCGGCCATAGGCGCGTTGATAATCAAAGGCAAGGATGCCCATGGAAATGTTTTGTGAAGTTGTGACATGTCGGCGAGAAGATAATGTTTATCTGGCAATACATCCACGCAGGACCTTCTTGGATAAATATAGGTAGAATTTAGCATCCTTGTCTAGAGCTGACATGCAGCTGACGTGAGCGATGTGCTTACGGTCGAACATCATACATTTGTCCACCAATGTCGGGATCGTAATGTAACGGCCCAAGCCCGAACCCTAAGGCCGTTCCAGGTAGCCGCGCATCACGTGCCCAAACCCCTGCTAAGCTAGCTCCTAGGTCCTCTAGTTCTAGTGTGGTGGAACGATATGCTTGCGATATATCTGTCAC
>WODD01000029.1:38874-58743 GCA_019775935.1 Neoascochyta sp. HWLR27 | reverse complement strand
GTTGTGGTGTTGAGCAATTGCAGTTAGTAGGCCTAATAGCTTGTTAGGGTGGCGCGCTCGCTTAGCCGGCGCGCTCGCTATGCACTCACGTTACCATATGTTAGGCTAAACTTCCGAGTGCATACATTGGGCCAGCATACTGACCAAAGTAATAGACATGGCTTATCGAGTTTAGATTGGGGATTTTTTCTTTGGCAAGTCTCTCAAATTCTGCATCGCTGCAGAGTAGGTCTACTCCGGTCACCAAGCGCACATTTGGCCGACCAGGCGCAGATTCGGGCCAAAGCATGTCCTTGAGGTCAACTGATCGGTTAACCAAGGCGGTGATGTTGCTGAATGGTGATGGTGATGGATATGGCTGTAGCAGTTGGTTGACGACAGACCAGCCAATTACGCCTGAGGCGCCGATAACCAAAGCATGATTCTTGGACTCTTCCATGGTCAGAAAGATAGAAAATTGGATCTTGGTATGCTAGGTATGCGATGCAATCGACTTGAGATATATGATCTTTGTCATGAGTGGAGATGAGTCGAACACCTCTAGTCCTAGTCTACTTAGTGCCACTACGTAAGCGCGACGTCTGCGCTAACAGCACTAAGTTAGTGAAAGCCAACACGTGCACTACTGTCTCAACGACCACACACGCTGGGACTGAGTTGTCCAGATGTGCAGACAGGAACTACGAACAATCAAATCTATTCGAATGACTGAAATGATATCGCGTTAGTACAGGATGACATTCTTGAAAGCGCTAACTCGTATATATCTAGCACTATTTACTTCGTGGCATTGCTCCATGCGTGTATATCTATGCCCCTTTGTAGGCCCATTATTCCGGCCCTCCCCGTACATCATATGATACAGTATCAGGTTTTCTCTAGTTCGAGCGACACTTCGGAAAAGTACCTGATTTGAAGGTCATCAGGACCATTACGCTCCTTTGAGCCGAGAGAACCTCAATGCAAGGAGACAAAGTTCTCCTCGTCAGCTCTATCAAGCTGTTCCTTCACTGCCATCTTTTGGGCTCCTTTTCCTTTCGTTGTTTCTCCAGGGCTCTGTCTGTTGACGAATAATCTTGGCGGCCACGCAAACCCGCCGTGCAAAGTAGACATCGATTGTCGCGTGTTCGCATTTGTGTCATTTGTACACTGTACCCTGATGAGACTGGCTCTGTAGGTGGCTGCTTCTTTCAGGCGTTCGAATGCAGGAAGCTCAATCTTGAGCTTTAAGCTATACATTACCCCCTTGAGACTCGCCCGCACGCCCCAAGGAACCAGGAACTCCAATGCCAGGGTGACGGCACTGATAGTAATGAGTGCTGTACTTGCGACAACCAACCATCTTGGGTTGTTCCGATTGCATGTTTCTGAACCGACAGTTCGTGTGGCTTTGAGGATTCGAACTGACCATGTAAGATACACTGCCGACAGAAAGATTTCTAGCGACGAAAAGATAGCGAGAGAAATCTTCTCGAGCATGTCGAAGGATTCTCGATGTGTATCGATGGTATTATCTTTTACCGCCTTTTGAAAACTCAGCTTCTGCACTGTGCCGGGATAAGATACTCACAAGAAGCGAAACTGTAATCCGGAGCGCATGCACACAGATCCCGTTGAGGACAATCAGGCACAGTACAAGCATTATCTTCCATGTATGTGAACACACGAAATGAAGCCTCGACCATAGAACAAGTGACTGCCCCAGCACCATAGCAGCCCACCCGATTCCAATGCCGATAACGATGCCGTACATATTCGTGTGCGTCCCAAAAGCAGCCAGAAATATACTGAGCTGATATACTAGAACCCCGAGCGTCGATACAATGATGCAGGAGAAATAGGTACCACTCCAGCGTTTGGAGGAGATGAATGCCACCAAGAGCAACTCGATGCTGTTGTACCTGCAAGAATGAGCGATGCGAGATTGTATGCGGATGGGAGATTCACCATGCAACTCCAGTCAGTGCAGTGAAAACGACCACCTCTAGCGATGAGGCCAGAGGGCCTTCCGTTGAATCATCTTCAGTAGAAGTCATGGGAGCTGAAATCGTGCCAAAGTGGCTCTTGAGATGCGGTTATGATTAAATATAAAGCTATCTTCACGATCAAAGAACATATGTCATGTCACAGCGTTGGATAGCAAGAGACATTGTAGTGCTGCTTGCAGTTCTATCACGTATGTGAAGCAAATAATTACCAGGGCTCTTCCCTGACGAAAGAGACAGACGGTGATCGGTGAGTGATGCAAAGCCTCACGGACTAAGGTTTCCACCCCGGTGCAAACTCCCTATAACGAACGGGAGACTAGAACGGCCTGGGCATTCATATTCGAGACAGTAACACGCTTCCGTTTAGTGGCAGCGCAGATCTGAGACACTTGCTAGGGTACGTTGAAGCGTCACACACGTTCCTTTTTTCCAGAGTGGAACGTAGCTGGAATGTTGAGGGGTTTAGTAGAGAGATGAAGATAAGCCGAGTCAGTGGAGTAGCCCACATGTGAAGCGAACGCCTCCAATGTCGCTCCGCATATGCCCATCAGAAATCATGCGCGCTTCCACCCATGGGGCATTTTCTAGACGTTCTCCTCATGGCATTTACTAACCACCCGCATTCCGCGGGGTATGCGTAATCTGTATTTGCGGTCACGGTTTCGCGTTACACTCCATCTACTGACCATGCAACGATCATGGCTTTTCTAGAAACCCGGACGACGTGCATCCCACAGCGTGAATGTAGATCTAACTCTCATCTCCACCATTTTTCTTCTCCGCGCTGTCACGTCGCCTTCTCCACGCCTTCTCTGCGCCCTTTTTTTCAACTCCCGCTCCTGGACAGCGCAATTACCGCACTGAAACCCCTCCTATCGTCGATCATGGCCACACATCTCCAGGAGCACACATTGGTCCGATCTACAGAGTAACTCCCGCTCATCCTACACTAGACAGCGCTACACCGTTGTGATTGAAGCTGCCGCCTAGTCGGAGATACACGCTGTTGCGAGTGCAGCGTCCCGATCCGACGTGGCACTTTTGCGGCGGCAAGGCTTGAACAGTGCAACAGCAGCAGGGACGCGCGGACGGTGAGGGTCAGAGGGTGGGACGTTGCAACACGGGATTACACAGGCGCTACTTGCTCGACTAAAGTACACTGGTCCATTTTGGATTACTGATTAGATGTTCCAGAATCGCTCGGGGTACTCACTTCAATTTTGCCCATCTTGGCCGCTGGGCTCTGGCCAAAACAGCCCCTGGGCTTTTGGAATGTGTCTCAGTAGACGATCTGCCTCTAGACGATGTTTCCAGCCTCACTCAGGGTCAGCATGGGGAGATCGTTTGGGGCTGTGTGGACACGGATCTAGACCAATTCAGGGCTGCGCGTGACGTGAGGCTTAGCTTTGGCATCGTGATCCGTCTTGTTGTCAAGACATAGGACTTGCCGCTAGATGTAATGGTGTACTCGCTAGTCTGTACAGGTGGTGAGCTAGGGTTCTTTGTTGAACATCTTCAACGGTTTCAAAAGGCCATATTCGACATATCCAGCTGAATTAGCATTGACTGACACGCTCTTCAGCGTACTGGTTATGAGTACGAAAGATTCAAGTACAATATGGTGCAGTTTGGCGTCGACAACCATCAAAAGCCTGGACGAGGACATTTCCGCGTACAACTACGTAAATTCAGGCACTAAGGTTGACATTACATCCTATGCTGCCATTTCGTCTATACTAGCCGTGACTGCTACTCCTGCTGACATTAAAGAGCCAGGAACATGTGCATTCTGATACAGAGTTTTGGTCCTAGACATGTTCAAACAACTGGAGGAAAAGAGCCTTGGGAAACAAAACAGGGATTGAATATCGTACCATCTGATTTGGGCTACAAAGGAGTGAAGAAGTTGGAAAGAGCCGAGAAAGGCGATGAGTGGGAACAGTACAGAACAAATCTCCTCGAAGCTAACGATATCGCAAAAGGAATGGAACGGATACAAGATCCTGTGTGCGTTGCGAAACCGAAGAGTTGTGTCTTATCCCTCTTTATCCCTCTTGCAAGGATAGGCTAGCGCTAAGGGAAGACGTGTTCGTAAGAACGAAGCTTAGTTGAGGTTGCCCTGGACTTGATTAGAATGAGCTCACGCCATGGTTTACAACAGCGATTGCCTTAGGCCAAGGCTAATTGTAACCACACATGCGGGCTCGCAGATCCGAGCTAATATCGGGGTGGCCAGGGGGGATTTTAAAGGGCCCCCCGCGTGCCTTCCCAAGAGCGCATATAGGTTCCACCGAAATAATTCATCTGCATACCCAACCTTCAGGTGGGTTGGATGGGCAGATAAAGCAATTCAGGAACTGTGGTGTTCGCTCTCGGGGAGGCATGCCGGGGCCCTTTATTAACTCCCCTGGGCTCCCCGATATTGGGAACTATGAGATGGCATATTAGTTATCATGTGAATCTGCAGAGGAGAAGGAAAGGATGTTTGTAAACGTTACCAAAAGGGAGTGGTGGTGCAAGCCCATGGTCTCCACGACAGTACGGACAGCACTGAGATCATTGGCACCAGAGTCCTCGAACACGGCGCCAAGAATGGCTTGAACAGTTGTCGCCATCATATTGTTCGAAACCCTCTCGAGGCCAGGCACCGTGATGATTGCACGGTCTAGACCAAGCTCGAAGCCACGAAGGCCGGTGGTGTTGTTGTTGTTGTTGACAAGATCCTGTTGAATCCGCGTCCACTCTGCTTTAGAGAGACGGTAGCCTACACCAGTCAAACCCAGCTTCTGGTATGTTACGCGCGGCATACCTTGAGCATTACGATATTCATACCACATAGTAGAGAGGATCAAATTCAAAAGCTCGTTGCCGATGATGGCGAGGCGCGTGCTCTTCACGATAGAGTGAGAATTGCCCTCAAAGAACATACTGGTGACTTCGTTGGCCATCTGGATGCTCTCAATACAGTAGAGTATGTTTTGGAAAGTATGTCCAGAGATCCCCTCGATGTGGGCAATCCTTTGGCCGAGGCTGATCATGGCGAATGTGTATGGGAAGTTTCCGTAGGATAAAGCGAACACAACAAGTCGAGGAACAGTTGGATGGTCTGATATTGGAAACGGGGAAAAGAGTAGACAAGGTATCGAGCAGTCCTTCCAAATCGCGGGATATAAATACTTCTCGCAGGAATGCATGTGGTACGACCCTCACACCAGTTCGTCCATCTACAGGACAAATGTTACCTTAGGACCTCATGTGGGGTATGTCCACCTGATACTCAGCCTTGATAGAGCACATCTTTCCTAGAACCCAGCAGTCACGCCGGATCCTCATCTCCTTCTTAGAATCGTGGACCATCAACATGTCGAGACTCAGTGTTGAAAGCGATGACGCAGATAAGCGACCCCGATCCACCTACGTCAGCCCGCAGTCGACCCGCGATCTGAACCGGGAACAGCCCAGCATTTGCCGAGCCCCTACAAGAAGCACCAAACGCTTGTGAGTCCCTTCCGAGCCCATCTTTCTCGCCGTATAGCCGACGCCGGACTCCAATCCGCGGAACAGTCGGCAACACTTGGACAATCACGGGTAGCATAGCATGGAGGACGTGGTGGTAGAGATACCTACCTGCAAGGGACATGACGCGCGACCGTGTGAAACAGTGCTAACTGCATTGGTCATGTAGGAACTTGGTTTCGAGGGTGTGGATAAGTTCGCGCACACGCGGATGCATGATAAGTTGCACGATTCAGTGCACTCCCCGAGCTGGTTCAGAAGACAACACCAGCAGCAGCAGCCGCAGCAGCAGCAGCAACAACAACAGCAACAACAGCGAAATCAACGCCAACAATTTTCGCCTCCACACTCACCCGCAAGCGCAACCTTCGAATCACAATACCAAAACGACATCGAAGCACGGAGCATGTACGCGTCGGATAGACGACAGGAGCGCGAGCACCAGGACCGGAACGATTACCAGGATCGAAATGAGTACCAGGACCGAGGCGAGCCGCGCTATGTGCCTGAAGAGCAATATCACAACAGGCCCAGCGCAAACAAGGCGGTAGTCACGCAAGGTGGCCGTGAATACTACAGTCCACGAGATTATGAAGTAGCAGTACGTCATTGCGCGAATCCAAAGTTTGACCGAGTTGGAGCTAACCAGTAGGTAGCAGGTACCGGCTCAAGGCTACGCCAACGAGATGCGTCACGACCATGGCGAGCAGCGAGGACGGCCTGGACCACAGCGACGGCGGTCGTCATGGTCGCCACAGCGATCGAACAAGGAAAAGAAAGAGTCTCGTCGTGCTCGGTCTCGGTCCAAGGACATGCAGCACCGGATAGCAGCGACTGTAGGAGGGGCGATTATCGGCGGGCTGCTCGGCAGTCAAGTGCAGAAAGGCAAGAAGTTCGACATGCCTGCGACGATGTTGGGGGCTATCGCGGGTGGACTTGGAGCGAGAGAGGCGACGGAGGCTTGGGACAAGAGGAAAACGCGAAGAGAACAAGCCGGCGACAAGCGGGAGCAGACGCATGGCGATCAGGACCGAGGGGGGAGAAGTGACAGGAGGAGTGATGAGAAGCGTAGACGAGAGGATGGTCGAGAAGACCGGCGCGACGGGTACGGGAGAGATGAGTACAGGAGGAACAAGTACGAGCGAGGCGATTATATGCCAGACAGCGACCGACGGAGGTACTGAGGGGGGTTAATGGTTGACGGGTTGACGGTTGGCATGATGGTTGATGGATAATGGATGATGGTTGACCGGCGGGGCTTTTGGTCGGTCAGGCGTCAGACATGGACCGACACCGCTTGGACGCCCACGAAGCTCGAGAAGGGATACACATGAGGCTATAGGATTAAATAAGTAATGAATCGATGAACGACTTGGACTGAGATGGCGACGGATGCGGGAGGGTCGAGTGCGAGACCGGGGGGCCAGCATCAGACGCGGTTTAGCGTGCTAGCGTGTTTCGGGTCGTTCCTTCCACCAGATCTTCTGGAAGGCATGGTGCTCCTTCCTGCCCGAGCTCCCCTCCCGCACACTATCTACACGCGTAGCAGCTCACCCGCGCGCACGACCACGACCCAAGCACTTACGCGGCCAACAACGACCTCAGCAGCACAAGCCACGGTGACGCAAAGAGAGAGCCTGCCTTGATCACTCATTGCCGGCCCTCTGGCCACCCGCCATCCCTCCATCCCACCATCCCGCTTGTCTGCCCTCGTCTGCACACCACTTATCTGCATCCACCCGCGCAGCAAGCAATCGCACCCGCCACCTCCGCACCCCAGGTCCCAGCTTGCTCCGTCACGCAGCATCATGCACTGAACGCTTCACACGACACCGCCCGCTCCCTCGCCTCGCCTGCCCGCCCGCCCGCTCCAGCTCGCGCCGCCCCCACCGCCTCCACCCCGCACCTGAATACCGCCCGCCATGCGCAGATATCGCTCCGGCGGCTCCAACCGCGCACATGGCGGCGTCGCCGTCCCAGATCCCTTCGCCATGGTGCGCGCCTTCGACAGCGACTCGAATCCCGCCCGCCCCATCCGCCCCTCGCCCCTCGCCGCCTCCACCATCCAGGGTCTGCCCCTCGACCTGCTTGACCGCCTGCGCTCCTTCCCCCTCTTTCAGGCCGCCCCCGACACATTCCTCGCCGCCATCGGCCTGCACCTCAAGCCCGCCCTCTACCAGTCCCACGACACCATCCTCACAGAGGGCGAGACGGGCAAGGCCATGTACTGGCTGGTTCGTGGCGCCGTCCGCGTCACCTCGCGTGACCAGGAGAGCACATATGCCGAGCTGAAGCCTGGTGCCTTCTTCGGCGAGATTGGCATTCTCATGGACATACCCCGCACCGCCACCATCATCGCCAACATGCGCTCTCTCGTTGTGCGTCTGAACAAAGAGGACCTCATGAAGGAGCTGCCCAAGTTCCCCAATGTCGAGCGTGCCATCATGGACGAGGCCAAGGAACGCCTCGCAATTCTTGAGCGCAAGAAGAAGGAGCTCACCGGCAGCTCGTCGAAGCGCCCACCCGGCCCTACGCGCCAAATCACTGGTAAACGTGATCGCGACGACGGCGATATCGTCATGGCTGAAAGTGGTACCCTACGAGACGGCGAGGTCGTCAACGCCTACAAGAAGAGAAAGTCGCCAAGCCCGGGTCTCACCGATGCCGTTGCCAACAGTGCTTTTGGCAGCATAGATGTCCATGTGAGATCGTTGCTGAAAGAGCTGCCACTCTTCTCCAGTCTGCCCGACGAGATATTGCACTTTGTTGGAATGCGTGCTCAGCCGTGTTCGTTTCCTCCCTTCTACGACATCATCAAGCAGGGCTCCTCGGGACGCGACGTCTTCTTCATCGTCAAGGGCGAAGTCGAAATCGTCAACGTGAAGCCAGCAGAACACAATGGACAGATGACGTTCGACAAGAGCCGAAGGAAATCAATTGCTGCAGGCGAACATAATTTTCATGACGTCAAAGCCCGATTGAAGGCTGGACAGTACTTTGGCGAGGTCACCAGTCTCTCGCTCGCGCCCCGCCGTACAGCCACAGTTCGATCGGTGTCTTCGGTTGAATGTCTCATGATCAGCGGAGATACGCTCAACCAGCTTTGGGAAAAGTGCACCCCAGACATCCGTCGTCAAGTTGAGACAGTTGCCAAAGAACGTCTGCAGACGGCAAAAGACGACGAAGACGTATCCATGTCGGATGCAGACAGCACGCCCAAGATCGATGAGCTGGCTATCGCTGACAACGTCCGTCCACACACACCAATGCGGAAGAACAGCGTTCCAACCGTCACTTTCAACGGCATCCCCGGCATGGACACAACGGTTACGCCTGCCCGCAGAGATGAGAAAATGATGGAGCCTTTCGATCCAGATCCCTTTCTCAACCTCGATCTAGACAGTGTCAGGTCTAGGTCACGAAGGGGTTCACTCGCCCCTCCCACACCGGAATCGCCATCTAGCCCGTCCAAAACCACGTTTCCCAAAGATCCGTCGCCCATTGGTTCACCGCTTTCTCATTCACCTATTCCCAAGCACACATCGACGCCTCCAGAGCCTGCCTTCGACTTCAAGCGACCACGCACGGTAAGAAAGCCGAGCAGGTATAGCCGTGGCAGGTTGCCTGATTCGGTCCTTGTTAGCGTCTTCCAATATTTCGACATAGGCGAGCTGATGCGGCTGAGACAAATATCGTCACACTGGCACAAGATCATCTCAACCTCACCAGACATTCTCCACGATCTCGATCTTGCAAAATTCAACCGCAGAGTCACCGATCGGGTTTTGATAGACACCATCTGTCCGTTTGTAGGCGGCCGGCCCAAGCACATCAATATGAGCAACTGTTTCCATGTGACAGACGAGGGCTTCGCCGAACTAGCAAAGACGTGTGCTCCTGGGGTCAAGATTTGGCGGATGAAGAGTGTTTGGGACATCACCGGTCCTGCTGTGCTCGAGATGGTCCAGAAAGCAAAGGCTTTGGAAGAGGTTGATCTGAGCAACTGTAGAAAGGTCGGCGACAACCTCCTCGCCCGTGTGATTGGATGGGTTGTGCCAGACCTCCCGCCTCAGATGGCCATGGCACATGCTCAGCAACAAGCACAGATGAACAGCCGACAGAAAGGCAAAGCACAGCAGCAGCAGCCACAGCCCTTGCCTCCGGGCACTGTCGTAGGCTGTCCTAAGCTTCGCCGCCTCACGTTGAGCTACTGCAAGCACATCACAGACCGGTCTATGGCGCACATTGCCGTTCATGCCGCGAACCGGATTGAGGCGATTGACCTGACTAGGTGTACCACCATCACTGATGTTGGTTTCCAGCACTGGAGTGTTTATCCATTCCCCCGACTAACCAAACTTTGCCTTGCTGACTGTACTTATTTGACCGATAACGCTATTGTATATCTGACCAACGCAGCGAAGGGGTTGAGGGAACTGGATCTGGTAAGAAGGCGACACTGCGCATGTGGACGAAGCTGACCATTACCAGTCTTTCTGCTGTGCCCTCTCGGATACTGCAACAGAAGTCCTTGCCCTCGGCCTTCCGAACCTCACACACCTGAACCTCGCTTTTTGTGGATCCGCAGTGTCGGACACATCTCTTCGATGCATCTCGCTCCACCTGCTCGAGCTCCGTAACATTTCAGTGCGTGGCTGCGTGCGGGTGACAGGAACGGGAGTGGAGGCGGTGGTGGAGGGATGCCGGGACCTTGAAGTTTTTGACGTGAGCCAATGCAAGAATCTGGGGAGGTGGCTTGAGGCTGGAGGAGTACAAATGGTACGACAGCGAGGGCGCAGGGTCAAGTTTGAGACTGTTGCCGATGGGCGGTGGAGAGTGGGACAGCAGCAACACTAGCGTGAAGCTGGCTGAGCGTGTTTGAATATTTGGATATATTGGTTCGAGATATTGAAACGGCTGACTGACGATGTACATGGCGCTGTCGACTTGGGGATCACGCATGGCATTGTTGTAGAGCCAAGTCGCATGTTGGGACGATATACGGCGTAACGGCAGACGATAGATTCTTGGCTAATCGCATGATCGTGATACCACTTCAGGTCTGCTATGGATGTGCGCGAAGCGGTGTTGTAACTCCAACACAGAACACGGTGGTGGGTAAAGGAGTCGAGTCGGTCTCGCTCGCAGCATGTCTCCCGAGGGCACTGGACGTCGTCGCAGGGCTGGGGGCCTGCTCAGGCCTTTGTGTCTGTTGCGCACTGAGCGCCGGGTATGTTGGCGCATGGCAGCGTCCCAGCTATCTTTGCAATTTTGCTTCACCCGCCTCTTCACCCAAACCGCTTTCCATAACCCTTGACAACCCCGTCGAGGATTCCCCTCATCCTCTTACACCCCTCAATGCCAACTGCTAACATGCCCTCGAGGCGCTCCGCCCTGACTCTGCTCTCCATGATACACATGGCGACCTTATCGCTGTCGCCCAGCGTCGCAACTGTCAAGAAGGGCAGCTCCATCTCCTCCATACCGTTCAAATCCAGCAGTGGGTCATCGGCACTCGCATTGTCGGCCGCGGAGCTTGATGCAGAGCTGGCTGCCGTGCAGGCGACGAGATAATCCGTCATGGGGACACCAGCATCGATCAGCGCCAGCGTACTCGCGTTCACGCACGCAGCCAGCAGACTACCATCGGCGCTCAGCACATGAACATGCAGCGTGATGGTGCTGTGGGGGTACAGGTGCAGAAGCAAGACGCCTGAAAAAGCTTCGCGCAGACAGTGTTCCATCTCCGAGGTCCTCTTGTCGCCGCGCGCATTCCGCCGGCGATCGACGCCGCTGAAGGGCGCAGCATTGATTTCGAATTCCAGCTTGGCCATGTTGTTGGACCCCCCGCGTGCAGCGGAGCCCCGGCCTTCGTGCGGACCCGTCACCGAGACGAGAATCTTCGTGTTGCCCATTTCCAGGTACGAGGAGCCGTCGGCGGCGGCCTGGGTGCTGATTTGGGCATGGGTACGGCGCAGCTCGTTCCAGCGGCGGCCGTCGAGGCGCAGGAGCGCGAGCGAGTAGGTTGACGTGTCGAGGGGCATTGTGGTGTGTGTTTATGTGCGTGTGCGTGTGGCGGCAGATCGACTGCGCGCGGATTGGCGATGATGATAGTTGATATTGATATTTTGAGCTCGTGCAGGGATCTTGGAGCGCACGGGCGATGGCACCCCCGCTCATGTGACGACGTGGGGACGCGTTCTTTCATTTCACGCGCTGTCGGTCGACGCTGCGATTTGGGCCCTCCATGTAGACGCTTTGCTTGCCTCCACGTCGGCGGCACGACACTGGCTGTCTCGCTGGCCTCACCTACCATACGCCTCAACACGTCTTCTCGTCACCCTAAGGAGCGGGATCTCTCCAGAGCCATGCGCGCTTTCGCCGAGAGTGAGGCGCAAAGTAATAGCGACAGCGACGACGGGCTCGATATCGTCAAATCGTCTCGCCAGACATTGCAGCTCTCGCAGTACATTGACGGTCAGCGCTGCTGTCGCGTGCGAGAGATATACCAACGCTGATCAACCACAGCTCTCACGCAGTCGCAAACACCGCCAGAGGAACCCATCGACCAGCCTGCAGACGACGCAGACACCTCAGAGACCGAGGAAGAAGTCCCTGCAGAGGAATCAGAGTGGTCCGATGAAGACCCCCGCGCCACGTATGCTGAGTGGGTGAACCGCAAGACAGCCAAGCGGAAGCGCGTAGCCGCCGAAACGAATCGTATCCGCGCCCAGAAGAAGTCAAAAGCTTCTGCAGCGTCTAGCATTATCGGGCGCAAACCCGTCCCCAAGAAACGCGAGCAGCATGAGCAGCCAGACTTTACAGGGTTCAGCACAGATCCAACCGAAGGCAATGCAACATTTCTTGATGACCCGATACCAGAGTACATAATCTTACGACACAAGACCTTGAAGAAGCTACATGAGGCTGGGCTAAGGGTTCCGCCGAGCTATGAAGATATCGATTTCTCGGACTCGGACTCTGAGCAGAAACCTCAGCTAGAGAAGGCTATCAAGCCACAACGACGGAAGAGGAATATCAAGCTCGCTGACTCAGGAGGCACTATTCCAGCTCCTATCGCGCAGTGGCTTCGGGATTACCAGGTCGAGGGCGTCGAGTTTCTGCACGAGCGGTTCGTGAAGCAGACCGGGGCCATTCTCGGTGATGACATGGGATTAGGAAAAACTATCCAAATCATTGCCTTTCTCACGGCAGCATTTGGCAAGACGGGGACGAAACGAGATGCAAAGTGCATGCGCAAGATTCGGCGGGCTAGCGACAAGCGGTGGTATCCGAAAATTCTTATCGTCTGTCCTGGCACGCTGATGAAGAACTGGGAAGACGAGCTGGCCAAGTGGGGCTGGTGGGAGGTCTACAGGTACCATGGTAATCCAGCCGATCGCAGGGGAGTGCTCAGCGCTGCGGCCAAAGGTATGCTGGAGATTATGATTACCACTTACACAACATACCGCAACAACGAAAGTGAGATCAACACTATCGATTGGGACTGCGTCATCGCGGACGAGTGCCACCAAATCAAGAGCAAGTCTGCCGAGATCACAGTCGCCATGAACAGGATCAATGCGCTGTGCCGAATCGGTCTAACAGGAACGGCAATTCAGAACAAGTACGAGGAGTTGTGGAACCTGCTGAACTGGGCGCGCCCCGGTGCCTACGGATCAGCTCAAGAGTGGAAGCAGAACTTCAGCCTACCGCTCAAGCTGGGCCAAGCCCATGATGCAACAAACGCCCAGCTCGCCGACTCGCGAAGTAGAGCCCAAGACCTCGTCCACAACATCCTCCCCAGCGTGTTCCTCCGCCGCATGAAGACACTGATTGCAGATCAGCTTCCAAAAAAGAGCGACCGCATCATCTTCTGTCAGCTCACCGAGACACAGGCGGACGCGTATCGCACGTTCCTCGAGAGCGACAGGTGCGAGTTCATTCGCACCGCCAAAGAGCCGTGCGACTGTGGCTCTGGTAAGCCACGCGGGTGGTGCTGCAGCACCGAGATACCTGGCGAGGGCGAGAAGTGGGCCAAATCCATGTTTCCGTGCATGGTGACATTACAAAAGCTGGCAAATCATATCGCATTGATAGTGCCCTCGTCTACGGACAACGAGGAGAAACAGACCAAAGATCTGCACAACCTGAAGACGGCATGCCCGGACACGTACAAGGAGTTGTGGCGCAACCGCGACGCCATCTTGAACATGTCGCAGCGTGAGTTCTGTGGCAAGTGGAAGGTATTGAAACGACTACTCGATTTCTGGCACACGAATGGCGACAAGGTGCTCATCTTCTCGCACTCTGTTCGTCTGCTGAGGCTGCTGAGGGGACTCTTCGATGTCGATGGGACAAAATACAACTTTTCATATCTCGACGGCAGCATGAAATACGAAGACCGGTCCAAAGCCGTGGCAGACTTCAACGCCGATCCCGAGCAATTTGTGTTCCTAATAAGCACGAGGGCAGGCGGCGTAGGTCTCAACATCACATCAGCCAACAAAGTCGTCGTCGTGGACCCAAACTGGAACCCAGCCTACGACCTGCAAGCCCAAGATCGGGCATACCGTATCGGGCAGACGCGCGATGTCGAAGTGTTTCGGCTGGTATCCAGCGGCACAATCGAAGAGATAGTCTACGCGCGGCAAATCTACAAGCAGCAACAAGCCAACATTGGCTACAACGCGACTGAAGAGCGGCGGTACTTCCGCGGCGTCATGGACGAGGCGAGCAAGAAAGGCGAACTCTTCGGCCTCGAGAACCTCTTCACCTTCCACGAACACAACGTCCTCCTCCGTGAAATCATGCATAAGACAAACGTCGCAGAGTCGCGTACAGGCGTCAACGCAATCGACTTTTCTTTCGACGACACACACGCGAGCGACGACGACGACGACGCAGACGACATCCTCTCGAACAAATCCCTCGGCCTAGATGCAGACGACGCAAACACAGCCAACATCAAAGCCCTCGCCGACTCGCTCGTTGTGCCGACGACAGCTACGACAAAGGCCCGCACCCGCACCCGCGACCCCGTCGCTGCCATCCTCACCAAAGCAGGCGTTGCGTACACGCACGAGAACTCGGAGCTCATTGGCCGCAGCGAAGTCGAGGCGCGACTCGGTCGGCAAGCCATGGAGCTGCGCAACGACGTTTCGAGCGCGGGGAGACGCGTCTTTAGAGGGAGCCAGAGCCAGAGTCAGAGTGAGAGTCGATCGCGCGTCTATCGTGACCCGGACGCTTATAGCGGGTCTGAAGACGACGACGCCGACGACTTCGACTATGACTTCCGTCTAGCCGGCGACGCCCACACTGACGGTACCGACGCCTCGCGCCTACACCGCCCAATACAGATCGAGTACCGGTTCCAGCCGCCTGAGGATGTGCGGCGGCGGCTGTTTTGCGGCATGGCGCAAAGCATGGGGTTTGACGACGTGGCCGAGTTTGCGCTGCTTGTAGAGAGCAGTTCGCTCGAAGAGCGGCGGCGCATGTTGGGGCGATTTTATCGTGGGCGGAAGAGGGTTATTGGGCGGTTGTGAAGGTGGAGGGGTGAGGGGGTGAGGGGAGAAGGTGCTGGCTTGGAATGGTGGGGTATTTGGGTGGAGATGATGCTGTGTCGTGGAGGGATAATTGGATGAATATTATGAGTGTGAGACTACAAGCTACTACCGACTAAGAGTATGTTACAAGAATGAAAACACTACACATTACCCACGCCTCCCTCACGTCCTCTCGAGTCATCGCTTCGCATACGCCTTGAGCGGCGGCTCAGCGAGCAGCTTCTGCGGATACGTCAACAGCAACGCGCCCGCAATGGGAATCAAGCCCGATGTAGCCAGGACGTCGTCCAAATCCAACCCTGCAGCCTGGTACGTGCTGCAGACCTGCTGGCGATTGATGCGGTCGACGCGGCCCGGGCCGTCGTGCGTCAGGGCATCGACAATGAGCGCGAAGACGACGGGGTTAAAGAGGACGCCAGCGTGCTCGTAGAAGGAGCCGCCCAACTGGCCGGCGCAAGTGACCTGGACCTCGATGTTGGTGACGCCGACGCGGCGGGCGTCGTTGATAAAGGCCGACGCGGCGGTGCCCGACTGCGGCTGGACGATCTCGTCGAGGAAGCCGCTGAAGAAGGACGTCGTGGGCACGTAGGCCGAGTCGCCGCCGTTGGAGCGCAGCGCCGCCACGTAGTTGGACGTGGCTTGCTGCTGGATCACGCTGGGGTCGCAGGGCAGGTTGATGTTGGGGTCGATGGAGAGGCAGAGGACGTTTGCGAGGACGGTGCCTTTGAAGTCGGCGGACACGGGCAGGAAGTCGCGGACGACCTTGCGTGTGCTCGGCCAGTACTTGAGCGCCCACTGCGTGTCGAGGCCGCCTTGGCTCCAGCTGATGACAGCCAGTTGCTTGCTGTTCTTGCTCACTGATGAGATGTAGTTGATGGCGTAGGCAATATACTCCGAGTTGACCTGCGCGTCACCCAGCATGGCGCCTGGTATGTTGAGCCACACGGGGTCGGCGTACGGCCTGCCCGTCAGCAGCTTGCGCAGGTTGCTGGCAAAGTTTGAGCCGCCATAGGCTCCTGTGCCGGGAACAAAGATGACTGGTGGTTTCTCGCCGTAGGTAAAGCCGGGTGGGATGAAGATGGCTTTGCGCAGGGCGTCCTCGGACAGCGAGTAGGGCGCATCGCCGGTCTCCCTGCGCGGGTAGATGGTTGTGGGCGGCTTGGGGTTGTTGTTGTTGATGCTGTTCTCGCCCGTGGGTAGGCCGCCTCCGAGAACGGTTTTCAGCGTGTCGTCCAGTAGGGGGCCGAGTCCGACAGCGAGCTGGGTGGCGATGGCGGGATAAAAGTCCTGGCTGCCCGTTGCTGATGCCCAGAGGGCTGACTGGCGGGCGGCAACCTCGGATACAGCCGTGGGTCGAGCGTTGGACTTGATCTGGGCCAGTGCCGAGACGACGCCTGCTGGGTCCACGGCAGCGACAGCCTTGTTGACATCGTTGATGAGGCCAGCCGCTACGCCATCGATGAGGCCGACGAGTCCGCCGACGACATCACCAACGAGTCCGCCGAGCAGCCGGCGTTCCTCAATGGCAACCTCAACAGGGGCGGGCGACGTGACGACGGTCGCCGGCACATGCACAGACGCAGCAAGTGACCGCGAGACGAGGCTGACGAGAGCCAGGGAAGCAGAGGTGAGACGCATTGTGAAAGGCAGCGGTCGGGATGGCAGTCGTGCCTTGGGCGTGGGCAGCCCAGATATGTGGCTCAGGGACACTGGTACGGCCCCCCATGGTCACAAACTGACAATTTCAGTCCATGATGCCGATCATTCATGGCAGCGCGACGGGGCCGAGACAAGGATGCCTGGGTGGTGGCATGGCTAGCCAGGCGGGAGATTCGAGCAGATCGACGTAGTAGCTAACGAGGGCTACAGACGCCGCTGACTCTGAGCGGGCAGGTAGTCGTCTAGTTTGGGCGGCAGCATGACATAAGGTTTAGCGTGAAGACTGAATCCGGCTGACAAGGCGCCGTTCGGAACACATTGTGGCCGTGCGGTGCCTGTGCCTGTCGCTGGCTGCCAGTCGCGTGGCCGGCGTCCCAAAGTGGAGCACGCCACGGTCGAGCGTCGAATGCTCTGCCGCGATCTCCCTGCCTGCGCTCGCTGGTGAGGGCAGTGGTGAGGGCAGTGGTGAGGAGGGGTGAGGGTGTCGGTGGGGGCGCGGAGCCCTGAATCTCAGTCCCGACTTTGGGCCGAGGTGAGTACCGTGTCTGGGTCCGGTGAGAGGATAGAGAGGAGAGGAGTAAGTTGCCCAGCTGCCTGGTCGCGGGAGCGGCGTACCGTAGAAGAAGCGGAAGCGGAAGACGAAGTGGGGTGTGAAGTGGTGAAGTGTGGAAGAAACGCGCTAGGCCTGGTAGGGAAGGGCGACTAGACCCAAAAGAGTCGAGGGATCTAGCATCCGCTACCGAGGCGTCCGGAGCATCTTCCTAGACAATCCGCGGAGACATCGTTGACGTTGACGTTGACGTTGACATGATCACGGCGCTCGGCACTCGAAATCGCCATGGTTGGACGTGGTCGAGGTATGTGACGAGGCTGGTGGCTGAAGCAATATCGTCGCCATCTGTAGCGCAACCCATTGCCGCCGACATGGCTTTCTCATCCAGCACTGCCAATCCCCTACGTCAACCAAATACATGTTCAGATACGTATGTGTATGCGTCAACTGGAAGGCAGGTACGCAGGCTCCAACATGGCCCAAGACAAGCCGGAGCCGGAGCCGGGTCCTCAATCAAGCGTTTAGCTTTCGACCTGCATAGCCATCTGCGATTCCCCGACGCAGATCAATAAAAGGTAATGTCCAATCAGTCAGTATTCAACGGGAGAGACAGTCGCTATTGGCCCACGCTCTATCAAATTAATTGCGTTTGCCTCGACGGTCTGGTCTGACATCAGACGACACGACGTCTGGAGCACCTCCTCACCGCACTCACTCTCTCGTCTGTCCCGTTCCCTCACCTCTCCTCCTCACCCCTCCTCCTCACCCACTCCCTCACCCCCTCCAAGTTCACCGCACTAACACACCCCTCCATCCCCCCATCCAGCCACCCAAGCAAGTTCTCCATGCCCATCCTCTCAAACCCAACATGGCTCTCGACGCTGGCCCCAGCCGTATGCGCCGTAACAACGACATTCCGCATCTGCGCCAACCGAGAATCCACCGCGGGCTCCGCCGCATGAACATCGAGCGCCGCGGCCCCGACAACACCCTGTACCAGCGCCTCATATAGCGCGTCCTCATTCACGAGCCCGCCACGCGCCACATTCACCAGCCTCGCCCCGTGCCGAAACCACCCAAACTGCCTCCACGACAGCAGCGTCGCCCCGCTAAACGGCGCCGCAAGCAGCACGCAATCACTGCTCCCGAGCAGCTCCTCCAGCGTCTCGCACCAGCGCGCCCCGAGCGCCCTCTCGCGCTCGGGAAACCGCACCACGTCGTAATACGCCACACGCATCTCGCACGCGGCCACGAGCTTCTGTGCCGCGCGGAACCCGATGCGGCCGAGTCCCACGACGCCCAGCGTGCCGCCATTCGGGTTGTGCGTGCGCGCCGCGATGTTCGTGTTTGCGTCGACAAACCTGACGACGTCGCCTGAGCGCGCGGCTTCGAAACTCCACCCAAACAGCCGGTACACGGACAGCACAGCCCACAGCGCCGCGTCAGCCGCGCTCTCGGTGCACGCCGCGGCAGCGTTACAGTAGATGACCCCGCGCGCCGCCAGCGCCGCCGTGTCAACCCAGTCGAAGCCTGCGCCGGCCGACGCGAAGACGCGCACGCTCGCCGGCAGGTGAGCGATGAGCTCGGCGTCCCACGGCGCCATCTCGTTGCCTGTGTTCCAGAAGGGGCGGTACAGCGCCGTGAAGGGCCCCCAGGTGTTTGCTTTCAAGGCCGCGATGAACTCGGAGCGGGACTGCGAGGGCGCGCGGATCACCGTGTAGCGCGTCGAGAGGAGCGCGTAGAGGTCGTGGTTCCATTGGATTGCGGCGCCGAGGTGGACGAGGATCGGTTTGGGGGGTGTAGTGGGCGAGGTGTCGTCTGCAGCAGCAGCTGGTGGTGGTGGTGGTGGTGGTGCGTCGGCCATGTCTACAAAACCAAACAACCGTCGAGTCGAATCAAATCAAATTGAATCAAAGTATCCCGTCGAGAAACAACAGTCGCAGTCGCAGTATCGACACCAAAGCCAAATACCAACGTCAACGTCGACGCCAGTGTCAGTGTCGACATCACACACCACCTCGCCTCGCCTCGCCACCACGCACCACACCACCACCCCTCTAACGTGGGGCAGCGAGCGGGCGGGCGGGCGGGCGAGCGGGCGCCTCCCGATAGCACGATAAGCCCGACCTCTCACCTATCACGTCGTGCCGTGCCGTGCCGTCTAATCAGACACTGCACGTGGCGGCGCCGTGCATATGCACATGCACATGCACGCGGGCGCACGCCGACGCACTGGGGGGTTGGAGATGAGATGAGGTGAGGTGGAGGGTTTGTATATGTAACTACGTGAAGTACGAAACCGATGTGTGTGACTAGTGAATTGGTGGTTCGTCTATTTATTCGTTTCTTCATTTGTTCGCTGGGTCGCGCTGCAAATGCCGTGACTACGAGTATAATGATACAATGTACATGCCGGTACAGTGAAGGCTGTACTGCGAGCGCTGGGACGCGTGGTCTGCGTGCGACGGCTGCAGGTATAGTGGAGGGGAGAGTCAGTTGTTTTTGTCCTCATCTTCGTCCTCATCTTCGTCATCATCTTCGTCATCATCTTCGTCCTCGTCTTCGTCCTCATCTTCGTCATCATCTT
>WODD01000029.1:1744-38796 GCA_019775935.1 Neoascochyta sp. HWLR27 | reverse complement strand
CCCCCCACCTCCCGCTCACAAAAACTGCATGAGCCCCATATGCCCGCTCCCCGCGTTCCCAGCAAAATTCACACCCCCATTCGTGCCCCCGGCCTGCCCCTCGATGCCATACTGACTCACCATGTCGTCCCACATGGTCCAGTCGATGTTCCCCGCGCCATCGACAGCCATGTCGCTGGGCCACGTGCCGGCTACGTCTACGTCTACGTCTACGTCTACGTCTGCGTTGGCGCGGTAGGCTGCGGTGGCTGAGGGCGAGAGGTTCGCCGCGGCGGCGGCGGTGGTGGTGGTTTTGGTGGTTGTGGATGTGGATGTAGGAGGGAAGACGGGCTGAGTGGGTTGTATTGCGGGCGCAGGCATGTGATGTGCGTCTAGTTGGGCGTAGTCTGGCAGCATCGTGCCGTCGTATGTCGTCCCTGCCATGATGTCGAGCATGACGTTGTCGAAGCCGAAGTTGGTCATGTCGTTGAAAGCTTGGCCAGGCGACACAACCTTGTGTGCTTGCTGGCTCTGGCTATGTCGCTGGGCTTGTACAAAGCTGTCGCCGTCTCGCCCCGTCGCGGGCCCGTTCACGCGCAGTGTCTGCGTTACCGACGGGCTATCGGCCCACGACACTGGCGACATCATCGGAACCGTCTCGCCCAGCTTCGGCGCCGACGGCCTCAGGAGCCTGTCCAGGTTCTCGGAGCTAGGCTGCATGAGCGAGGCGGACGGCGAAGTCGTCGCCGCGGCGTGCTCAAAGGAAGCGGCAGCCTCAAAATACGACGGGATGAGTATATTCTGGCCGCTCTGGAGCGCGAGGCTAGCCTTCTCGAGCATCATCTCGCGCTCGCGGGCGGCGCGTGCTTTGGCGAGCAGCTTGCGCAGCGGCATCCACAGGCAGCCCTGCTGGCCCTTGCGGTTGGTCGACGAATCGTTGAGCGGGAACCACCAGCGGCCAGCCGTGGCTTCGAGGGCGCGCCAGGCGCGCTCGACGGCTGCGCCTTTGGTGCGCACGCAGAGCTCCGACAGGAGGAAGGCGATGGCGTGCCATTGCACGTAGGTCCGGAACAGCCAGCCCCATTTCATGGTGCGCGCCTCCGTCTCGAGGAGGATCGAGTACTCGACGTTCTCGAGCGATGTGATGAACAGGCGGTCTTTGGTGGCTTGCGGCAGGGACGCACCGCCGTCTTTGCGCTGGTAGGGGTGGTATACTATCAGCCACATCTTGCTCATGATGAGCCGCGAGATGGTCGCCGTCACCCAACACAACGGGATCGTCATATCGCAGTCTTTGAGATACTTTTCTTCCATTTTCCGGTGGCACTCGGTGATCCAGCGTTCTTTGTCTTCGATGGAGAGGCTGGGCTCGGTCAGTAGAGGGCAGGGATATAGCTGGGCGCGACATACTTTGCAAAGAGCTGGTTGCATCTGACAGGCCCAGGGGGGATGTACTGGATGCGGCGCAGGATGTTGGCGACTTCGAACCTGACGAGGCTGAAAGTCATATCGGTGAAACCCTGGCGCTCCTCTGGGAAATCGGCCATGTCAGGGTGCATGTCGGCGTCGTTGATGTTGAGAGGCTGTCACTGAGTTAGAAGCAAGACAGAAAAGAGAGAGCTCATGACATACCATTTTCGTGTCAAACTGCGCCTCGACAATAGTTGGATCGCAGCCATGGTCCTCAGAAGACCGCGAATCCAACACACAGACCTGCCACCACAGGCGGCGGCGCATCTCAATCTCATAGGGCGCGAGATTGAAGTGGCTGCCGTCGCGGTGTATGCCGAGCGTCTGGGCGATGCGGACCGCCAGGCCGGTGAGGGTCCAGATTTTGCGGGCGTCGTCATTGCGGCGGAGCAGGATGAGGAAGACGACAAAGGCCTGCAGGATGACCATTTCGTCGCAGTAGAGGAAGTTTGCGCGGGCGAGGGCCTGCTCGAGGGCAAAGCGGTAGCGGTTCAGTAGGGCGGCGCGGTCCTCGCCCCAGCGGGTGCGGCACTCGTCGGACGTGGTGCTCGTGACGGCGCCGTAGTAAATGGCAAACAGCAGCGACTCGAGGCCCTTGGGAACCTTGTCCGGGCGCACAATGGCGTCGGCAAAGGTGAGGCTGAAGGTGGGCACATGCAGGACCTTGACCAAGGGCTCGACGCTCGACTGGTAGATGTCCCAGAACTGGCGGGCGAGGTCGGGCGTGGGATGCAGGGCGCGCATATCGACGCTGGTAGAGCTGTAACCGAGGATGAAGCCCTGGTGGTGGTGGTTGCTGGCATGGTCGGACGAGGGCGAGTGGGCGCCGTTGCTGTTGTTGTTGACGTCGTCGTCGTCGTCGTCCGAGGGCTCGATGAGGACGGCCTTAAGATCCTCGACTTCGTTGTTCAGGCTGGCCCAGAAGCTGTTGTTGATGTAGCGGCTGCGGCCCTTTTCAATGACGAGGCGGCCAAAGCGGTTCTCGAGGCCCTCGACGCTGTTGTCGACGGCTACGGAGGCGCTGCCGGCATCCGTCTTTTCAAAGCACGGATTGGGCGCATGAGCAGGAGCCGATGTGGAGACGGCGGCAGCGCTGCTGCTCTTGCGGCTGGTGCTCTCGCGCTCGCGCTCGGCCGCCTCGTGCTCGTGCTCCTCGACCTGGGCATTGAGGTTCTGGACGACGCCCTCGAGGCGGCGCAGGCGCTCGAGCAGCTCGGCGTCCGGGGGCTTCCTGGACTTGCGGGGGGCGCGGCCTGGGCCGGGGAAGACGCACTCGATGCGGGCGCGCAGGCAGTTCGCGCAGGGATGCTTCTTGTCGCACTTTACCTTGCGGCGGCGGCAGGTGATGCAGGAGCGCGGGTTGTTGAGGGGTGCGGTCGCGGTTGCGGGGGCATCGTGGTGGGTGCTGGTGTCGTCGGACATGGCGAGACGGACAGCATGTGGGGCATGGGAGGGTGAGGACGACGAGGAGGAGCAACAAGGGACGATGATATGAGTCGAGCGTCAGTGGGCGCATGCATGTACGAGAAGGGCCATCACTAGCTAATATGGCGGAAAAGGGCGTCCCATGTCAGCCACGAGGCCTCTTAAGTAAGACGCGGCTTTTATTACCTATCCTATCCACTGCCACTGCCACTCATTCAGTCTTTCAGGCCGTCCACGCCGCCCGCAGTCGAGTTTCTGCTGGCCATTCACGCCGTCGAGCCTGCTGTCAGCGCGCCGTCTAGACGCTGGACCGCCTTTTCTTAGTCAGTCGTGCACATGTGTCTATCAGAGTAACTATATCAACTAGTTAGGTCTAATTACATATGCTCCTCTGTCGTGACGATGACTCCTCTGGCTAATAATCACGTGACGGGTGCCAAGGTTCGTCACGGCAAGTCGCGGCACCACGTCAACGTCTATCAATGCCAGTATCAACACCAACATCACCATCACCATCAAGCTACACCTACATCGCCTCGACCTCCGTCCAACACCCTACATCTACCGCACCCACTCCACCTCCCATACACCCCACAATACCACCCATGCTGCAGCAAAAAGCTTGCCTTGACATAAGCATTTAGCTCTGACATCTAGCCCGGCGCCACACCCTAACCCCGCCCTTGTACACGCTCAACCCCTCCACTCAATTCAGTCACCAACCACCACTGCCTACACCGCCACGCCCAGCGCCTCGTACACCGTCTTGATATACTGCCAGGTAGCCTCGGTCCCCATGACGCCCTGCCCCATCTTGTTCATCATGTATGTGATGGTGATGCCACGCCCGACATCCATGATAGCCATAGAGCCGCCCCAGCCGCCCCAGAAAGCAATCTCGCCCTCGGGCAAGCCCTGCACCGCCGTGTCCTTTCCCCCCAGCCCGTACCCGATGCCGAACCGTAGTGGTACGCCCAGCACCTGATCGCTCCCAAACGCCTGCTCCTTGAACACGAGCGCAATCGTCTCCGCCGACAGCAGCTTGACCCCGTCGACGCTGCCCCCGTTGGCAACCACAGACAGCAGCCGCCCGATCCCCCTCGCATTCGTGTGCCCGTTGGCCGCGCCCACCTCGGCTGCCCGCCACATGGCCGTGTTGGCCACGGCCGCGTCCATCTGCGGGTTCAGCAGCGTCTTGACGAAGAACGGCGGCATCCCCAGCATCGCGCCAATGTCCTCGAGGCTGCCGGCGGGCGGCGGCGGGATGATTTCCGCAATGCGCTCGACGTCTTCCTCCTTTGCGCCCATCTGGAAGTCCGCCCCCAGCGGCGCACACAGCTCCTCGCGGATAAACTGCGTTAGCGACTTGCCCGACACGCGGCGCACGAGCTCGCCGACGAGGTGGCCCATGGTCAGGCTATGGTATCCCGACGCGGAGCCGGGCGTCCACCAGGGGGCCTGCGCCGCAAGGGCCGCCGTGGCCTTGGCCGTGTCCGCCAGGTCGTCAGCCGTAATTTTGTCCTCCCAGCCCGAGACGCCCGACGTGTGGGACAGGAAGTGGCGGACCTCGACGTCGTCTTTGCCGTTTGCTGCAAACTCGGGCCAGTACTTTGACACCTTCTCGTACGGGTCCAGCTGGCCGCGCTCAATGAGCACCAGCGCTGCCAAGCTCAGGATCGTCTTGGACGACGACCACACGTTTGTGATGGTGTTCTCTTCCCACTCGCGCGTCTGCGCTGCGTCGGCCCATCCGCCCCACAGATCCACCACGTTCTCGCCCTTGATATTGATGACAAACGACACGCCCGACTCGACGCCCGAGTCGACGTTGGCCTGGAGCGCTTGCTCGAGCGCCGCGAAGCGCGGGTCGCAGGTTCCGTGGAGCTTGGGCATTGTTGATGTTGATGTTGTTGTTGCGGTGTAGTTAGCTGTGGTGGTGGTGTTGATGAGTGGTAGGTAGGTAGATAGACAAACAACCTCCCTCAGCCGTGGTCGAGTCCTATATATACCGCAGCCCACGCCCTGTGCAAATCCAGCTTACCCATTCCCCCAAAGTGGGTCGGTCAGCCAATATGTGCACTAATGGGGAGAAATAAGCTGAGTCAACGACTCGAGCATCCAGACGTTAGAAAAACGCCAAGCCTTCCCCCCGCTTATCGCACACGCGACGTCGCTGGATTGCTGATGGAAGCGGGGCGCACCCCCCGGACAGCGAATGCTTTACGGTGGATGCTCCTTGCCTCGGCAGAGCTGGACCACATTGAGTTGCATGGTGCGTGGCATCCCAAGCGCCTACCTACCGCAGGTAGCAGGGTAAGCGCGTCTCGGCCGAGAAGGGGTCATGTTGAACACGACGCCGAGCTTCCCTTTGGATAGATGCCTGGTACGCGCGCGGAATGGGGGTTAGGTAGGGAGCTTTGTCAGCACCAGGTAAATACATACCTTTGTATTTGTATCACCCAGCTGTTTCTCGTCAGCGCCAAGTGTACTTTACTCGACGTGAGAGGGCACTTGAACAGCATGAGAAGAAAACGTGCGCTTGGTAAACGGCTTACAGGGGGTCTAGATCCATCTCTACCTTGGCATCCTAAAGAGGTAGATGGAAATAGGTACGTACCTAACAGACTATCCAGCAGATACACCTCCCTACCTACTTGAGGAACTTGTTCAACAACCCCTTCCCTTCTCTAACCAAGTTCTTAACCTCGCCCTTCAAATTTCCCACCCCGCCTCCACCCCCATGCTGCCCGTTCGCTCCCCCAGCAACATACGACCCACCTCCCCCACCGTGTCCGCCCGCATGGCCCTGCCCGCCACACGCACCACCAGGACAGCCCTGAATGAAGTGATTGACATCAGCACAGCAGCGCCCGCACTCGCCGCTGCCCATGAAGGGCCCAGCGTGGCCCCAGCCGACGCGCATGACGCGCGCCTTGCGGCCCTCCCAGCCCGTCTTCGCGTCCGTCGCGTGGAACACGCCCCAGACCTCTGGGCCGCCGGGCCCGTTGACGAGCACAAAGTTGCCGTGGCCCGGCCCGTACGGCGGGCTGTCGTCGCGGCTTGCCTGGAGCAGCGGCCGGTTCGATTTCGCCCACGAGCTGGCCTCCAGCGGGTGGCCCCCCGTGTAGTACAGCACGTTCATCTTGTACTCGTGCGTCCAGGACCCGGCGCACGAGTACACGAGGCCCATCCAGCGGCCGTCGGGCGAGCACAGGAACTGCGGTCCTTCGTTGATGCCGCTCGAGCCCGAGAACTCAAACGGCAGCTCCGGCGTACTGATGCGGACCGGCCGGCCTGTACACTCGGTTGGCGAGACCATCTCAATGATGTAGATTTCTTGGCGCGACTCGTCGGCGTGCGTTCCGAGCGGCCAGCCCGAGTACGCGAAGAGCATGGATCCGCCCAAGGTGACGACTGTGCCGTCGATGGCCCACTGCTCGTCTGGCATTCCGCCGAGACGGCCGTGGAATGACCAGACGTTGGCGTCCAGTGGAGAGGCATCAGCAGACGGGCCCGTCAGAACAAACATGCGGTGTGACTTGTTGCCGTGTTTTGGGTCGTCTGCTGCAAAGTAGACATACCAGCGACCGTGGATCGAGTGCAGCTCTGGCGCCCACAGGTCGCCCGAGTAGGGCGTGTCGGGCGGTGGGCGCCATACGACGTCCTTCTTGCATCTCTTCTCAAAGTCGAACAGGCTATCCGCGGACCATATCTCGATGGAACAGCCAGTTGTAAATGTCTTGGAACCCGTCAGCCAGCTTTCCAAACGCGCCTCCCTTCGAGCATCCTCACCATGTAGTAGGTCCCCTTGTCCCAGAGCACGTACGGATCTGCGCAGCTGCGGTCGGTGATGGTCAGGATCGAATCATTGTAAGGCGGCATCTGCATGTGCAGCTGGCTGGGGAAGTTGGTCATTGTTCTTTCTCTTGTTGCAGTCTGCTGCCGTCTGGTGTTCTCGTTGTCTTGTAGTTGGTTGTATGTGACGTCGAATCGAATCGGATCCTCCAGCTGTGCTCAGGATACCAGCCCCAAAATGCAGCTTCCGCTTGTGAAGTAACAAAGTCTTCTCCAGAGCTACGTGATAAGAGTCAACTCGACACCGCTCGCGCACCCGCACAATGCCATGCCACGCCATAACCTAGGGGTCCAGCCAGTCCCCACATGACTCTGTCACAGGATACGTAAGACCCTCTCCGCTGACGTCACCACGCGACAGCTGAGGGTGCTAGCACTAGCACAGCAGAGAGCCGGTCCGTTTCGCCCTGGAGCGAGCGAGCGAGCGAGCCATCAAAAGTCACGAAGGGGCCGGCGGCTCTTGTTTTCGGTGCCGGCGAGTTGCGACTTTGGTCGTGGTTGACGCGTGCGGGGTACCTACTGAACGTGCGTGGTACCTACATTGACTGATGTGCCTAGCACGACCCAGGAACCTGGCAGAGCGCACTTTATCCCGTCCCGTCGCTGCGGCATATCTTAGTCTCACTCACACTGCAGTGGAACCGCACAGGGTGCAGATAGCCGTCTTCAATTCATCCTCTCTAACTACTACCTACTCGTGGATACCAGGATTACCATGTACCGATTATCATATACTCGACTTGTGCGCCTCAAAACATCATGCTGTCCCGCTATCCAGGACGCAATTCGAGGCCAACCCTAGCCACCATGACGCAAATGTCGGAGCCTGGCTGTCACCATCAGACACTAGCTATTTAAAGGTACAGGATAAGTTCGTTTCGGTGCGTGCTCGCTTGCTGAAGCGAGGTATAAAGAAAAAGTCAAAAGCATAACGATGCAGACAAACGCAGCTCGTATGGGCACCACACGGCAGTGCCCTGAGAGGAATCGTAAACGCTGCACATACACTAACGCAACGGCGAAAGAGTAGTCGTAAAAGGAAAACAATAGCGATATCTTGAACAGGCGGTTAAAGGGGTGCGTGGTAAGATGCGGCTGTCATCGACCCATGTAGCCTAAATATCGGTCTTCAGCGTCTGCTCCACGGTGAGCTCTCCGGATTCAATGCGGTCAACACGAAGGACAAGTTCCTGCACCTTGTTAGCACAACTATCGCCGTTTCCAAAGCATAAGCACCGTACCTTGAGAGCCCGGGCAGTCTTGAACGCGAGCGGGGGAATCTTGTCGCGGCCTCCGTCGCGAATGTCGACAGCAAGCATGTTCTGCCTGCAGTCGTCGAGGACTTCGATCACAGGAATAGCGTGCTTCTTCAGCGCTGGATTGGATAGTTGGTTGACGGCACTGTAGGTCCTGTTTCCGGTGTCGTCGACCGCTCGCGAAATGTCCTGGATGTAGTCGTAGATCTGTTCCTCCTCGGCCGGACTTGACACGGGGTTGGATCGAATGAGGTTGACAAGTGGCTGGATACTCTGCACCAGAAGCGCTGTCTGATCTTCGAGATAATTCTGCATCCAGTCAGCAGCTGACCCAAAGTCGCACAAGACCCTCAACGTGCCTTGAACTCGGTCATGCCGTTGTCGTCTTGACCGCCCATGTCATTGGGGCCGGTACTTTGACGGTCGTAGCCGCTATATGGGGAGCTGTAGTCGCTGTATCTAGCAGTAGTGTCGATGCTGCCATCCTTGCTGCCCATTCCTCGCTGGTGCCCACGAGAACTCTCGCCGTTGCTGTTACGGTTCTGGGTTCCGTTGACGCCGTACACGCTGGGCTTCAACGGCATTGGCATGTCGTTGATCTCACCAGCCTCCTCACGCTCGAGCTCGTCTTCGGGAGAGGGGCGAACCTTGACGTGCTTGAGCAATTCGACAATGGCAGTCGAGAGATGGCTGGCAGCAGCATCCAACAGACTGACGGGTGACAGACCGTTAGAAGAAGCGTGGTTCTTGGTGGCGGTGATGAGGTTGTTGGCGGTAGCACTGACACGAGACTTAAGCTTCGCCTGCTGCCTCTCGGGACTCGACATAATGTCGCCGCTGATGCTGCTAGTTGGCGATTGCATCTGCGAGAGAGGCGTGCTGTCAATCTCGCCAGTAATTGCACGCACGCATTTGACAACGGTTCGCATGCTCTCGAGAGTTTGTTCTGGGTCCGCTTTGCGTGCAGTCTGAAGTAGGTCGTCGATGCTGAGCTGGAAGTTGGTGACGTGCACGTCCTTGACGAGCCCGTCCGGGGTGGTGAAGCTTGCGTCGCGCGTGTAGTTTGCGATGCTCGGGGACGCAAGTGACGACAGACCTATCGACGATGCCTTGAGGTTCCGCAACTGCGTCTTGGAGCGGGCGTAGCGAGACTTCCACTCCTTGAGCTCAGCCTCTAGCGCTGCTACTTGGCTGTTCAGACGTTCCTCCTTTTCCACTGCAGCATCGCTGCGTGATGAGAGCTCTCGCATCTCTTGAAGGAAAGTCGAAGCATCGGTGCGGACTTCTTCCGTTACACGTTGCTGCTCGTTCAGCTCCCGCTCCAGATCCTCGCATCGCTGTCGCCACTCATCGCCGCCGCTGTTAAAGGCTTGCTGGGGAGGGTTTGACTCGAGGTCGGCAATTTGGGCTCGGAGGCTTTTCTCGACATCGCTGTTCTCGTTGCGCAGCTTGTCTATCTCGGAGCGAAGGGAGAAGTTGAGGTTTTCGGCTTTTTCGACTTTTTCTTCCAGCGAGAGGCGGAGATCGTCCCATTCAGCGCGCATCGAAGCATTGTCCTGATGCATGTTAGATACGTCAAAACCAGTCGCTACTGTTGGACTTACGCCATCCCGGGTGGTGTCAGCATTCTTCAGCCTCTGTATCTCTTCATCTTTTTCTCGCAAGGTGCTCGCTAATGAGTCTGCCTTATCTTGTAGCTCTCCTATCTGTCTTTGCAAGTCCGCCGCCATGCTCATGCTCTTTGCGCTTTTGTTGGTCTGCCGTCTAGCAGCGGCACCCTCTAGGTCAAAGGCATCGTCATCTGCAGCGCTGTCGTCGTCGTCGTCTTCCACCATTGTGCCTTTGTTCGGTACGATGGTGTTTTGCTGGAACGTCTTCGGGAGCGGTCGCCCAAAGTCACCGGATGGTGACATGCCTCCTGGAGGCCCCTGCATTCGTGGATCTCCTCGTGGGGCGTTGCGTGGGTCGCCTTGAGGAGGTGGTCCTCGATATCCTCCGGGTCCTGGAGGCGGACGGCCGCCCATGTTGTTGGGTCCCATGTTGCCCGGGCCCATGTTGTTTGGGCCCATCCCTGGCCCCATCCCACCGATGCTGCCATTGGGAGTGCGTGAGCGGGTCGGTGGCCCTCTGTTGCTGATGCGACTCGCAATGCTGGCGGCCGGGCTTGCTGAGCGCGGCGGCAAGTCTCCGTTTGTGAATCGGGGGAACCTGCGCTCGAGCTCGTAGAAGACATCGGTGGCGAGTTGGCGGAAGCGCTCGAGAGGCAGCGTGGACAGCTTCTGACGGGCCTGGTTGCGCTTGGGGTGGAACGAGTTCTTTGGCAGCAGGTATTTAGGCGTATCGTTTCCTGGGGCATCGGGCCCTCCGCGCTTGCGGTCCTGCTCGCGGCGGAGGCTCTCGTCGTAGACGTCGGTGCTGAGTTCCTGGAACTGGATGCCCGAGAGACGCGTCAGCTTGTCCTTTGCGCGGCTAGGTCGAGGGTTGCCCTGGGCGTCGTTGAGGTATGGGCCGAGATAAGACTTGAGGACGCGAAAGTGCTCGGCCAGCGTTTCTTCGAGGACGGGCATATTGCGGTTGCCGACGCCGACGTCGCTCAGGCTGGCGGCATAGAGGCCGGTGCCGTCGCTGGAGCGGCCAACGGAGCTGGGGGGAGAGGGGTTGCCGTTGGACTGGGAGCGCATGCCATTCAGCATTCCGCTATCGGGGTTACTGCCACCATAGATGCTGGGCGGCAGGGTAGGCGAGTAGGGGTTTTCGCCGGCAAAGCCCTGGTAGCGGCCAATGGGAGACCAGTCTTGGCTGTCTGTCGAGGCGGGCGACAGCGTGCCATTACGCGTGTTCATGGTGCGGCGGGCGTGTCAGATATGGGGTTGAATTGGGGGTTTCGGCGGGCGCTGCGGAAGTGGCTGCTAGCGTGCAGAGGGCGGCGCAACGGAAACGGATACCGACTCGAGCGGTGGCACGTTGTAGTGTGAAACGAGGGCGGCGGTCGAGGGCGCTTCCTCTGCTGCGTGTGTACTTGTGCGTGTGCGTGTGCGTCTGCGTCTGCGTCTGCGTCTGCGTCTGCTTCTGCGACGAGGACTCGAGGGACAGGTCGAGGAAGCTAGCTAGTAGCTGTTGCTGTGGCTGTGGCTGCTGGACCCCGCAGCGCAGCAGCAGGAGAGACGGCGGTGGGAGGGCGCGCCAGCAGCTGGGGCAGTCGGGGCTTATAGCCAAGGGAGTGTGCCTGATGTCAACGCGCCTGTCGCCTGTCGAAGTGTCGAAATGTCGGTAATGATGCCCCTTTCACGCCTTGGCTGTCGAGATGGAGAGGCAGTCGGAGCGCTAAGTTCAGCCGGCCTGGGGGGAGTCGACGAATGACACGGGCCTGCTCTCTGAAATCCCTCCAATTCCTGCCCATGTGGAGCGCCTGGAGAGATGCCGCCGCCGGGACGGCTCAGGGTCACGGGACACGGGTTAGCGGTGGTGATGGTGAGGATGGAGATCCCTTTTTCCCCTTATTCTCTTATCGGCGCCGTTCTTTTACTGCGGCTATGGCTGCTGCTGCTACTGCTGATGCTGATGCTGGCGACGATACACAATACCTACCTAATCATCGTGCCCGGAGTCCAGTTCCTCCCGCAAATCGGGAAACCGCGACGGGCTCCACCCAGCGCGGGCCCTCGCGCCCTGGCCCTTTGATCCATTCACCACCGAGCTCCCACATTCGAGACCGAGTCACGGCACACAAGCCGGTTTGTGCGCAAAAAGTGGGCCCTGGCGTTGCGTGTGCCAGGCCCGTGTCAATGCCCATGCTCTCCTTGCTGACCATGCTGCCATGTCCTAGGTAGGTAGCTATTATTGCAAGCATCTATACTATCTGCCCATCTCGCTACCACCATATCGTCAGCCTCACCCTCGCCGCCTTCATCGCACCCGCTTGATCTTATGAGCGGGCTGCTTCTTGCAGTCTGGGCATAGCCAATCTCCAACGGGCTCCTCTTTGATCCCCACACACTCCCAGTGGAACCACTGGAACTGGCAGTTGTCGTTGTCGCACGCCACCATGTCTCCAAAACTCACCCGCTGGCAAAAGCAGTACTTTGTGTCGTCCGACTCCTCCTCGTCCTGCTCTGCACCACCTGCCCCAGACACATCCTCGTCCTCTGTCCCACCCTCGCTCGCCACACTCTCGTCATCCGCCGTCGTCGACGGCGATGTTCTCGATCCCCCCTTGCGACGCTTCTTGTGCACTCCAGACTTGGCCGTCAGCGCCGCCTTGCGCAGCGGCTGCTGAGGTTTTGCCTTTTTGACCGTGAGCGCATGCTTCTGCGGCCGAGGCCCTACACTCCCCGCACGTGATCCAGGCGTCGACGGCTTCGGCGTCCCTGGCCCTATCGAGCCTTGCCGCCCAAGCGACGACGCTGCCGCTGGGAGAGGCCCGATGCTGCCCGTCGGGCGCCGCCGTTTGCTGTCACTTCCCACAGACATCTCCCGCTCTTGCCGAGCACTGGCCTGTATCGCACTCTGCGCATTCGTCAGCCGCTGCTGGTTCAACAGCGCCTGTGTCGTCATGTTCTGCAAGTTAGGAGCTGCCCTTGAGTTGATGTTGGATGCATTGGCGATGCGCGCAATAGCCGCTTGAGCCAGGTTGGGAGCGCCGCCGCCGTTGTTGGAAACAGCGTGCAACGGTGTGTTGGCACCCGTGTTTGTCAGAGATAGTGGTGGAACCATATTCCCGGGCGAGTCTTTTAGCAGCGACGGCATCTGAGGATCAGCTGGCAGTGAGCCGTCATTTTGAAGGTCTCGAAGCTTGATATCAAGTCGCTTGACGTAGCGATCGAGCTGGTGCCGGTCAGCAGGCTGCAGGCAAGAATAATCTCAGAAAACTTACCAGAGCAGCAGCTTTGTCTACCAGCCCAATCTTTTCCTCTTGCAGAATTTGAGCACGTTCGTAATTCTGTAGAACAACCTTGTTGTAGGGCTCTTCTTTAGGATTCTGTACTAGACTGCCATTCAACTTGATGAATTTCTGCAGGCTGTTGTCGCGCTGTTGAATGGCCGCCCGCAGCTCCTGTATCTGTTGGTCCTTGGCCTGCACTTCTTCGTAAAGATGCGTGATTTCAGCTGGGAGATTGGCAACTGCTTCAAGTCAGCCTCGGCGCGCCCCTGTGGCCGAAACGTCCACTGTACCATCATGGATGAACTGCTCAAGAACCGTCGCGGCATCTTCTGCTATCGCCATGTCGGCGCAATCTCAGTAAGTCCAGCGCCGCAGTGAAAGGTGCGGATGACGGTGTCGCTCAAGCGCGGCCAGCGTTTGTTGTTGGATCGATGGAAAGTAACGGAATAGCAAGCGCGTAATCGTAGTGGTGAAAGCGCGTCGCGGTGAAGGAAGTCGCCTTGTAGTTGACTGCAATAACGATTTGCGCTGTGCGTCTGCTTGTCGCTCCCTCACTTCTCCAGCTCTTTTCAAAATCCCTCCAAGTGTCCGTGCAAGTCTCGAAGTTGCGCGCCTGCGTCTTGTGCATCAAAGGTAGTTAGTTGCCCTTGGCTAACGGCGGCGCTTCTGTAGGACTAGCTTCTCACGTGCGGGAATCGGCAACATGCGGAGGGCCTACCAATCAGATGAAGACTCCAACACCGCAACCTCGCCAAGTCTCGACGAACGCGACGACGCGAGCGACGAATACAGCGCCGCAGCCGAAGCAGGAACAGATGACGGTTCGAACGAGAAGCCCTACCTAGGAAAACATCTACAGTGGTGGGAGCACCTCGGTCCGCGCACGCGCCAACAGAGCAGGGTCGATTATCGTGAGAAGGACGACATCCCATTCCGACCCGCATCGCCTAAGCCCAGAGTACGCGAGTCCCGCCAACGAATCAATGAGAATGGATCTAACAAATCTACCAAGAATAAAACCCCTCTTGTTATCAGGTTCACAGCCCAGCCAGCGCTAGCCGACCGTACACGCAGGCAAAAGCGTGGTACAGAAGAGTGTGGGTCCCAGTCACCATCTCATCCACCTGTCGCGACTCACGCCTCCCTCAATTGGCTCGGCGACAAACCCCCCGGCCCATTTGTTAAACCCAAGTCTTCAACTCGAGCTATCGTCACAGGTTCCTTTGAGCAGAGACTCGCCAACATGCGCGTTTCCGGCTATGGGCCGTCCAACGGGCCTTCTAACAACATCGTCGAGGAATACCTATCACCCGCTGACGTCTACACTGGTGACTTTCAGGATTTCCGGGGTTTGTCTGATTCGGAAAAGCAAGCTGTGATAGAGAAAGAGGCAGAAGAGTATGGGCTGGAGAAGCCACGAGGGTGGAACGTGTCCTTCCACTACAACCCACACGTCGAGTACCACCACTTCGGCAGCTCGCATCCAATGAAACCATGGCGGTTGACACTAACGAAGCAGCTCGTTCTATCTTATGGACTCGAGTACACAATGGATTTGTACGAGCCTCGACCGGCGTCTTTTAACGAACTTGCAATTTTCCATGACCGAGAGTACCTGTCGTATCTCAGCGAGTGAGTTTGGCCTACTCTTGACACATACTGCAGCATCGTACTAACATCATACAGGATTACGCCTCAAAACGCCAAACCCGATGATTCGCAATACATTGCTTACGGTTTTGGCGGTGACTCAAACGATTGTCCCGTCTTCGACGGATTGTGGAACTATGTGTCCCTCTACACCGGTGCTTCCATGAGTGCGGCGTGGAATTTACTCAACAATCGCTCCGACATTGCTATCAACTGGTCAGGCGGGCTGCATCACGCAAAGAAGAACCTCGCATCAGGCTTCTGCTACGTCAACGACATTGTCATCGCCATCCAGCTCTTGCTCACCCAACATCAACGTGTCCTGTACATTGACATTGATGTCCATCATGGCGATGGTGTAGAGCAGGCTTTCGAGTCGACCGACCGCGTCTTCACCTTGTCTTTTCACAAGTACGGTATCGACCGGCACGGATGGCCCTTCTTTCCTGGCACCGGTAACATCGACGAGACAGGCCCAAGGGATCCGGCAAACCGCGGCAAAGCACACAGCCTTAACATTCCCATTGACGACGGCATTGATGACGACCAGTACAAATGGCTATTCAGGACCGTCGCTGGTAAAGTCATAGAGAAATACAATCCCCAGGCGATCGTCCTCCAGTCTGGCGCCGACTCTCTTGGAGGAGATCGTTTGGGCCGCTTCAACTTAAACATCAAAGCGCACGGCTTCTGCATCGAGACTATTAAATCGTTTGGCAGACCGCTTGTTCTCATTGGAGGCGGAGGATACACGCCTCGCAATGTAGCGCGCACATGGTGCCACGAGACAGCCGTATGCGTCGGCGCCGAGCTGCACAACGACCTGCCGTCGCACATTCCGTACCTGCAGGCCTTCCAGGGCGAGGAGAACGGCGGCGGCATCCTCTACCCTGACCTACACAACACGAAGCGGCACGACAACCTCAATACCACTCCTCGCCTCCAGAAGCTCGTGGAGCAGGCGATGGAGAACCTCCGGTACATGGAGGGTGCGCCCAGTGTTGTCGTCAACACAAAGGGCATCACAGAGGAGCAGATCATGAAAATCAGGGAGCAGGTTGAGCAAGAGCTTGCAGACGAGGAAGAGGAAAGGCATTACTCCATGGTGGCTGAGAAGACACGACGCACACGCGAGAGAAACATTGGTGGCAGGAACGAGCGTCGATAGTCTAGTTGAGAGCGCCGCTATGTGGTGGTTTGTCGTCGTGTTGCATGCAAAGTCTATGATCAACACCGGCGCTTGGAGATTGGAGTTATTGCGGCAGACATTTACGATACCCTCGATCGACTGCTCTCTGCTCTGTTAATAATACTTTCCCAACTGTTATTGAAATGCTGCTATAATTTTTTGCATACTCAAGGTATATTTGTCAAATCTGAAAGATCTCTCAGTTATCTGCGATATTAGTCTGACCTGACGTAAGAATTATAAATGGTATATAACCAGCCAAGAAAGCAAAGAATATTATACACTTCCCCACAAGTTCGCTGTGGGGAGGATGCAGATGCAAGCTTGCACGTCGACGAAAAGCACGTGATCTGTCTCCACTAAAAACATTTTTAGTGAATCACATCACGGCCCGCACCACGCGCCAACCGTTGCTGCGACTTTCGACGTGCATGTCGCCCATGATCGACCGATAGCACGACGCGCAAATTTCACGACATGGCTTCAACAGCGGAGCCTCCGGTGGTGCCTAAGCAGGAGGAGCCTTCGGGCGTGGACCTCTCTGCAGAAGCCGCCTCGCCTGCGGATGCGCTGTACGACAAATGCGCGCTGCGGTCGCAAGGCACCGTCTTCTTCCAGCGCGATCTCTCCAACATGCAGGTCGCCGAGACCATGGCGGAGCTGACGGTGCTCCTGCAAGAGCTGTGTGATCGCCACCTGATGAAGCTCATGACATTCGAGGGCGAGCCATGCTGGAAGCTGCGCTCGCGCTCTGAGGCTGAGAAGTACGCCTGCGCACGAGGCCCGCTGATAGAGCACAACTGACTGACATGTTAGACTGCGGCGACTGACGCCTGATGAGCGCCTCCTCTACCACCACATCGACCAGGTGCAGGCTGAGGGCATCTGGTCCAAGGCCCTGCGAGCGCGCACCAATGTCACGCAGGCAATCTTGACAAAATGCTTGAAGAGTCTGGAGTCGAAGGACCTGGTGCAATCGGTCATGAGCGTCAAGTACCCGAATCGCAAGATGTACTTGTTGAAACACCTACGGCCCTCGGAGGACATTGCCGGCGGACCATGGCAATCAGAGGGCGACTTCGACGCTGCGCTCATTGAGACCATCTCGGGCATTGTAGCGCAATACATTGAGAACGAGACGTGCATAAAAGTGCCTGGGAACTGGAACGACTATGCGCAGCCGGACCGGACAGCTGAGATTGCGCAGAAGAAGGCGCATGTACAGGGCGTGCGCGACATTGAAGATGCGCCAGCGGTCAGGACGTTCCACCCACCGAGGGACCCGAGTGCGGCGAAGATTGTGCACAAAAACAACCCGCAATACCCGACGTCGGCGTCTGTGGCCGAGTGGCTCAATGCAAAGGAGATTCTGCGAGGCAAGACGGTGCGCGAAGACGACATGGAGCAGCTACTGGAGATGATGGTGTTGGATGGACGACTGGAAAAGATTTCGGGCACAAATTACCGCACCGTTCTGACGGCGATTGACACAAAGGTGTACAATGGGTTCGTCGACGCGCCCTGTGGCAACTGTCCAGTGTTTGATCTTTGCGGCGACGAGGGCGAGATCTCTGCGCGGACGTGCGTCTACTTTGGGCAGTGGCTGGAGACTCAGTCTGAGGAGGTCATGTGAAGAATTTACAAGCAGCATAGCGAAGGCGTTTTGTGGCATTGAAGCATTTATGGCTACTGTTGGGGGCAGGCGGGGTATACCCAGGTGCAACTATTCAGCAAAATCTCTCAAATGGAAGCCCCTCAGGCAGACCAGACCAGACCAGACCAGACCAGACCAGACCAGACCAGACCAGACCAGACCAGACCAGACATTCACGCGCGCTTCCACCCACTCGCAACGATTGGCTCAAATTCCATATACACAGGCATCTCCTCACCTCCGGCTTGCTCAGTCGCCTCCTCTAACAAGGCCTTTTTCACGCCCTCGATCAATTGCGAATCTTTGTCCACATTCCAGAACCTGGTCATCAATTGAATCATCATTGACATGGTCTCCATGAACTCGGAAACCTTGCCGCATTGCAGGGTCCGCTTCTCCTGCACGATTTCAATGTCGACACACCCGGCGTCTTGGAGCTGCTTCTTGACAAAGCCGACCTCGTCCCAGGCCGCGCCCTTTGTGATGGCATTGTGGATCTCCTTCTGCGAGGGCAGCCGCGGCGGATCAGCCATGCGGGCGAGCGAGCGGGCGAAAATGTCGTACCAGCACATGTAGGCCCAGGACGAGATGGCGATGAAGCCACCGGGCTGTAGGAGGTCGACGAGGGAAGCGGTGGTGGAGGGGGGCATCATGAAGATGCCAAAGTTGACAAAGACGTGCGTGTAGGTCGAGGCCGGGAGTTGCAAGTTCTGCAGGTTTGCTGGTTAGCACGGAACGACATCGTCTCTACTGGCACGAATCGTGTCCGAGGTGCATCATCATCGTCTACGTACCCCTCCGTCCACGAGGCGTGCCTCGACGCCTGACCAGCCCTCCTTGTCGGCTCGGTGCTTGATAAACTTGAGCATGGGCTCGCTGGTGTCGCCGGCGAGAATGTCGAGGTTGGCCCAGTTCTCGCGCGGCACGGCGTCGTAGATTTCTTTGATCACGGCGCCGGTGCCGCAGGCCAGATCGAGGATCCTGGCTGGAGCGGTGGACTGGGCGAGGCGGGCGTTTTGGACCATGATGGCGGCGAAGCCGCGGGTTGCATTTTCGGCGTTCAGGTAGCGCTCGGCTGTGTTTTCTTCGACCCATGAAGGGAAGATTTCACGTTGGGGCTCGGGCTGTGTGGAGGAGGACATGGTGGATTGAAGAAGAGTGGGATGTTGAATCTGCTGGGTTGGGGTAGATGCAGGTGCAGATACGTCTGGCTACTTATACAAGTTCGAAGAGTGCAAGTTGATGCATGTCGGCGAGATTTGATAGTAACACGGGCCGTATGGTTAGAGTCGGTCAAAAGTCTCCAGCGGAGACATTTGAGACGGCAGGTGAATATGTCGCCGAGCGAATGGGACGGGCCATGGGTCAAGCCAGCTTACGTTGGACACGGAGGCAGTAGACGAAAGCACAGTAGACACATTGCCAGCGAGATGAAGTGGACACGCCACATTAGGTGAGAGGTCTAGGTGGTGCTCTATACCAGCTGACGTGTAGAATCATGCTCCAAGAGATGGACGGTGTTGAGAGGGAGTTCAAGTTGGCTCAGATGACTAGTCGGGCTAGCCCGCTCGAGCAACCCGCCGCCGATCGCTCCATGCGCGCAGTCCACCTGAGACAACGTCAACCACCGACCATGTCCCCTCTCCCGCTCCCTCTCCCTCTCCAACCCCCTACACTCCTTTGAAGTGCACACCTACTATCCACCACCATGTCCGGAGCTCGACCTCTCTTCTCGACCCGGCAGTCGTCCGAGTACGATCGCGACGTGGCCGAGGAAGACGCCCTGCTCACAGGCCAGCGCAAGCAGCCCTCGGCCCCCGCCCAGCGCTGGAAGACATGGCGCGAGATCGGCCTCTTCGTGTGGGCCATGCTGGCCACGGCCGCCGTCGTCGTGCTCGCCGTCGTCTACCAGAAGGCGCAGGCGCCGCAACACACTCGTCCTCAGCCGTCGGGCAAACGCAACCTCATCTTCATGGTCTCGGACGGCATGGGCCCCACCAGCCTCAGCCTGACGCGCAGCTTCATGCAGCTGCAGAACGGCGCCCCCTTTGGCGAGCAGCTCGTCATCGACCAGCACATGATCGGCCAGTCGCGCACCCGCTCCTCGTCGTCGCTCGTCACCGATTCGGCCGCCGGCGCCACGGCCTTCTCCTGCGGACACAAGAGCTACAATGGCGCTATCTCCGTCACGCCCGACCACGAGCCCTGTGGCACCGTGCTTGAGGCCGCCAAGAAGGCCGGTTACATGACAGGTCTTGTCGTCACCACCCGTATCACCGATGCTACCCCGGCCTGCTTCGCCGCCCACGTCAACATGCGCCAGGAGGAGGACCGCATCGCGGAGCAGATGGTGGGCGACTACCCTCTGGGCCGGGTTGTGGATCTGATGTTTGGCGGCGGCCGCTGTCATTTCCTGCCCAACTCGACCGCCGACTCGTGCCGTGACGACGACCGCGACGTTGTCGAGCTGGCGCGCAAGAACGGCTTCAATTACGTATCGGACCGCGCGGGCTTTGACGACCTCAAGGGCGGCGCCGGAATCAAGTTCCCAATGCTGGGTCTCTTTGCCGACACCGACATCCCCTACGAGATTGACCGCCGCAACGAGGACGACGTCTACCCCTCGCTGAACGCCATGGCCGAGGCCGCTATGCAGGCGCTCAGTGACGCAACCCGCGACAGCGATAAGGGCTTCTTCCTCATGATTGAGGGCTCGCGCATCGACCACGCCGGCCACCACAACGACCCCGCTGCGCAGGTCCACGAGGTGCTCGCCTACGACAAGACGTTCGCCAGCGTGCTCGACTTTATCAAGAAGCAGGAGACAGAAACCGTCATGGTCTCGACATCAGACCACGAGACCGGCGGTCTGGCTGCCGCACGTCGTACGTTACCTTCCCCTCTTACATCTCCCAACCCCGCAACAAACCACTAACCCACAACCCCCCCAGAACTCCACGCCACATACCCCGACTACGCCTGGTACCCTGCCGCGCTCGCCAACGCAACGCACTCGGCCGAGCGCCTTCACCTCGAATACAACAACTACCTCACGACGCCCCCTCTCCCCTCCAAGCCGGAAATCGAGTCGTTCCTCCACAACGCCATCACCCAAGGCCTCGGCATCTCGGACGCATCCACCGAAGAAGTCGCCTTGCTCGTCGCCGCCCCCGCAACAGCCCTGTACGCCTTCGCAGATATGGTCTCGCGCCGCAGCCAAACCGGCTGGTCGACGCACGGCCACTCCGCCGCCGACGTGAACATCTACGCGTCGGACCCCCGCGCCGCGGCCGCCCTCGTCGGCAACCACGAGAACACAGAGGTCGGCCGCTTCTTGAGCGACTACCTCGGCGTCGATGTCGACGCTGTCACGCACGAGCTGCGCGACAAGGGCGCAGGCTTGATGGTCGAGGGGGCCCTGGGTGAGCGCGTTAGCTGGTTGGGCAAGAGGCCCGAGGAGGGCGATCGGTTGGATGGCCAGACGCATTTGACTGATCCTGCGGGATTCGACAAGAGGAAGATGAAGAGGCATGCGCTGCATGGACGTGACTGCGGTTGCGAGCATTGAGGTGCGAGGGGGAGATGTGTGTTTTTGTGAGGCTGGGTCGGCATTTTGTGGCGTTTTTGGCAAGGGCGTGAGCGCTTTTTTTGCGTTTGCTTGCTTGCTTACTTGGTTTCTTTCTTTGCCTAGACTAGTCGTAGTCCTTCCTATACCTACACCGAACTGAGCGCGTTATGGATAAGGATAGACACCACCACATCATGCTCCATGTCCAGATCACGGAACCAGACACCCCAACCACACCTTCCGCCATCCCAACCCTCGGTCCTCCTTATCCCGCTCGCTTCCCTCCGCACTCCCTCCGCCCTCTCCGCATTCCCCACACTTCCCCGCGTCTCCACCGTCCCCACCACCTCCCATACTCCTCACTTCCCCTCCACCCTCTCCCCACTCCGACGCAGATGCAGACGAAGACGCAGAAAAAGACAGAAACGGCATCCCAGGCGCAAACACAAACGCACACTCGACGACCCACACCCACACCTGCAACACACCGAGGACGCCCGCACACACGACGCCGAAGCCGCCGGCGATGCACACATGGATGTAGTCGATTCGACACTTGGTTCTTGCCGGTGCGACGTAACCTCTCGCGGCAGCCGGGGTCGCCGGAGCGGTGAATTCCCTCACGACAACGCCAACGCGCTCGCCATCTTCACCGTTGTCGATGGGATGCCGGGCGCATGTACGCTGTATGGAAGGTAGACTCGTGACGAAGGCGTAGACGTGCAGCGCGAGGACGCTCAACACGACGATGGTGTAGAGCGTGTATAATACTACCATACGCGCGCGCCATGCGCTGCCTCGGCGCTGCCGCCCGTTGGATATCCGCTGTGGCTGCGGCTGGTTCCCCCGATCGCTTGCGCCGACGCACACGCGCCACCACGCATCGAGGCGGCAGAGCGCGAAGAGGGCATTCGACGGCGCCTTTGCTCGCGCGGCGATTAGTCATGAGAGGAGTGGACTCGACGAGGGGGGGAGGAAGCGGGGTTGCTGCTGGGCGGAAAGGGGGCATACCAGCACGCCGAGGACGCCCCATAGGGCTGTCCGCCAGCCACGCAGCACGTCGGGAGCCAGCGCTGACTAGGCCCTGGGCTGCGTGTGGTCGGAGAGGAGGGTCGAGAGGTGCCATGTCAGGGCGAGGGCGAGGAGGGAAGACGTCGTGAAGAGGTGCGTGTAGAGGGTGAGTGGGTGGCGCATTGGGGCGGGGGTGCTGGATGGGTGGATGGGTGGGTGGGCGGGTGGGCGGGTGGATGGGAGGGGAAGAGGGGAGAGGAGAACATATGTGGAGATGTGGAAAGGAGTGGTGGCTGTCTCCGCCGTTCTTTCTCTTTACGTGGTAAATTCTGATAGTTAGTCACTGGCAGAACCTCACACCACCTCAGATTGAGAGCAATGATGCAAGTCTTCTTTAAATTGGAAAACCAACGTGCTAACAAAGGCATTAGCTTTTACACCATCGTCATACTCCCTGATCTATGCAATTGCTGGCAGTCCTGCCGTTCAAAGGCGGCGAAACAAAATTATACAAAGTCCTCCGCATTACAAGACCGCTAACTCCGCGCTAATTGAGATGTACAAGCAATGAAGGATAAAAAAAGCAAAAGGCACATAGTCCATAGAGATAACCGCTTTTTCATGCCACCAGTCAGCAGCTTGCGTTCCACATGCCCCTAGCTGCCCACTACACGAGGTAGTCTGCGAGAGCATCGAAAGCAGCCTTGACCGGACGGACTGTCAAACAACTTCTGGAGACACGGATCAACCTCACCATCCAGACATCGCGGGGGCTCCTAAGCGCCGAAATCATTGCCAAACCCGCTAGAGCCATAGTGGTTCCAGTCCGTCTGCGCCTCAAGCATCCACGACACCGAGTCGAAGAACTCGTAGCTGTTGGCACTGGCAAGTCCCTGGGGCAGCTGCAACGGCATGCTGAGCGTGTTGAGGTGCGGGTTGAAGTTCGGAAGGCTGTGGGCGGGGTTTTCGACGAGCATGCCTGGAGGGGGCGAGACGCTGCCAGAAGAATCGGGATTCGTCGGGTTCGTCATCACTGTATTGTCGAGCTGTTCGGCTGCACCGCTGACCTGCGCCTCGCGCCAACGCCATACACAGTCGAACACGACACTCATGCTCATGCGGCTGCGGACGATGAGGCCAAGAGGATCCTCGAGCATGCTGGTACTCTCCCTACGCTGATGTGTCGACTGTGGTGTGTTGTGATTGTTGTTGGTGTTGAACATGTTGGATATCCCTGCGTTGCTGACCGACGGCGACTGGGACATGCTGTGGAGACTGCGTCCTCGAGAGCTCTCTTTCCACAACTGCGCAAGGACTTCAGCAAATCGATCCAAAAGGTCGTTCGGCCAGACTTTCGATTTTCTAAGTGCGTCCACTGTCTGCAGCACGAAATGTCGTCCTCGATCAGACGGGAGCCTACCAGCCAAGTCGGAGTTGAGAAGTTTGAGCAACGCAAAGCCAGCTGCGAGAGCCATCTGCATGATGTAATAAGGGACGTAGAGTAGCTTGTTCTGCTGCTGCAGCTTGAAAACATTGTCCAGATAAGCTGTGGCTGCGTAGTACAGAGCTATCAGGTCGTCGCGGCGTTCAAGTCGAGGTTCAGGGCTGAAGAACGAGTAGAGGTGTAGGTGTAGGCACACAGCGGAGTGGTAGAGTGACTCGAGTTCTTTGCGAGTTAGCATTTAGTTTTGGAAGCAAGGCGTGAGACTTACCATTATCCACACCATCCAACGACCCGCGCTCTTCTTTCAGACGGTCTGCTTCTAGAGTCATGTACGTTGTTGCAGCACTGTCTGCGAAGCGATGACTGTTTGCGGAATACAGCAGCTTGTTGATCCGGCTGGCTGCCATTTCTTGACGGAGCCGCACAAAAAGAGTAGGCGGCATCATGCGCATATGATCCTCGTCGTCCATTTTGAATTCCAAAGTGGAGTCATAGAGCGTGATTGAAGGCTGGCCGTTTCCTGTTGACACACTACAAAGGTCAGTCATTGATCTGCAAAGGAATGACATCAACCTACGTCTGTGCTACTATGTTACAAACTGCCCATGTGCGAAGCCTGTCGTGGATATCTTCTTGCTGCATCCTGAGCTTTGTGCGAGAGAAGTCTTGTGGATGGGTAGGTTGGTGCAGCCCTATCTGCATCGCAATCTGCATCATCACACCGCACAGCATGAAGGTTGGGTCGGTAACTGTACGCTCTGCTGGCAGTGGCCAGGTACATAGCAAACACAGTGCTTTGACGACATGATGGTTGGGCTGGTTTTTGATCGAGTCCCATATCAAATCGGTCAGCGGCTTGGCCAGGTCTTTCAGCAACGACGGTCGGTTTCCTGAACGGCGGGCGGCAACGCTGATGATGGCCCAGAACAGAAGTTTATGGTCCTGGGAGTAGTACTCCTCGTGGGAGCGCAGCTGGTCCAGGAACGGCAGGAACGGGTGGTAGAGCTGGAAGTACTCGGCGAACAGCTCGTTGACCTCACCGTGACTCAGTCGCACTCCGGCCGAGCCGAGGGAATAGAACATGGGCGAGCCACTGCGCAGATCCAGCAGCGAGGTTGCGGCTACCTGCTGGTGCTGTGTCTGTAGAAATGCGTCGTCCTCGAGCCTGGGCGCCGGGACCGGCACAAAGGTGTGGTTCTCTGCCGTGGGTTGCGGGGGATTGAGAGCGGGCTGGTGGGCCATGGGCTGGCGGCCTTCGTACATGGCGAGGCGCTCGCGCAGCGACTCCATTTCCTTCTCCATCTCGGCATTGCGGTTGCGCTTGCCCACGCGCTTGAAGTTGGGCTCGATGACGCATCGGAGGTTCTGCTTGACGCAGCGGTTGCAGCTCACGAAGGGATCGCGCTGGACATTGCACTTGAGCTGTGTAGAGCGTGAGCAGAGCAAGCAAGCAAGCAAGCAAGCAGAGTTTTCAACAAGGGCAGCCTACCTTTTGCTGGCGGCACTCGTTGCATGCGCGCTTGACGGCAATGTTGCGGCGCGCAGAGGCAGGGCGGTTTTCGGCGTCGCCATTTTCGAAATCCTCATCAGACGAGGCGGAGCGCTTGAAGCCGCGCTGCTGGGCGCTGGGCGGGCTGGTGACGAAGCCTTGCGGTGGCAGGGCCTGGCCGCCGGGGGTCGTGGGGGAGAGGTCCATTGCGGTGCGGTGATTGTGCAGGCTGTCGCGCGCTGGAGCACCGATATCGCTGCTCGTGCGAGAGCCCGCTGTGGGCGCGGAGGTAGAGTTGGGGCGGGGTGAGCGGAACCGGAGGCCAGCAGCAGCGCACAAATTCACGTTAGGCTGGTGGACGGGATTTCCAGCACGCCAGTTCGCTCTGCACCGTCAGCCCTGGGCCGGATCATGTGTTGGCTGTCGGCTGGCACTTATCTCCCCTTGGGCGTCGCAGCACGAGCTGCTGCAGGATGCCGCCGCGCTGTGGGCCAATTTCTGGCTCATGAACCGTCGACGACGCCCGCGGCCACCAATCACTGCCGCCCAAACCCATGCCCGGCCGCGATACCTCCCAGCCTCTTCCAGTTACCCACTCCGCGCGCCCCCGCTGTCAATGGAGAGGGCCAAGGACAGGCTGCGACTTGGGTCCTAGCCCCGACGGTCCTGACCCTTTGTCTAAGCTCTTTTTCGGACCCATCGCCCTGTCCCCGAGCCGCCTGTCCAGCCAGCAACCAGCAACCCTGGGCTGGGTTTTCAGGCTGCCACCCACCGTCTCGAAGGTTATAAAATGGGCAGTCGCTCGACTATGACGACCCATGTGGCGCTGCTGGCCCGCCTCGCTCTTCACGCGTACCTGGGTTTGAGGTCATACCTAGCCCAGCGGAAGAATTCAATTTGGTCCCGACATTCACTTGCATGACTCCGGGCGTTGTTGGCTGGAACACGCCTGAAATGAGCAAGCGCAACAAGGCTAGGTAGATGATGTCGTGCCTATGGACGGCATTCCATGCCGCGGAAATTCAATTTCGACAGCACGGCCTCGAGTCGTCAGCTTGCAAACCCACGTCGCCACCAGAGACTATATAACAGGCAAACCCTCGCAATTCCGGGGCATGGGGCACACGCAGAGCATGTTGGCTGGTGCGTGTCACCCCTCGAGCAGCAACACAGACATTCAAGCACCGGGCACAGCATGACGAGACAACACTTGGGATTCAACCGGGAGGCCTCACTCCAGCTTCCCTATCACAACCAGGACCCTCCATGTGTCGTTTCGCAGCTTGTGGATGTATTCGTGATCCTACTCAGCTACTGCCCTGGCGGACTTCGGAGAGTGACGCAGAAATCGCCGTGATATCGTGAAAGTCACCGAACCAGGAGACTGCCCATAATGCACATGAACACCGATAGCCCCAGTTTTGACGTGCTTGAACCCCAGTACCCTTGAATCACCACCGCTTAACGCTTCTTCTGCTGAGACTCCTTGAGCACCTTCTTGACGACCTTCTGCTCCTCAATGAGGAAGGCACGGACAATGCGGTCCTGGACGCAGTTGGCGCATCGCGATCCACCGTAGGCGCGCTGAACGGTCTTCTTGGGGCGGGAGACGGTGGCGTACTCGCGGGGGCGGAGGGCGGGGACACCAGCAAGCTTGGTACCGCAGTCCTAAAAATTGTTAACACCCACTCCCGGCACGCGTCCGAGGTCAACTTACACCGCACTTGGGGGCAGTGCCCTTCTTCTTGATGTGCAGGTAACGGAGCTCACCACCGGGGGTCTGTCCAGGCTTTAGTACGGCGTGTGCGTGCGCAGCGATCTCAGCAACTGACCTTGATCACGCGAACCTTCTGGCTCCTCGTGTTGTAGGGGGCACGACGCCTCTGCGCAGTGTTAGTCCATATTCTCACAGTCTCCTTTGTTTCAATCGTCGGTGGGTGCGCTCGGGGCTTCGGTGCGACGTACGTAGGTGAGTCTGGTGGAAGGCATTGTGATGGATTTCCCGGGGAATCGTTTGTCTATGGCACAGCGTGAGCGGAGTTCGTGGCGGGGCGAGGAGCGAGCGGTGCCAGAGTCGACGAGCGATAGATGCAATCGGCTGCGAGACTGGCAGGGCTGCGCTGGGGACGGCTTACCGCTGGGCGTTAGTTGTCGTGTGTCGGGCTCTCGATGCGCTCGAAGGGTGTGAGAATTCGCTGTGCTGTAGCTCGCTTAACATAAGTGGGGCCGTGCTTTTAGCGCTGGCGACTGCCTCGTGAATCGTCACTTCCCAACGTCGACTTGCATCACCAACACCACAACATCTTTACTCTTTGGCGGGGTGCATACCGTTGAGAATAATTGCAGGATTGGATGGCTGATAGTTTGGGCATCTGTCAACTACTACACTCATTCGAAACAACGCAGCATCTCCGTCTATGCAGACCGCATCATCAAAGCCAACTAAGCAGCTCTAGCCCAGTCTTGTCGATCCTTTCTACCTACCTCAGAGCCGCCATTTCTGGTCGAACAGCAATGCTAGTTCAGACCACCGACTGTTTTGTGCGAGATTCTCTGTGACATCAGTGCGAATGAAGTCATCTGCTCGTCTGTTCTTGTGAACGTTACCTTGCTCATGCAAGAGTCACATTGTGTGCATTGGATGGTAGTCCCGGCACGACTGAGCTCGACCATCTTCTTGCTCTTATAACCGTGTGGCCTTTTACTGCATGAGGATTCATTTTTAATTTTTAGTAGCAACATTAAACTATGCATCATTGCTGGCTTCTACATGCCTAGTCGTCTTTGCATCATCGCGCAGCACGAGAAGGTGTTGGTTATTGAACGCCGCGAGAACAGATGCACGCAGTGCCTCAAACCGAGTGCTATAACCGCAGTTAATCGATTTAGTATACAACTATCTGCCTCCAAAATGCTGGTATGACCAACCCAGCTGCCGAAACAGCAGTTAACAGCTTCAATCCACGATCCTATTGCTCGCCTTGGCAAGGGTAGACTTGGGTAAGCAAAATAAACTCCGAGGATGCTCTGATTCCACGTGCTCAATTTACTGACTCGGTATGGCCCTAACACAGGCATACACTACTGGGCAAGCATTGGCGAATGCAGTCGCTGTTTTCCACGTCCAGCTGTCGCAACAAGATGTCATGTTTTTGTACTCTGCAGCAAACTGGTACGAACTCTGTACGTATCTGCTCGTTATCTGAACTCAAATTAACCTATGCTTTCTAATCTTTGGGTCGGTGATCACACCCGCGCTTGGGTAACTTCATGGTGCTAAGTTTGTGTAACTACCAAAATTGATCTATATCCTAGCGAAACATGTAGTTAGCATGAGGGTTAAGCAGGCCATAACGACGACCACATAGCATCAACATCGTTCTTGGTGTATTTGTACAAGGCAAATGTTCTGTGTCTTGCCGACTCTTGTCTTTGAGAGTGTTGAATGTCTCGATATATGACGAGACATGCAATAGAACGAACAGGACATCCAGACACCCCTAAAATACGTCAAAACCATTCCAGTCAATTGAATAATATCTTAGTGTACTCTTCCACTCACTTTGAGCATGAACGTGTAGGCGCAACGTGGTTCAGGTGCACGCACGTGTGGAGCTCCGCGACGCGCTAGCCATCCTTGGCATGCGGCAAAGAAATCGAGGAAGGCACGCCACTACCTACACGACATCTCCATCGCCAATCGCCGCAACGCGTGGAGCGTGATATCCCGCTCGTCGCGCCCCCTCAATCTCTACCCGTCGGAGCGACTACAAATCGTCCCGGCTTTTGCGCGCGGACGCGACCACCCCACTACGACCGCGGCGCGCAGTCGTCCGCAAAGCTTGGGATTCGACGCGACTCCTAGGTTGTTCTGCGACACAGTTCTGATCTTGTGTCGCCACAAACCGATCTGTATATTTGGAGAGGTTAGTCAGAGCTTTCCAACAATTAGTTATCGAGTTTGCTGGGGTGTCTACAGATGAGGAAGGCGCCGCAACGTCTCGACTATACCCTCTTCTTTACATCCTGCCGCAACTCGCACTCTCACTGGTTGTTTGATGCCTTTCTTGGTTCAGAACTGATTCTTTCTTCAGCTATAATACAAGATGTCCTTCCCACCACCCCCACCACCCCCACCGCCGCCGGGACCTCCGGGATCCAGCTTCGCACCACCACCGCCTCCCCCTCCTCCTCCCCCGCCACCTGGGCCCCCAGGTGCTCCAGGAACCGTCGGCCCTCCTGGTATGCAGCCTCTCGTTGACCCGCAGGTCGCCAAATTCGCTCAGAAGAAGAGGGAATGGGTTCGACAACAGCGCCAGAGGTTTGGCGAGAAGCGCAAGGCTGGATTTGTTGAGACACAAAAGGCAGATCTGCCACCAGAGCATCTGCGCAAGGTGTTTAGGGATATTGGCGATGTTTCACAGAGGAAGTTCACCACCGATAAGCGAAGCTATCTCGGTGCGCTGAAGTTCATGCCTCACGCGGTGTTGAAGCTTCTGGAGAACATGCCCATGCCCTGGGAGAGCAGGCGAGACGTCAAGGTCCTGTACCACACAAACGGATGCTTGACACTGGTCAACGAGGTCCCGCGTGTCATTGAACCGGTCTTCCATGCGCAGTGGGCTGCGATGTGGGTTGCCATGAGGAAGGAGAAGAGCGACCGTCGACATTTCAAGCGCATGCGGTTCCCGCCATTCGACGACGAGGAGCCACCGCTATCTTACTCGGAGAACATCGAGGACGTTGAACCTTTGGAGCCGATTCAGCTGGAGCTCGACGAAGAGGAGGATGACGCTGTAGTGGACTGGTTCTACGAGCACCGACCGCTCCTCGACACCCCCCATGTAAATGGACCCAGCTACGAGGACTGGAACCTCGACCTACCCCAGATGGCGACACTGTACCGTCTTAGCCGACAGCTTCTGAGCGACATTGTTGACAAGAACTACTTCCACATGTTCGACTTGAACAGTTTCTTGACAGCAAAGGCGCTCAATGTCGCAATCCCCGGAGGACCCCGTTTCGAACCTTTGTACAAGGACATCGATCCCAACGACGAGGACTTTGGAGAGTTCAACGCTATCGACCGCATCATTTTCCGCGCGCCTATCCGAACCGAGTACCGCGTATCGTATCCGTTCCTTTACAACTCGCTCCCGCGTAGTGTCAAGCTGGCCTGGTACTCCTACCCTCAGGTTGTCTATGTTCACGCTGAGGACCCAAGTCTTCCCGCGTTCTATTTCGACCCAATCATCAACCCCATCTCATCCCGAGCTGTTGCGCCAAAGAACATTACCGTTAGCCACGAGGACGAAGTGTTTGGTGCCGGCAACGACGAGGATGACGAGGACGATTTCCAACTTCCAGATGAGGTGGAGCCATTCATGGCCGACGAAGAGCTCTCCACACCAGAGACGGCTTCAGCCATCGCGCTTTGGTGGGCGCCCCACCCCTTCGACAAGCGATCAGGCCGAATGGTGAGAGCGCAGGATGTTCCGCTCGTCAAACAGTGGTACCTCGAGCACGTGCCTGGAGGTCAGCCTGTAAAGGTCCGAGTGTCGTACCAGAAACTCCTGAAGTCTTTTGTGTTGAACGAGCTCCACAAGAAGAACCCGGAGGCGCAGAGCAAGCAAAACTTGATGAAGACGCTCAAGGGAACAAAGTTCTTCCAGCAGACAAAGATCGACTGGGTTGAGGCAGGTCTTCAGGTGTGCCGTCAAGGCTACAACATGCTGAACCTGCTCATTCACCGCAAGAACCTGACGTATCTGCATCTCGACTACAACTTCAATCTGAAGCCTGTCAAGACCCTCACAACTAAGGAGCGCAAGAAGTCACGTTTCGGAAACGCTTTCCATCTCATGAGAGAAATTTTGCGCCTGACAAAGCTCATTGTCGATGCGCAGGTGCAGTACCGGTTGGGCAACATTGATGCCTTCCAGCTTGCTGACGGTATTCTCTACGCATTCAACCACGTCGGTCAACTGACTGGTATGTACCGATACAAGTACAAGCTCATGCACCAGATTCGTTCGTGTAAGGACTTGAAGCATCTTATTTACTACCGATTCAACTCTGGTCCCGTCGGCAAGGGTCCCGGTTGCGGTTTCTGGGCTCCTGCCTGGAGAGTTTGGTTGTTCTTCATGCGTGGTATTATCCCACTGTTGGAACGCTGGTTGGGCAACTTGCTCTCTCGTCAGTTCGAGGGCCGACACAGCAAGGGTGTTGCGAAGACTGTAACAAAGCAGCGAGTCGAGTCCCACTTTGATCTTGAGCTTCGCGCTGCTGTCATGAGCGACCTCATGGACATGATGCCCGAAGGCATCAAGCAGAACAAGGTCAACACCGTGCTGCAGCATCTTTCAGAGGCGTGGCGCTGCTGGAAGAGTAACATTCCGTGGAAGGTGCCTGGACTCCCAGCTCCCATCGAGAACATCATTCTGCGATACGTGAAGAGTAAGGCAGATTGGTGGATCTCGGTCGCCCACTACAACCGCGAGCGTATTCGCAGAGGTGCTACTGTCGACAAGACTGTTGCCAAGAAGAACCTTGGTCGATTGACTCGTCTGTGGTTGAAGGCCGAGCAAGAGCGCCAGCACAACTACATGAAGGACGGTCCTTACGTCTCTTCTGAGGAGGCCGTTGCCATCTACACTACAATGGTGCACTGGCTCGAGGCAAGGAAGTTCCAGCCGATTCCTTTCCCCAGTGTTTCCTACAAGCACGACACCAAGATTCTGATCCTTGCCCTGGAGCGTCTGCGAGAGGCATACTCCGTTAAGGGAAGGCTCAACCAGAGCCAGCGTGAAGAGCTCGCTCTCATCGAGCAGGCATACGACTCTCCTGGAACGACTCTAGCCCGAATCAAGCGATTCTTGCTCACGCAGCGCGCGTTCAAGGAAGTCGGTATCGATATGAACGACAACTACAGCACAATCAATCCTGTCTACGACATCGAGCCTATGGAGAAGATCACAGATGCATACCTCGACCAGTACCTCTGGTACCAGGCCGACCAGCGACACCTGTTCCCTGCCTGGATCAAGCCCTCCGACTCCGAGGTCCCTCCCCTTCTGACTTACAAATGGGCACAGGGTATCAACAACCTCGACCAAGTCTGGGAGCATGAGGATGGCCAGTGCAACGTCATGATCGAGACGCAACTGTCCAAAGTCTACGAGAAGATCGATCTCACCATGCTCAACCGCTTGCTGCGACTGATTATGGACCACAACTTGGCCGACTATATCACAGCGAAGAACAACGTTCAGCTCAATTACAAGGACATGAACCACGTCAACGCTTATGGTATGATCCGTGGTCTGCAGTTCTCTGGATTCGTCTTCCAATTCTACGGACTTGTTCTGGATATTCTTCTCCTTGGTCTACAACGAGCCAATGAAATTGCTGGAGCCCCTGAAAGCCCCAACGATTTCTTGCAGTTCAAGGACAAGGAGACCGAGGTCCGCCACCCAATCCGATTGTACACAAGGTACATTGATCGTATCTGGGTCCTCTTCAGATTCACCGCCGATGAGTCGCGGGATCTCATCCAGCGATTCTTGACCGAGAACCCCGATCCTAACTTCGAAAACGTCATTGGCTACAAGAACAAGAAGTGCTGGCCTCGCGACTCGAGGATGCGTCTGATGCGTCACGACGTTAACCTTGGTCGTGCAGTCTTCTGGGACATGAAGAACCGCCTTCCCCGTTCCGTGACGACAATTGAGTGGGACGACACTTTCGCTAGCGTATACAGTCGCGACAACCCCAACCTTCTTTTCTCGATGAGCGGCTTCGAGGTTCGCATTCTGCCAAAGATTCGCAACCAGGGAGGCGAATTCCCGGAGAAGGACAGTGTGTGGTCGCTCATCGACAATACTAGTAAGGAGCGAACTGCTGTCGCTTTCCTGCAGGTGACCGAAGAGGACATTCAGAAGTTCAACAACCGCATTCGGCAGATTCTGATGTCTTCGGGATCAACGACCTTCACGAAGATTGCCAACAAGTGGAACACCACACTGATTGCGCTCTTCACATACTACCGTGAGGCCGCAGTGTCCACTGTCAGTTTGCTCGATATCATCGTCAAGTGCGAGACAAAGATCCAAACGCGTGTCAAGATTGGACTGAACTCCAAGATGCCTTCGCGTTTCCCTCCGGCTGTGTTCTATACGCCCAAGGAGCTTGGTGGACTGGGCATGATTTCCGGGTCACACATTCTTATCCCGACTAGCGACAAACGGTGGTCCAAGCAGACCGATACTGGTGTCACCCATTACCGCGCCGGTATGTCGCACGACGAAGAGACTCTCATTCCCAATATCTTCCGATACATCATCCCGTGGGAGTCTGAGTTCAGGGATTCTCAGCGTGTGTGGATGGAGTACTCCCAGAAGCGCCAAGAGGCACAGCAGCAAAACCGCCGATTGACTCTCGAAGACTTGGAGGACAGCTGGGACCGAGGTCTTCCTCGTATTAACACGCTCTTCCAAAAAGACCGCAGTACTCTCAGTTTTGATAAGGGTTTCCGTGCCAGGACCGAATTTAAGATCTACCAACACATGAAGAGCAACCCCTTCTGGTGGACTAGTCAACGACACGATGGAAAGCTTTGGAACCTCAATAGCTATCGAACGGATGTTATACAGGCACTGGGCGGCGTTGAGACAATTCTTGAGCATACACTGTTCAAGGCGACCGCGTTTCCCTCGTGGGAGGGTTTGTTCTGGGAGAAAGCCAGTGGTAAGTACTCGAAGCACTCCAGGCTTACATTTTACATGCTAACGTTACTGCAGGTTTCGAAGAGTCGATGAAGTTCAAGAAGCTCACTAACGCCCAGCGATCCGGTCTTAACCAGATTCCTAACCGTCGCTTCACTTTGTGGTGGTCGCCAACCATCAACCGAGCCAACGTCTACGTTGGTTTCCAGGTCCAACTTGATTTGACGGGTATTTTCTTGCATGGAAAGATTCCAACGCTCAAGATCTCGCTCATCCAGATTTTCCGAGCCCATTTGTGGCAGAAGATCCACGAGTCCGTTGTCATGGATCTGTGTCAGGTCTTTGACCAGGAGCTTGAGGCTCTCGGAATCGAGACAGTCCAGAAGGAGACTATCCATCCTCGAAAGTCGTACAAGATGAACAGCTCGTGCGCTGACATCCTTCTCTTCGCCAGCCACAAGTGGAGCGTCTCGCCGCCGTCTATGCTCTACGACACCAAGGACACGATGAGCGCTACTACAACGAACAAGTTCTGGGTCGATGTCCAGCTGCGTTACGGTGATTACGATTCGCACGACATCGAGCGTTACGTGCGTGCCAAGTACCTCGACTACACACAGGACAGCATGAGCATCTACCCTTCGGCAACTGGTCTGATGATTGGTATCGATCTGGCCTACAACCTTTACTCGGCCTACGGACAGTACTTCCCTGGCCTGAAGCAGCTTGTTCAGCAAGCAATGGCCAAGGTCATGAAGGCTAACCCGGCCTTGTATGTCCTTCGCGAGCGTATCCGCAAGGGTCTGCAGCTGTACGCTTCAGAGAGCAGCCAGGAGTTCTTGAACTCCCAGAACTACTCCGAGCTTTTCAGCAACCAGATTCAACTGTTTATCGATGATACCAACGTCTACCGTGTAACAATCCACAAGACCTTCGAGGGTAACTTGACGACGAAGCCCATCAACGGTGCTATCTTCATTTTCAACCCCCGAACCGGACAGCTGTTCTTGAAGATTATCCACACAAGCGTCTGGGCTGGTCAGAAGCGTCTGGGTCAATTGGCCAAGTGGAAGACTGCAGAAGAAGTTGCGGCGCTCATTCGATCTCTGCCGGTGGAAGAGCAGCCCAAGCAGCTCATTGTTACTCGCAAGGGTCTCCTGGATCCTCTCGAAGTCCATCTGCTCGACTTCCCCAACATCTCTATCCGTGCGTCCGAACTTCAGCTTCCGTTCCAAGCTGCCATGAAGGTGGAGAAGCTCGGTGACATGATTCTGCGTGCGACAGGACCTCAGATGGTTCTCTTCAACCTTTACGATGAGTGGCTGAAGACCATCTCCTCGTACACCGCGTTCTCTCGACTGATTTTGATCCTGCGTGCACTCCACGTCAACCAGGACAAGACAAAGCTACTGCTTCGTCCCGACAAGACTGTAATAACGCAGGAACATCATATCTGGCCCTCGCTATCCGATGAGGACTGGATCAAGGTCGAAGTGCAGCTCCGCGATCTCATCCTGAATGACTACGGCAAGAAGAACAACGTCAACACCTCCTCGCTCACGAGCAGTGAAGTGCGCGACATCATCCTGGGTATGGAAATCTCTGCACCCTCGATGCAACGCCAGCAGGCCGCCGAGATCGACAAGCAGCAGGAGGAGCAGCAGCAGTTGACTGCTGTTACGACCAAGACGCAGAATATCCACGGTGAGGAGATGGTTGTCACCACCACTTCTCAGTACGAGCAGGCGTCTTTTGCGTCTAAGACTGAGTGGCGTACAAGGGCTGTCGCAACTTCAAACTTGCGAACACGTGCCAACAACATCTACATCAACTCGGAGGATGTCAAGGAGGAGGGCCACTTCACTTACGTGATGCCGAAGAACATCTTGAAACGATTCATCACCATTGCCGATCTTCGTGTACAAGTTGCCGGTTATCTCTACGGCAAGTCGCCACCAGACAACGACCAGGTCAAGGAGATCTGCACTATCGTCATGATTCCCCAGGTCGGCAACACCCGCGATGTGCAGCTGCCCAAGCAGCTGCCTCAGCACGAGTACCTCGACGGCCTCGAGCCACTGGGTATCATCCACACTGTCAGTGGAAACGAGCCGCCGTACATGCAAGCCAGCGACGTAACTCAGCACGCCCGCCTGATGAACGCGCACGCGAGCTGGGACAAGAAGACTGTCTCCATGACCGTCTCCTTCACGCCTGGCTCCGTCTCGCTCGCGTCGTGGGCGCTGACACCGCAAGGGTACAAGTGGGGCGCAGACAACAAGGACACCATGTCCGACAGCCCCGCGGGCTTCAGCACCTCGTTCGGCGAAAAGTGCCAGCTCCTCCTCTCCGACAAGATCCGTGGCTACTTCCTCGTGCCCGACAACGGCATCTGGAACTACAGCTTCATGGGCAGCACGTTCGGCACCGTCGAGAAGAAGCCCGTCCACGTGCGTCTCGACACGCCCGTCCGCTTCTACGACAGCATTCACCGCCCGCTGCACTTCCACAACTTCGCTGAGCTCGAGGACGTCTGGGTCGATCGCGAGAATCAGTTTGAGTAGAGCGAGACAGAGCGTGGGAGAAACCATAAAGGAGAATCACTTGAGAAAGAGAGAGATGGGGTTGATTTGACCGTGTTTTGGCGTCTCGGGGGCTGTTTGGCGTTTCGACTTGCTGCGTGCATGAAAGGAGGAATCAAGGCGACGACAAGGGAAAATGTGCATAGTGTATATTAATTTTGTTCAAGCGAGCCCTGTAGTAACAAGCACAAATTTTTCTGGATTCGTGGTTCCATTTTTTTCATGTGCAGTCTGTGCCGTGTCCTGGTATCTTCTAAACAATGTGCATCGTCAGTGAGCCAACAGTAAGCAGATCAGCTCGTTTGACACCAAGAAACACCAATATCTTAGCAGTCATTCGGACTAGGGCTGCGACTTTGAGCTGCTTTAACTGAGAACGTATTGGCTATTTATATTTAGTTAGTTAGAATGAAAGCAGTTTTCAGAGTGAATATCTATCTAACTATCTTTTGTACAAATTCAATGTCTTATAGTTAGCAGAGTAGTCAGATCATCAATCTAGGTTGATATTAATTCTATAGTTAACTAGTTAACTAACTATAAAGATAAAGAAACACTCATGCATTTTAAGATTTTGAGGTGATGCTATCAATATTACTGTGTAAATCCTTTTCTCTAGCTACAAGTTGAGGTAGCCAGTTCAATGACATTTCAACTCGTCTCGATGTTCTGGTAAAACCTCGTAGTACAATTCTCTAAACTGAAACGAGCGAAGTCCCAGCTACGTGGTGGGTGCAGAGCAAAAGCACGTAACCACCGCGCACATTTAAGGAAGACATTAACGTGAGTGCATAGCGAGCGCGCCGGCTAAGCGAGCGCGCCACCCTAACAAGCTATTAGGCCTACTAACTGCAATTACTCAACACCACAACGTC
>WODD01000028.1:139771-172984 GCA_019775935.1 Neoascochyta sp. HWLR27 | reverse complement strand
GAAGCAGTTGTGTAACTGATCGGTTGACGCTGTACCGAGGTATTCCGAATAAATCCGACCTCATACTGAAGTGATTAATATATTGTGACAATATTGCATATCATAAGACCTTCCATTGATTGTCCCAGCATCGAATCCGACAGACTCTGTGTATCTCTACTCTTGTCACGAGCAGATAAGTGTCTCATTTCTTCACTGTATCGTTGACCAGGAGCTTCTGCGCCCGTGATAAATGAAAAGGTATAATTCACAGTCCATAGTCCTCCGTATTCATCACAGAGGCTTCGTCTACTTTACAATTTTTAATCTTTTTCTACAGCCATGACTCAAACTTCCGCTATTTCGAGCCATGCTTGTCTGTATTGGCCGTTATGTTGGTTTCGCTGCCGAATGAGTCCCCTTCATCCAGCTCGATATCGCTGCCTGCTCGCATCCACCCACTGCTTCTATCCAAGGCGCTCACTCGTATTCTGCTTTGATTCCTGGTCTTATTCGTCTGCCCGTTCGTGCCTGTTCCATAATTGCTTTGGCCCTTCGATTGTTGAGTTGATGGGAGCTGGAGGATGCCACCAACGAGAGGCTTCAAAGATGGTGCGCAGGCAGCAATGATGCCAATGTTGACCTGGATGAAGCCCCAGAACTGTATGTCATTTGTACTGCGACAGTATTAGCAATTTGAGACGATGAAACAAGCGAAGAAAGCAACGCACAACGACTGATCGGGGTCGCCCCTTTTCGTGTTTTGGACGACGGTCTTGACGATACCCATTGCAACCGCACTTAGATGCAGTTAGTTTTCGTGCACCGTTTTGAGTTCTTCCGTTTCAAGACTGTGCTACTTACGTGTATCCCAAACTCAAAATGGATATGAGATAGATTCGAGTCTTCTTTCTCATCTGCAAGCCTAGTATGATGGGCACAGGAATTGATGCGAAGCATATATCAGTGAAAATGTTACAGCCTAGGTATTGGTGAGTCAGTTCTAAAGACCTGGTTTCTGTCTGAAAGAATAAGGACATACTTGTGTTCATCAGAGCGAAACCCTTGTGCGTTTTCACGGGCAAGCAGACAGGCTTGAGATCCTTGTTCCAGAAGCCGGCGATGGGCTTGCAGACGGCGGCCCATTCACCCCACGAGACTATTGTGTAAACGCAGACGAACACTGATCAATAATCAGCATCTTCGAATCAAAGCGTGGAACACGGGTTGCAGGTGTAGAGACATACTGATAAGTGACCATATCATCCTGGTGTATAACGGAGGAATACCGAGACGGAGGAGAGAAAAACCGACAGATAACTTGAGAAAGGCCATGCCACCGATACTTGACACTATGGCTTGTATGAAGGTCAACTTCAGATACTCGTGATGATCTTCCTTCTCAAGAGTGTCCGTGTGACGGCCCAAGCCGTGCTGAGCCGCTAATATGTAGGTCACCATACCACCAAGGAAGACACACGTCTAGTAAGCACAGTCAGAAGTCAAGTCGGAACATCAACCGAGTTCCCGGTTGTTCTTACTGTTGCAGCCAGTATAAAAGCGTCATCCTTCCCAAACGCCTTCACGATGATGACGCGGGCATACATGCGCATCCCAACGAAAATCAGAGCAACAACATGGAAAGCCGTGGTAACGCCGAGTAGATAGCCCAGGTTACTTTCCGCAGCGCGCGCCGGATCAGTGTTTTTTGGGGCCATGTTTAGAAAAAAAAATGAAAAAGTAGAAAGAGAAGAAGGTAGGGGATGAATCAGTAATATCTTATGAGAGTTTTGATCCAGAGATGACAGGGTGTTACACGTTCCATCCCAAATTCCCGCCCCTAGGAAGATAGGAGTTTTCCCTGTCGAGGAGCACGGTAGCGTTTTGGGGATCAAGTGTATGCTTGTCCATTGGCTGACCGCCACCAACATGGTGTCGTCTACACGGAAATTGAGTTCAAGAAGATATCCTCCAAGACCTTTGCAGATCTTGGCTAGACTGTGAACTGTTCACTGTACATTGGCACGAGAGGGTACGGACAGAAATTCCGACAGTTGCTGCATCTGCATCTGTATCCAGTTGGCACCGGAACAAGATGCACCTTTGCTCTAGTTCGGCGGACCCGAGCCGAAGTACCGTCAGAATCTACCCTATCGGAAAACGGTGGGCCCAACGCAACGGGCCGGGCGGTTGGTGGCCTAGTGGGGCCATGTATCGTCCCAAAATGTAACTATGGCCGATCTCTCGTTGATTGTGTTCATGCTAGATTTGTTTTTACTCTCAACAATGAAACTATGTAGCACGATATATCCAAAAATACCTATTCGCACCCGATGGAAGAGAGCTCGAATACATCTACAAATTTAGCCGTGCTAGATCAGGACTGCTGATACCATTCGGTTGCGGAGTAGGCACTGCTTCTTTCCGCGGGAAGGGATCTGCAGACGGCGTTTCATTCCAGGCCTAGAACACTGCTGTTGTTCCTTCGCGTTCTCAAGCGAACGGACGAGTGAACATATGTGGTACCATTCCCTAGAAGGATTGCTAGCGCTCCTACACGGCACAGGGACGGCATAGAAATTTGTCGGAGTCTGTATGGGTTGTTCAGGCAATGGCCTTAACACCACATTAGTCAGCCTGTAGGATGCATCCCGACTAAGCGGTTGTCTTCACATTGCCGGCTAATTTCATGCTCATGACCGCTTTAATCACTCGCTACGGGAAATTAGTCTGAATGTTGGAGGATCCAGGTCTTTATTAGACGCGCACAAAACCTAAAACGTGTCTGCTCATTCCAACCATTTGGAACCTTCCGTACTCGTCTCCAGATCGCCAACTCCACGCTGCGATGCGTCTGTTTCATGCTGTCACGGCCGTGCAGGTGCTGGCTGCAAGCGTTGTGGTCGCTGCTCCTTTCGACTCGCCCTCGACTCCGGTCATCGACATAGACCCAGCAGTCGACCCGCTCGAGGCCCTCGCTCATCTGCAGCAGCACACCTACGACACGCTTGAACAGGGCGAAAGTCTGCTGAAGAGGGCGCCGAAAGGGTGCTCTTTGGCTAAGACGACTATCCGCAGGGACTGGTGAGTTTACCTTGCGCATAACCTTGCGCTTGCTGATTTTTCCGAGGGAGTACATGAGCAAGCCTGACCGCAAAGCCTACATCAAAGCGGTACAATGCCTTCGAACATTGCCATCCAAGTCTGACAAGTCCTGGGCCCCGGCAGCGAAGACGCGCTTCGATGACTTTGTTGCCATCCATGTTAATCAGACTATGGGAATACATGGTAACGGCCTCTTCCTCACCTGGCATCGCTACTTTGTGTGGGCATACGAGCAAGCCCTTCGGGATGAATGCGGCTACAAGGGCTACCAACCCGTGAGTTTCTAGCCTTGACATGGATCGCTTGTTCTTATCTGACTTTCGCAGTACTGGAATTGGTTCGCCCACACCGATAACATCTACAAGTCCCCTGTATTCGATGGCAGCGATACGAGTCTTGGTGGAGATGGCGAATTCTTCGCACACAATGGCAGTCTTGCCGGTGCTCGCACGATCGTCATCCCATCTGGAAAGGGAGGCGGATGTATCAAGAGCGGCCCGTTCAAGAAGTGGGACTGTCGCATGCATTGATACTGTCAGTCAACTAACAAGTCACAGTACGCAAGCGAACATTGGTCCAATCTCCCCCGGCATGCAGGGCTTCACTGACCTGGCGGCCGACATTACCGAGCCCAACCCCCGCTGCCTGCGCCGGGATCTCAGCCCCTACATCCCAAAGAAGTGGTTCACGACGGCCAACCTGCTGAACGTGACCATCGGTGCGGGTGCTAAGACGCATCGTCTGTTCTGGACCGAGATCCAGGGTCGGTACCCAGACGGCTTCCTTGGGCTTCACACATCTGGTCACTACACCATGGGCGGCGATGCGACGGACCTTTACTCTTCCGTCAATGATCCCGCCTTCTTCCTCCACCATGCCATGCTTGACCGAATCTACTGGATCTGGCAGACACTCCACCCCGCCGAGGCAAACAAAGTAACTGGCACATTGACATTGCAAAACAGACCTCCGACCCGCGACGCCACCATCGACGAGCCGTTGGTGCTGGGGGTCAATGGCAAGACAGTGAAGATTCGCGATGTTCTCAACACCTTGGGTGGCAGCCCTCTGTGTTACATTTACCTATGAGAAGACGCAGATTTTTCGTTCCAGCCTGTGTTGGCTCATAGTAATTCATGTTAATAATTGAACCGAACAATAGTTTTTGCTGTTGCAATCTCATCCCAGCTCTTTATTTACAATACTTCTCGGACACCAAGTGAGATATATTGCAGCTGGTTCAAGGTTCGAGGTTCTTAGCTGGGATATATGTGAGGGTGGCAAGAAGCAGCATCCCGCTGATATCTTCGTTTCTTCGTGAGGGTTGATTGAGCTGTTGCTTCCGTCAACGCCTAATCCGGAATTCAGTCTAGTCGCCTTCATGATGTTCCTGCTGCATCCCCGATACAGAGAGGATTTCGAAGGAGAGACTGGACTGTTGATTCGCAAGCCAGCTGCTCACAAAGGATGCCTCGACCAACTTGAATTGCTCATGTCTGAAACAAGGGGGCGACAGATCCAAGGCCCCTTTTTCGATCGAAGTTCCATTACTGCCCTAGAAGGAGACTTAGAACCTGGTACATTAGGGGTGCGTAACAATCGTAGACGGCAGGTATGGTTCGACCACGCTGTAATTCTGTTAGTATTGTAAGCCTCAAAATATATGCGCTATAGACAAGAAGAGCTTGTTCGATACCATCTCATGCCTCACAGCATCAAGCACGCAAACGGCGAGCCATCTGCACGGCGCCTGATATACTGCTATTATATACCCAATGACCTCCAATGCACAAAGATTTGGCTGTGAATTACTCGACGGAAGTTGGCACAGCCGTAATAATGCACGTTTCACGCATCTGAGTGGCAGACTAGAAGCGGACGGGGCGGCTCGGGAGGCGAGGCGAGCGGGCCGCGCCCCGTGCCAGGAACGCGTCACGTCGAGGGTTGCAACATGATGCATCCCGGTCTATGGTGTGATGACCTGAGAGGCTAACAGATGCGATCCACACCCAAGAGATGGTTCACGAATCGGATATTCCGCTTCTCTGTATAAGGATTCCTGCTGTTACATTTGTCGTTATGCATACTCGCTGCTTTCTGCTGATAGGCAGACGAGGTACCTGGTGGAGGATTTCGGTTATCCGGGACTTGAATCAGCGGGACACTCTAACCCCGTCAAGTCACTTATACATAGGGGCGGAATCACGTAATAACGCCCAAGTCGCCGAGTATGTACCGGCTACATACCGTCACCCCGTATCAGAAGCCAGCGCGTGTTCAGTGTGGAGTGAGGAGACTGGGACTGGCTTTGATATGCTCGTTTTCTACGTGCGATCTTAAGTTGCGAATGCTGTTTACAGTTTGCAACGGGTGGTGCCTCCGTAGCGATTGCATTGGGCCGCCAGCCGCAATGCTGTCTGATCCTTCCAAAAGCACAACCATAGCGATCATCATGCTATATCGGGCCTTACAGACTGCCTTGGAGCGGAAAACATGTGCTTGTTCAACGATCGTCCCGCTGATTCGACCGAAATTTGAGAGACCGAAAGTTTGTCGACATTTAGGACCCGGACATCAACCAGACCTCTGGTTCCCCAGGATCTGACAAACAGAAGATTTGTTGCTTTTATTCATCCCTTTCGCTCCCTGTACCCGCTTTCTCTCCGCAAAAATCACCTTGTCGGCTGGCTTTTGCGTAGCCATGCCAGAAGTCAATGGCACAGTCACGCTCGTGGCTCCCCCGCCGGGGTACATTGTCGACTTCGAAAACCCCCAACGGCAGCTCCAGACGCAAGTCTACATTGTCTTCGTCGTCGAAAATCTCTTCGCCTTCATATTCCTGCTCCAGCGGCTCTACACCAAGATCCGGCTGATGAAGCTCTTCCAAATCGAAGACGGTACAGCACCGACCTTCCAAACCATCACTTCGCTAACGAGAACCAGCCATCGTCGTTGCAGCCTGGGTATTCTCGACCGCGACGCAATCCACGCTTCTCGCAGGCTGGCTCTACGGCGTCATCGGCGTGCACGCGTGGGAGATTTCCTTCGACGACTACGGTCTCTACTCGCGCCTGATCCTGGCGGCACCACTCGTCTATGCGCCGTGCACAGCGTGTGCCAAAGCGGCATTGTGTCTATTCTACGGGCGCTTGAACCCGGGCTACGCGTTCCAGTTCTCCATCTGGCTCACCATGTTCGTCATTGTCGGGTCGTACACGGGCATCTTCTTCAGTCTGATTTTCGCGTGCCGGCCCATTGCCGCGAGCTGGGATCTGACCTTGCAGGCGCGCGCTGTATGTGTTAATCGCGGCGCGATATACATTGCGACTGCAGTGATTGGTGTTGTTACGGACGTGTTGCTTATTGCGCTGCCGATTCCTACGGTCTGGGGACTGCAGATGTCGCGGAAGCAGAAGATTGGGCTCACTGCGATGTTTGGTGTCGGGTCAATGTCAGTCAATCCATCTACTTGTGACAGCCGCCGTTGAACGATCTGCTAACCAACACAGAACGGTGATCACCTCGGTCATTCGAGCAGTCATTCTAATCCCCTCTCTTACGTCCACAGACCAGACATGGGTTATCGGAGAAGGGACGCTGTGGATGTGAGTACGCCCCCACCCAAAAACCACCTCGCACCGTCCTAACAAGTCAACACAGAATGGTCGAATCCAACCTCCTCGTAATCTGCTGCTGCCTCCCAACCCTCCGCCGCTTCCTCCGCCACGTATCTCCGCGCGTCATCGGCGAGTACTCCAGCGGCCCATCCGGCGGTAAGACGGGCGCCAGCCGCAGGCCGCGGACCTGGGGCAGCCTGAAGAGCGGGCCGAAACGACACTTTGACACGCTGATGAACACGGTCGATGACGGGCACGGCGAGCAGGATATTCCGCTTGGGTCGAGGGACTTGTCTACAAAAGCGAGTCAAGGCAAGGCGATCAAGGGCGATAATGATAGTGAGGAGGCGATTCTGTATGAGAGGACGGTGCAGGTTACGTATGAGAGCGCAGATGGCCATAACGGTACTCACGGGGCTCATTCGGGGAAGATCTGGGCTACTTGAAGAGGGCTCTATCGAGGATGGAATAGTACTGCGTGATACATGAATGGAGAATAATTGATGAATGGGCGAAGTTTCGATCAACACAAGGCCTACCATTTGTACCAACAATCTGGCTTGAGCTGGGTCAGTGGCACATTGAGGAATTTCGGTCAAGGGAAATCACTCTCGATGGGTTTCTGCTCGAATTCCCCCCACACATCCAACAGCGGAGCAACACTGCACGTCGCAGATCCCCATAACCACACGCACGCCACCAGCCCTTTGTTGCACTCAAATTTGCCTTACTTACCTACCTAGTCCACAGAAGCCGACGAGCAACCAAGCGACGCATCCTTCGCGGACCGAGCACGACCTTACCTACCTACCTACCCAACCCCGTGTTCGTGCTAAACGCCTGCTTTGCCAATCTGCCGAGACCCTGTTCTTACTTGCCATCCATCTCTACCTACCCCGTCTTGTCCATGATTCGTACGAGTCGGGTCGAGTACGTGCGGGATAAGGCCGAGCACAACATGGGTGCGTGCGTGCCCGGACGCGGCAGCACGCGGTTGAGAAGCACAGCTGCACGGCCGCCGTCTGCGGGGAAGAACGGGCTTGAAAAGACGACAAAAAGAGGGAACGACGCAGTACCTAGAGGAGACGCACACAAGAGGCACAGCTACTGCAGACATTGTGTGTGTGAGTGAATTATCTAGGATCTCTGGGACCCCCAACATGCGTCCCGCACGCCAAGTCGCATTGCATGCAGGACTAGATCCTTCGTGTGCGGAGGATCCCCACCCGGTTTGATAATGCAGCGGCTCTGAACAGCGAAGATCGATGCGCTCGCCGCTGTGCTGGGAGGAATCTGGGCGAGTGTCAGCATCCCTCGATCCAGCTAATATGCATGCTGCCGAGGATAGCTGCTGCGCTGGGGTCTGTCTCCGCGGCGATTCGGGGGAGAGACGGAGAGGGAGAAAGAGGGTCCGCATGCCAGAGGGCATTTATAAAAAAAGAGTAGAGCCTCCGCTCGGAAGACGTGGAAGAATCTTTTCGTCCCCCCATCTCCTTGACGATACTGCACCAGCATGCGATCTGTAGCTTTCCTGTCTCCGTCTCTCCTGGGGCTGCATGCCGCCTTGGCTCGCGGCCAAGGCGCAGCCACCTTCGCCGCAAATGAGACAGCGGGCTCCAACGAAGCTTGTGTAAGTCGACGTTACACGCGTCAGCCTTCCGCGTACGCTAGATGAATTAACGAAATGCTAGTGTAAAGCGCTCTCGAGCGCCGGCTCGTCGCGCGTTCTCTACACAAGCGACGAGCAGTACGAGAACCGCACCCTGTCGTACTGGTCCGTGAGCTCGCAGCTGACGCCCAACTGCATCGTGCAGCCTCGGTCGACGCAGGACGTGTCTGCCGTCGTCAAGACGCTCGTTCAAGGCGCAGATTGCGCAGACACGCAATTCGCGATCCGCAGCGGCGGGCATATGATCTGGGGCGGCTCGAACAACATCGAGGATGGCATCACCGTTGACCTGGGTCTCATGAACAGCACCAGGCTGGACCCGGAGACAAAAATTGCTTCGATTGAGCCCGGCTCGCGCTGGATGCAGGTATATGCCACGCTGGACCCGCTCGGCGTCACCGTCCCAGGCGGTCGTGCGGGGTCCGTCGGCGTCGCGGGGTTCCTGATGGGCGGTGGAAACTCGTTCTACACGGCCCGGGAAGGCTTCGCGTGTGATACAGTCAAGAACTTTGAGGTTGTTCTTACCTCGGGGTGGGTCCTCTCCGGCTGCTTCTATGTTATGCGAATATCGACTAACACTTGCCCAGAGAAGTCGTAAACGCCAATGCCGACGAGAACAGCGACCTGTTCCAGGTGCTCAAGGGCGGTGGTCCCAACTTCGGCATCGTCACGCGCTTCGACATGCAAGCGTTCGAGGCGGGAAACCTCTGGGGCGGCACAGTGACATACCCCAAGTCGGTTGGCCAGCAGCACATCGAAGCATACCACGCCTGGACCGACAACGTCAACAACTACCCGGACGGATCCACGATCGTGTTCTGGTCGTACCAGCCCGCCATGGAGGACATTGTGATCCTCGCTGCGTACGAAGATACAGCTGGTAACGAGGCGCCGGCTGGGTTCGACAAGCTCATGGCCATCCCCGATCCCATCGCTTCCACGATGCGCATGGCCAGCCACAAGGAGCTGACGGACGAGCTTGAGCAGCCTGCAGGATATCGGTGCGTTCTCTTCCCCATCCCTATCCATCCCTATACTAGCAGTCTGTGCTGACGAAAGACCAGCGACGTGTGGTTCACAATGACGTTCAAGAACGACGTGCGCATCTACGAGAAGATAGTCGAGCTGCACGAGGCGTTCGTTGAAGCGTGGAAAGCCGGGACGCCCGACCCAGATTTCATCACCCAGTGCATGTTCCAGTCCATCTCGACCTCCATGTCAGAACACAGCGTCGCAAAGGGCGGCAATGTGCTCGGTCTCGACAGGGAAGAGGGCAACGTCGTTATGCTGCTTTATGACATCGCAGTCAATGGTCAGGAGCTGGAAGATCGCGCGCGCGAGAAGCTCAAGGCGTCCGGGCAGGCCATGGTCGAGTTTGCAAAGAGCGTCGATGGGCTGGTTGATTGGCAGTACATGAACTATGCCGACAGCTATCAGGTATGTGTGGGGACTTGTGTGGAGGATCTGATGTGCTTCCTTGCTAACGTTTGTTGCAGAATCCTCTTGGTAGCTATGGCGCTGAGAACGTGGCAAAGATTCGCGCGGCTGCTGCCAAGTACGACCCGAGCCAGGTTCTGCAGAAGCGTGCACCTGGTGGTTTCAAGATTTCCAAGGTCGAAGACGAGTCCAAGTAAAGAATTTCGGGATCTCTGTGAGGGGTCACTGATGATTCGACACTGCTTTCGGGATCTAGACTCATTGATGATGGCAGCTCCCGTATCGGTCCTGTAGTGTCCCACCATACCAACCACATAACTCCTGCACAGCAATAAGAACTTGAGACGTGTCAATTATTGCCAAAAGAATCTACAGAAGCAAAGGACCCATTTGATCGTTTAGTGTCTGCAACTTCTCCCCTCGTACTGCATCTTCACTTCTCCCACTCAACCCCTATCGAGTCGCCCACCAACAGGGCCGCCGCCCAAACCGCCACCACGACCCAAAGGTACGGAATGCATAAGCTGAACAGGTTAGCCTTTCTCCCTAGGTACACGCCTGCGGATACATACGTCTCTTTGCTCAGTTCGAGAAACCCAACCCAGAAAAGCCACTGTGCGATCCAGGTCACCAGCCAGCTCAAGCATAAAACGATGCTGAGACTGGCGCAGACATCTCGAAAGCGGTGATTTGGGTGCTTCACGGTGTAATTGATCGTGCCATATCCCGGTTGTGCTCCGGCAAGCAGCGCAGGGTGAGGGCTTGAAGACTGGCTTGACCAGTGCCAGACGAGTGCGTCTTCTTGCGCACGATACCACTTGTTGAAAGGGGCGATCTTCCTATTGGTAGCAGCTAGGAGAGAATTTATACCATTTGGCCGTTTCTTCCTGTCGCCTCTGTCGTGTGGCGAATTTGTGTCGGGGGCGGCCTTTGGCCATAGGATGCGCACGACCAGGACCGTCATCACAAGCGAGGTGGCCAGCCACAGAGCCGCCGCGACATACATCAGTTGTGCAAATGGCATGTGCGCGATCTTCTCCATGTAGTTGTCGTAGAAGCTGTGCTCGTAGCCGTACCACGCCGTCATGGACATGTAGTATGTCGTTAAACACTGCAGGAGCAATTCACACAACAGCGCAGACGCAACCATGGGGAGTGTTGATGTTTCAGTGTTTTGGAGAGCGAGAAAGGCGGCTTTGAGGCCGGCAGGTTGTGGGATGGAACAGAACAAGAGGGTGAGTTGGGTGACGGGGATGTGCGAGAAGTGACGAGCGGACTGGATGATGTAGGCGCTGAACCAGTATCCGAGGAGCTGAACAGCAGCCCTTGCTAGTCCAGATAAGATCCAGTTCCAAGAGTTTGCCTGCTGTACAACACCACGCGATGCGCGCGTGGTAGTTAATCTCCAGAAGAAGTAGGCGCTGAGGAGAAATGCGACGTTGAGCAAGCCGAGATCGATGAGCATGTTATCACTCGAAGCGCAGGAGCCCTCCATGCTGTCCTCGTCTGAATATCCATATGGTGTTATTTCCCATTGCCATGGGATCATGTCCTGAAAAGTAGGGCTGGCAAGCCTCTGCCAGCCTTGGGGCAAACCGTGCCAATCCTCCAGGTCTCCGCAGAGACGGTGCATCCACTTGACGTAGTCGATGCGGGTTTCGAAGAGCTGGCAAGAGCCCTCACACGAGTTGTACGAGATGGCACGGCAGAAACAAGACCGGTCAACTGCGCTTGTTATCTCACAGTAGCCGCTGGAGTCGAGTCTACACGCATCGTCGGCACAGCGGTCTGTAAGTGACAGGACGTTTCTGGGCATGTCGGCAACACATGCGGGCCATACCCAGTCTTCTTTGGCAATGTAAGCTGATCTCGTGGTCATGAGATTGTCGGTCCAGTTGGAAAATAGGGACTTTGGACCGCAGGTGGCGTTCATCCAGAGACGCTCTCTCGTGACGTCCAGGCTCTGTGATGCCATGCACGGCTCATGCCTCTCATCGATTGTGAAAGTCTTACAAAAACAAGACTTGTCGAAGTAGTCGCCATGCGCAATACTGTGCTGAGTGAGGCTGTAGGCAGCTGTCTCAGAATCCAGAGCAGTCATGGACTGCAAGCCTTGATTGTACTCCCAGGGCCGGGCAGCATTCCCCGTGTGCTGAGTGACGCTCGTGAAACCGCAGGCGGCCATGGTATATCTGAACGGCTCTTTCGAGGACTCTGATTCTGCGCGGGTAAGACATGATGGCGCTTTGCCTACCACATCAACGCTGGTATATCCGTGAACCAAGGAAGCGGGAGAGAGTCTTTTCACCTCAATCGCATCGCCGACATCGACGAGCCATGTCCGGCCAGTGATGTGCAGAATCCAATGATACAACTGGGCTTCGGCGAGAACAGATTGGCTGCAGTACGGGAGATAATCGCGGACGAGATCGGGCGAGAATCCGGTCCTGAGACAGCTGAGTTGGGTGAGGTACTGGTGGTGGGAGCAGATGACGCCAAAATGCCGAGTGCATATCTTCCACGTACACGCTGTCATGGCACTCAACCATGCAGACTGTTCTTGCTGGGCGATGCATTGTGGCATCGCAGGAAGGTCTTCGGGATTGATCCAGTCACCATACGTGTTCTGGGGGGAGATGTCTCGAGAGTTTGCATCTCCCGGGTCAAGTCTGGTAGCGGGGAGCGTCACTGCAGTCTGTTAGTGTTGAAGGTATTGGTAATAATGGGAAGTCACCTTTGGCAACCATGCCGTGAACAGGGCTGGCCATCAGCAGTGTCAAAGCTATACCGTCTACCCTCATCTTGCTGGTTCTTGAATCGACAAAGACTTTCAAAATTGTTCGATTGTTCACGCTCAGATCATCCCTCGCGGAAAGGCTTTGGCCCTCAGCCTCGCACGCGCTCTCGAGGGCTAGAGAAGTGCAGCTCCTCGATGGGGAGCTATAGAGATGGCGCGCAGGTGAGTTTGGAGGTAGGTCGCTAGCAAGCAAGTGTCGGAAGTTAGAAACGAGTTAAACTTGAGATCAAAGTGGAAGCAGACGAGAAAGTTGCAACTTGTACTGCACTTCAGCCTGGCCCAAATGAGGCGCGGTTGTTTGGAGCGGGGTCGTACGATCAAACGTCCACAGCCACAGCCTCGTTAGCCGCCCGATGATGCTACCTACGCGCCTGCCAATCATCGTTTATACGGCATTCCGATACGCTCATCTACGACATTCCATGCAAGGACGGGGACGATAGGAAAGGACCAGGAAGAGTGCAATCAGAAGGCAAATGCGAGTCTGCCATTTACGCGTGTTATTATAGGCACTATTGGCGTTGTAAATCTACTACTAGTGAATGTGCATTCGCCCCGCAAGAACTGAGCACGACATGGCTTTCAAGTCAACCTCTCTGCAAAGACACCCTGCCTGACCTACCCGGCTATGTCCCCGTCTATTCTCTTGCCCTGACATGAGCCAGAAAGTCATCCTGCCTGAAGACGCCGTTGTAGTTGCGGCTCTTCCAGGGCTGTTCGGGCGTGGACAGAGCCCAGTCGAAGTGCCTGAGGAACTCGAATACGACCTTTGTCATTTCCATCCACGCGATGGTCTTGCCGAGACATTGGTACTTGCCCCACCCAAAGTGCATTTCGGAGACGCGACGCATGGTTGCTAGACGCGCCTCCTCTTCAGGCGATGAAGACGTAGGCAGCCATCGTTCTGGCCGGAATTCGTTGGCATCGGAGCCAAAGACGGCGACGTTGCGGTGCACGCCCCACGCGTTGACGCAGACGTTGGTTCCGCCGGGGAGGTAGTATTCTTTGCCCTCGACAACGACCGTGTCGCCGCCCGGGGGCACCACTTTGGGAGCCTCAAGAGCGGCGGGCGGATGCATGCGTATGGCCTCACGCACGATGCTTTGGAGATACGGCAATGTCTTCAGCAAGGCGTATGACGGAACACCGGGTGCCAGAGTGGCAGCAGTAGCATCGACTTCGGCCTGCAGCTTGCGGTAGACGCGCGGGTTAGATAGCAGGTATAGCATCGTGACGCGCATCGAAGTGGCACTTGTATCGGCGCCTGCAGCCAGTTGCAGAAATGCTTCGCTGAAGAGGTCTCCGCGCGTGAGGCCGTGGTGCGTGAAGGATGCGAGCATGTCGGAATATCCGTCGATGGGCGTGTCGAAGCGCTTGTCGATTATGCCGCGCACAAGAGCCATGCACTTGCCTAGGCCAGAGGCGTCTTTCTCGGACGGTCCAAACAAGCGTGCAATGGGGGCCCACTGGAACGCAGGGGCCAGACCGAGAGCTACGATGACCGAGACGACGGCGAAGCCCTCCTCGGAGTATTTGAGGTACTCCTGGACGTCACTGTCCGTTTTGAGGTCGCCAAAGGCCTCACCGAAACCAATCTTGGTGATGACATCGAGGGTAAAGTATTGGACTTTGGTCCCCAAGTCCAGTGGCACAGCTTTCGAATCAGTAGACAGGTACTTGGAGCGTAGCAGGTCGAGCAGGTTTTGGACACAGCTGTCAATGTCTGACTCCAATCCAGTATTCTCTTTGCCCGAGTACCCAGCCGCCATCTGCTGCCGCCGTTTGTTGTGTCTCTCCTCATTCAACTCGCTGAAGCAATGATCTCTTGTCGGATCCACGCGCGTGCCGCCATAGAACCAGCGGGCGCGCGTGTATGGCGAACGTGCGGCGCTCATATGCGCAATCAACTCATGCGAAGATGTCATGAGTTCGTTTGGGCTGATTCTTGCAATGGGGCCGTATTTTTCGTTGACGGCTCTGTAGGCAATGTGTCGGTGATATCCCAACATGTTCGTGACCTGCCAGAAGTGCGACCATCCCGTGGTGAACGGGCCAGGGAAACTAGACAAGCGGGTGTATTGACGGTAGCTGTAGACGACATAGAGGATCAGGGCGGCGCCCAAGAGGGCCCAAGGAGCGGAGTGGAGTTGTGCCAAGAGGGGCATGACGGCGACGAGCACAACGGGGATGCAGAGCCATAGGGCTGTGACTATTTATCTTGATCGGCCAAGCGCGGTAGAATGGATTGGAGATGTTGTGTGTGGGTGAGATGCGGGGCCGACTCAGCCTGTCAGCACTGCATATTGACCTATCGGGAGTATTTAGAAGGCATATGCGATGCCAAACACGTAGTACAAGTGGTAAGATTGGTATCGCTTTGGGTGTGGGGCGGTGGCAAGGCGTTGGCGAGGCGCTGGGCAGCTGATGTTGATGGCATAAGAGCCAGCGTGCCGGTTGACAGCTCACAGAAAGCTGCCGCTCGAGAAGCGGTCGCCAAAGCCCTTGCTCTTGCTCAGCATCTCGCGACGCTGCTTGTGGTTGATATTGCCGGTGATGGCCATGTCTTTTTCGTAGTCGAAGGCGCGCTTGCTGGGGTCGTCTTCCTTTTCCTTGCCCATTCCCTTGTCCTGGTGCTGTTCGACGAGGCTCTTGCCCCTAGCGGCGTCAATTTTCTCGCGCATTTTGCGGGCCCGTCGCTCCTCGTCTTTGGTCTTTGTCGACTCGTGGGTGGCGGGGGCGGCATTGGCGGGGGCAGCGATGCCGAGAGCCTCGTTCTGCAGGCGCTTGAGCTTCTGCTCGGGCGTCTCGGTCCATGCGCTGCTCATGGCCGTGGCCGGGGCGGCGCTCTTGCCCGAGTTGAACTTGCGAGCGCGCATCTTGGTGGGGTCCATGCGGGCGGCGAGGTCGTCCTGGGTGGGAGGCATTGTCATCCAGTCGTCGCGCTGGGCCTTTTTGGGGGCTTCTGCGAACTGGGCATCGGTGTCAAAGGCCGACTTTGACGAGCCGGCGTGGTTGTCGTCATGGTCGTAGGCCGTGTGGGATGCGCCGGCGGGAGGGGGCGCAGGGCCAAAGTCGTCGTCGCTGCTGTCCGAGTCCGAGCCCGAGTCAGCGGCGGTGGTGGCGCCGGCGGCGGGTGGGCTCTGGGGGCGCTCGTCGAGGGGGGCGGGAGGCAGGGCGGGGCCCAGGACGCGGCGGCGCTTTTCGGCGTCGGTGTCGCTGCTGCTGTCGTCGGCGTCGTCGCGGGGACGCTTGGCGAGGTGCGGGGGGAGCGTAGGCCCGATGGTCATGGCGGGGGTGGGCGAGGAGTTGTATGGGAAGTGGTAGGTAGGTAGTCGAGTGGTGGTGGGAGGGAAGTGGGAGGGAATGAAGTGGGAGGGAATGAAGTGGGAGTGGAGTGGTCATGGTGGAAGCCTTGACGTTAGCTTGGCTTGAGCTACGTACCGACTCGACGTCGGCGGAGCTCCAGCACATGCGCTCATAGCTCATCTATCGCTCATCGCTCATCGCCCTCCTCTCTGCGCTGTCTCTCCCCGTCTCAACCTCCCCTAATCCTAATTCCGGAAGAAATGCTCTGCGGAGGACGAGCCCCATGAGCTCCGACCTGGCCGCGAGCCACTCCAGCCCGCGCCCCGACACGCCCGACGATGCGCCCGCCGACGCACAGCTCGATCATGCCCCCGACGATGCGCCCAGCCATGCCCCCACCGACGACACTCCAGACAGCGACTCGCTCAAGCTCCCATCCACCGGCTTGACCTTTGCCCGGACTCGCACACGCCCACGTGCCCACGACCCCGGCAGCGACAATGGCCAGGACAACGACCCCGACCACGACCACGACCACGACCATGACATCAATCTCCACGGCGAGCCACTGCTCCCCCGCCCCATTCCCGGCCGCCCAGCGAGCTTCGGCTCGACGTCAACCCCAGACGACACGCCCTCGGTCCAGGTACGCAGCCAACAACCACCAACACCCGTCCCCTCCCGTCCCGTCCCCTCCCACGCTACTGCCTGCTAACCCTCCCCCCAGGGCTCCCTCGTGTCGACCCCCTCGCTCGCCTCACAGCGTCCCCACCGCCCTAACCCCCTCCAGCCCTTCGATCGCCGCTTCTCCTCGCGCCTTTCGCTGTCTCCCTCACCCAACGTCACCCCACGCGGCCCCTCGCCCGCCTTCCTGTCTGCCCACTCCCGCCAGTCTTCCCTCTCCAGCAACCTCCTCTTTACCCACCCCGCCCAGGGCGCAGAGGCCGACACAGACACCGACACTCCGCAGGCCCCCTGGGATGTCGTGCGCTGGACAAAGCTGAAGAACATCACCGGCCAGCTCTTCTCAGAAGTCGGGAGGAGGAACTTTGGGAGGCCCACCTGTCTGAACGTGGCTGCCACCCTCGTCATTGGCACATCCAAGGGCTTTGTGCTGGTCTTTGATTACCAGCAAGTCCTAAAGAGTATCATTGGACCTGGCACCAAAGGTATCACCATCTGCGCTTCCACATCCCACTACCTCCTCGTCTAACACCAGACAGCCGTCGAATGCGGCCCCATCACCGCCCTCGCCCTCTCCGCCGACCACTCCACCGTCGCCGGAGCCCACGCCACCGGCCACATCTTCACATGGGAGCTGTCAAAGCCCGCAAAACCCTTCCTTCACATCCCTCCCATCAATCGCGCCAGTCTAGACGAGCGCAGTTCCGATGGCCACGTCTCTGGCGTCGCTATCCTGCACCTGGGCTTCCTCGGCACTCGTCACACTGCTCTTGTCTCTGCAGACGACGGCGGCATGGCCTTTTCTCACCTCGCCACCCGCGGTCTCGGGGCCCTTGCGAGAACCGTAAAAACCACCCGCATCCTTGGAAGATACCCACTATCGCCTCAGTCTCAGGAGAAACCTAAGAAGCCGAGCTCTGTCCTCGCTTTTGCACCTTTGCCTCTCGGCAACGTCGAACAACCGACAGACGCAATGGGTCTTACTGCGCTTCTCACTCCCTATCTTCTGGTCATCGTATCCACAACCCCTCTCGCGCAGACGCAGCACAAGGCGCCTCGCCCCAAGGAAATCGCGCCCCACAGCGCTCTCAGCGGATGTCTGGCGTGGTTCCCTGCTGTGAAACTGAAGAAGCCTACGGGCGATTCTACTACGGCCGTGTCCAAAACAAAACTTGTCTACTGCTGGTCCAACATTCTGACAATCCTCGACATCGACTGCATCGTCGCCCCGCCCACAGAAAGAGAAAAGCCCACAGAGCTCCAATTCCGCCCTCGAAGCCGGTGGAGGGCCGACGAGGCTATAGTTGCTGTGCAGTGGCTCAGCAGATCAGTTCTGGGTGTCTTAACCATCAGCCAACGTTTGCTCATTCTCGAAGACAACACTCTCCGAACGACTGACTCTTTCGATCTGTTACAGAAGCACATCTATCACTCGGATCTCTTCTCCAACCAACTCAAGCCAATCATCGAACATCATGACGAGCAAGACACGTCCATGCACGGCGTCGTGGCAGATGCCTTTTACATGAGTTTTCGAGCCTACAAAGGCCGAATGTTTCTGCTTGGCTTCAACGACGTGTCCATTGGTACACTCTCAAACTGGGCCGATCGATTACTGGCCTTGATGGAGGATGGCGACTTCATCTCAGCTATCGGCCTGGCCACTTCCTACTACGTTGGCGACGCTGACAAGCTGACCGTCGGCCTTCCCGAGGACGACAGCGCCCGGCATGCTTTGGTGCAAGAAAAACTACTCGACATGATCTCTGCGTCTCTCAAGTACGCTTTTGCCAGGATCGACGACGGTGGAGAAGCCAGGGAGAAGCGGCTTGAAGAGCTTGCCGAAGTCTGTTTCACTGGTCTCCTACGCATGAAGGAGATGGAATTTTTATTCGAGGATGTCTACGATGCCTACGAAGACGGCTCGGCTGAGCAGTCGTTCTTTGAGACACTGGAGGCTTATATTCTTGATGACAAGATCAACGAAATACCGCCTAATGTTTTGAAGGATCTCATCACCTTCTACGCATCGAATGGTCGAGGCACCCGACTCGAAGAGATGATCTGTCATCTCAACACTGATACCATGGACCTTCACCAGGTCACCTTGCTTTGCCAGCAGTACGTCCTCTACGAGGCTCTCATCTACGTGTGGACTCGCGCCATCGGTGATTACATAACACCTCTTACCAACATGTTGGAGCTTGTCAAGCTAGTCGGCTTTGACGTAGAGAGGACAGACAATGTGTACATGACATCAGCGAAGAAAATCTTCCCCTACCTTGCCTATACTTTCACCGGACGTACCTACCCAGGAGGCACTTTCCTCGACGATGACCAGGCCTACAGCGCAAAGAAAGACATGTATCGGTTTTTGTTTTCTGGGAAGAACTTGGAATGGCCTCCAGGGTCGGGCGACGTGTTTCTTACCCGGACCGACAAGACACCCGAGCCTCCCTTCCCATACCTGTATCTTGTTCTCGAATTCGATGCGTCCAGCTTCATGAGCATGCTCAACGAGGCTTTCGAAGACAGCTTCTTGAACGAGCAAACCACAAATGGTACCCACATCAATGGCTCGCAGCAATCTTCCTTCACGCCCACCCGCCAGTACATCATCAACATACTGCTCGGCATCATGACACCTGAGAACTTCAATCCCGAGGACATTATATACTTTTACATGTTTGTGGCGCGAAATTTGCCAAAATATCCTCAACACATCATGCTTCCAGGAACGTCTTTGCATCAGATCCTCGTCGGGCTCTGTAACTACCCAACCGACATCATCAAGGAAGACTGCCAGCTGTCTGTCGAGTACCTACTATCCATCTATCACCCCCCTAATACTCAGAGTTTGGTCCCCCTCTTCGAACAAGCAGGTTTCCATCGGGTGCTCAAGTCGGTGTATCGTAGCTCTCAGCAGTACGGGAAACTGCTCGAAACTTACTTTGATGACGAAGAGGATGCCGATGCAGTCTTCAGCTGTATAAGTGACATTCTCAGACCCAGCAAAAACCTTGCCCAGAAGCAGATCAACGATGTGAAAACAATCATCGTAAGCCAAGCCCGCGAACTAGCGGATAGAGATGCATCGCGGACTGCCACCACACTGAAGCAACACGCGCCTGATCTTCTCGAGTCGGTCCTGGAAAAGATCCACGACTCGGATTCCCAGTTCCATTACTTGCAGGCACTCGTCGAGCCTGAACGTGTACAACGTACACAACGCACACAACCTGGGGAGACGGTTGCTATCGACGAAAATCTTCCGTCTGGATTTGTGGAGCGCTACGTCGGCCTCATGTGCACGTATGACAGTGCACATGTAGCAGAGTTCGTCGGCGTGCTCAAGTCAGGCGATCTCCGCCTCGATCCTGTCCTGCCCGCGCTGGAGAGCAGCGGCGTCATCGATGCAGCTGTAATTCTCATGGCGCGCGACGGTCTTGTCAAGGACGCCATGGATCGCTTGGTGAAGCATCTGGGCACGCTCGAGACGGCTCTCTCGGGCCTTGTCGCTGCTGCTGCCGAGACCCCCGACGTAGCCAACACGGAAGAAGCGGTACGCGACTTACTCGAGGACATCCACAAATACGTCAAAGTGGGCATTTGGTTATGCCAGGGTCAGACGCGGGCATCAGACCATGCACCAGCAGACGGCCGCAAGTCGGCCTACGGCGAAGTACGCGAGAGCGACCTTTTGCTCGACGAGCTCCTTTGGCTCGACTTGATCGACGTGGTAGTCAAACTCATTAAAGAGACGTCCACAACCGTCACAGAAACCGCCGCTACCGCTGCAATCGATATAACCCACATCACCACCCACCTGCGCTTCTGCGTCCAGCAAACCTTCTCCGCTCTCCTAGCCTCCACCACGATCCCACCCGCGCGCTCCAAGCCCCCGCAATCGCCATCGACATCCCTAACACTCCACCGCCCACCCCAAACCAACCCCTCGTTCCTCCGCATCCTGCGCTGCTTCCTGACGCGCGCAGCACGCACGTACTCGCCCTCGCTCGCGCACCTGCGCTCCGTGCTGGCCGAGATCTTCGCCGCATATACATTCGAGTCGACACTGCTCGGGCTCGCCAACGCCTTCCTCGAGAAAGAAAGCTTCGTGCACGTCAAGGATATCGCGGCGCGCAGGGGCCGCGGGTGGCGGCCCCGCGGCCAGGTCTGCGAGGGGTGTCGTGCGCGTACGTGGGGGCCTGGTACTGGGGCGCGGGTCTGGGAGGCGTGGGAGAAGAGGGAGGGCGAGAGGGTGCTTAGGAGGGCAGAGGAGAGTGGCGCGGAGAGGAGGGGGAGCGCGAAGGGGAAGGGGCGCAGTTTGGTTGAGGGGGGTGATGAGGCCGAGGAGATGGAGGCTGAGGCGGATAAAGGACCGTTGGTTGTGTTTGCTTGTCGCCATCTTTGGCATAGGGTGTGTGTGGAGAAGAGCGGTGGGGGCGGGAGTGGGGGCGGGCAGAAGTTGACCTGTCCGCTGTGTATATAGCTCGTGAATACCATACGCATTATATACACCCACCTACCGCGTCCAACCTCCCCACCCACGCAATACTCACTCCCACTCCATTTCAACCTTAACCAACAACACCCCCTTCCCCTCCCTGCCCTTCCCATCCCTCACCCGCAACCACCGCAACCCGCTCTTCAACCGATCCAACCTGACACACACCCACGCACACAACACGTCGCGCGCAACCCGCTCATCCAAGACCTTGAGCACCACGAACCCCAGCTCAGGCGTGACGCCCACGACGTCATCAAACCGCAGCACCTCGCTCCCGAAATCAGCATGCATGCCGCCCGTCGCCGTCGCCGTCCGCGCCTCTAGCGGCTCCGGGCGCCGCACGAGCTGCAGCGGGTGCGGCGGCGCGTAGAGGCGCGCAGAGAGGTACGGTGAGAGGGCGGCGGCGTCGTCGGGGGAGGCATCGTCGGGGAACGGCAGGTCCTGCGCTGCAATGGCGTGGATGTGCAGTTTGCGGAGGGTGCGATGGGGGATTTGTGGCTCGGGTGTGGATGTCGTGGGCGGGGGGGCGGAAGGGTGTGCGCCGCGGTAGCCGGGTGGTTTGAGGACGAAGCCCGACGTGCCTGCGAATAGGGCGTCGTTGAGCATTGTGCCGTCGTCGCGCGTTTGCCAGTTCAAAGCGGCGAATTGCACGCCTTTGCGCCAGTGCTGCGTCGGGTCCATGTTGGACGAGTCGACGCGCGTCCCCGCTGGGTAGGTGCGCATCAGGTGGTGCCTGTTGTGGGTGAAGACGGCCGAGGCGGCGGCGTCGTAGACGGTGGCGAGTTTGGGTTCTGAGAGCGAGAAGATGTGCGCTGGGACTGAGGCCGAGGGGTTGAATATCGACTTGAAGGGCAGGCCGCGTGTGTAGACTGCGAGTGCGCTCAGGGCGGGGATGATTTTGGCGGGTTTGGCGTCCTTTTCGGTCGAGTCGACGGAGAAGGCGCTGTCGGCGTCGGACATGGTGGCTTCGCTGGCCGATGTTGGGAGCCATTTCACTTTGATGAGGAGCTTGTTGCGGAGGGCGGAGACGGGCGGGTTGTCGACGTCGTCGTCGAGCTCGGGCGCTGTCACGAGGAGCGAGCCCCATGTTTCTTTCATGATGTTGACCATGAGCTGCTGCTGGGCCGGCGAGCAGTGGACTTCGAGGCTCACGACGACAGGGAGGTCGCTCGTTGTGAAGGCGTGCTCTTTGACTGCTTCGCAGACGTCGCGGAACGGAATCTCCTTTGTGAGAGTGTGGCCGTGGAGAACGACGGGCTCGCACGCAATGTAGTGCGCGATTCTGGCTTTGATGTCTACGGCGTCTGCCTTGCCTTTTTCGTTCAGGCAGTTGTCCATGACCCACATGCCCGCCTTCAGCGCCATGCGCTGCGCAAAGGTCAGTTTCCTCGGGGCACCGGCATCTTCGTCTGCCACGTCTTGCATGTGCTCTGTGCCGTTCCACACATCGATTTCGATACACCTACAGCCCTTCAAAAGCACTTCCTTGTACATGTCGACGTCAGAGTCGCTGGAAAGCTGGTCACCGGTGAGGTAGGTGTTGTGGCTCGAGCTAACAAAGTAGTTGCTCAGTGGCCAGGACATGTCGTTCTGTGGGGCTGGTGGCAGCGTGCCGTCGGCTTGGGGGGAGGCCATGTACCGAAGGAACGAGGGCAGGTCCATCTTGTCATGGAGGAGGTTGTCGCGGATGTCATCTTTTTGATTGTACTTGAAGAATGCAAGAGTCTGCTCCTCGTCCCACTCGTTGTTTGAGTTTGCATACTCGTTGAAAATGCGGTGGAGAGGAATCCAGAGCGATTCATGAAACCGGTGGTATTGGAGTTGTTGTGAGCTGGACGTGCTAGGCATTGTGGCGGTGTGGCTGGTGAGGAGGTAGGGCTGAGGCTTGCCTGGCTTTTATTCACGGGTTTGTATCAGTACCTAGTCCTTTGGGAGATTCTCGGAAAGAGATTTAGAGAGAAAAGAGCCTAGCCATGCCGCTCAGCCACAGGTTTGAGTTGCATAATACGAGCTGGTGCCGGCTGCCGGGGGTGCCGCGGGTGCCGGAAGACCCGCCATGGTATCGTCGACAGAATTGGGGCTTAGTATGGATTAGCAAACTATACGTAGCATTTGATACGGCAATAGCGGTCCAGTTGGCCATATAAAAAACAGGGCGTTGATGCAAGTTCCTTCAACGAATTGGCGGCTGTGATGTAAGTAGAGCATGTCCCACGTCGTTGTAAGAATGTCTCAAAGCTGTGTCACGACAGGATGCCGAGGACATTCCCACTACAGCTCCTTGCTTCGAGATGCCAGTCCGCGAAAGCCCTCTGCCACGGTGCCGAACCGTTTGCACAGGCCCACCTGAGACCAGCGAGTCCAGCATCCAAGTCGGAGGTTGTTTGATTGTTGTGGCTGATCTTTTTCTAAGCAAAGACCAATGGCGGTTATGTAATCCTCATGCGGCTGCAGTTGCCTGTCTGGGAAATGCGTACAGGAACCAACAGCCAATGAGGGCTGCTTATGTACGCGCTGCTTACGTACTCATCGCAATCAATCGCTTCATTCCAATCGATAGGCAACTAATGGTCGATGGTGGAGTCGTGCGTGTTGCTGGACCTCGGTGCGCCTTTATAACCATGCCAGCTGCTGCCGCGGGCACCCAGTTCCCGCAACCGGAGGCTACAGAGCACCATGAGCGAGTCCGCGCCTACGAGATTGCTGCGTACGTCGCATCCTGTCACTGCCCCTCTGCGCCTCTAACGCCGCGCCCTCCAGGTACCTCTCAGCAGCGTCTTTTCCCTTCGACATCGCTCCGGGCCCACCGATCAACCCTGTCCCCAGCAACGACCTGACGCTGAACGCACTCGTCCAGCATGGCGCTCACACGATGCAATGCGACCGCGCATTCCTCTCCCTCATAGACAACCGCAGCCAGTACATCTGCGCCGAGATGACTAGACAACAACCACTCGCCTTCCAAAACCCAGACAGACCTCTCTTGCTGGGAACTTCGAGGATCCCCCTCGAGTGGGGCGTCTGCCCATACACAATGTCGGTTTTCCACGGCAACATGGACGCCTTCCCCCCTAACCCCTCCATTGTGGCCGATCCGTCTTTCTTCTATATCAAGGACTTTCGCGAGATCCCTTCGTTTGCAGTGCGGCCCTATGTCGCGGGATACCCGAAAATGGTCTCATATATCGAAGTCCCTTTGCGTTCTCTCTCTGGACACATTTTGGGTAGTTACTGCGTCGTCGACGACCGACCACGGGACTTCCTGGCGCCCGCCTCTCTGGAACAGATACGCGAAGCTGCCTTGGCCATCAGCTCTTACTTGAACCTGAAACGGGCAGAATTGAGCACGGTCCGATCCGTTCGAATGATGGATGGGCTCAACCAGTTTATAGCGTCAGAGAAATCTGTCTCTTCATTGAAGCACAAAGATGCCGAATCCGGCAATGGTCCACCCGGACCGTTCGACCTTGGTCTTTTTCGTAGTCCTTCCGACTCTGGTCCAGACCAAGCAGAAAACTATGAACCTTCCTCGCAACTGCCTCACAGCTCGCATGCTTTTCCGGGCCAACCTGGAGACGACGAACAACGTCCACTTGGTTCTCATACACCCTTGGAGACTGAAACAACTAGTTCCGTGAGTCCTACGCCTGGTCTCTCAAACGATACAAATTCCATGGGAATTCGACATGATTCGGTCGTTAGAAACCACAAAGACACACCACACCTCGCAGCTTCACAAAAACAGCGTGAACCAGAATCTGACAAACCAAAGGCTTCATCTCCAGCTGGGCATCTCTTCGCAAGAGCAGCAAAAACTATCGGTTTTGCATTGGATGTAGACGGTTTGGTATTCTTCGACACAGCCAGATCAAGTGCTCTACGCTCCGAAGATTACGAGTCGCCCTTACCTACTACGCGGAATCGCACCACGTCAATTCCATATGCTAATGACATGGCGTCTAACATTCTTTCCGAGTACCGGAGCGACAGTCGTGTTGGGACGCAACTGGTTAGCACGCCTAGCCAGTCATTGATCCAACGTTTGACTGCCAGGTATCCCCAGGGACATGTTTTTGTCGCAGACGAATATGGCGTCATGAATTATGATGCCGGCCACGAAGACGCTGAACAGCAGGCGGTAAACAGCTCTGCCATAGACAACGATCAAAAAGAGATACTGGAATGTATACCGGAACCTCGCTATGCCATATTCTTACCACTTTGGCACTACCAACGAGAGTCGTGTTTTGCGACATGTCTTGTTTGGGTGTCTGACACAGCAAAGTCCCTGGATTCTGGAGACGTAAACTCCTTGACAGCATTTGGAAACTCATTGATGGTTGAGATTCTCCGCTTAGAAGCGTTAGCCAATGCTCAGTCCAAATCCGATTTTATTTCCTCCATTAGCCACGAACTGCGGAGTCCCCTACATGGCATCATGGCTACAACAGAACTCATGCAAGAGACAACCGATGACAAAGATTTACTCTCTATGATGGACATGATCGAGTCTTGCACTTCCACCCTTCTCGACACTTTCGATCATCTTCTGGAGTTCTCTCGGATAAACAGTCGTGCACAGGATGTGAGCCGAGAGCACTCGGATTCAGGCAATGAAAGTTCGACTCGAGCTAAGAGAGATAATTTGGACCTGGCGGACCTGCTTGAGGACATGGTTGAACTCGTGTCATTGGGGCACTCCCATTCTTCGCAAATGAATTCGAAATTCAAGGTGGGCCAGCAACATGGACTGTCAAGTACAGAGCCCCTTCGTCCGCTCAATAATGTTCTCATCACCACCCATATCGAGACAAGCTGCGACTGGAAGCTGCCTCTCGACGTAGGGGCGTGGAAGCGAATGATCCTTAATCTCTTCAGCAATGCTCTCAAGTATACCGACTCGGGCTTCATAGACATCGAGTTGAAGATGACAAGACCCGATAGTGGATCTCGGTATATGACCTTTTCCGTCACCGATACGGGTATAGGCATGAGCCGCGAATTCGCCAAATACCACATCTTTACTGCTTTCATGCAAGAGAACAATCTCTCGCCGGGCACGGGATTGGGTCTGAGCCTAGTTAAGAGTATCGTTGACTCGCTAGGTGGCATGATAACTGTTCAGAGTCGTCAGCATGAGGGAAGCCGGTTCACTATCGACATTCCTGTTGACGAAGGTCCCGAGACATCAGGTGTTCCTAGCGAGGAGAGGCTATCTACTGCATGTGACACATTACGGGGCCTGTCTCTCAGTCTCGTTAGCCTGTCTTTCCCTCCTCCTAAATCAATGCCATCTCAAGATGTACCACTGATCGTATGTCCTATGGATGTCCTCCAAAAATCGGTCCGCAACATATGCCAGAAACTTCTGGATATGACCGTTCTCGAACCAGTACCAGACACTATTCCAGAAACGGACATAGTCATACTCGATACACTTGCAATCGCATCGACAGAACGGGTCAACTGGACACAATTCTTTTCCGACATTTTCTCGGGTCGACAAGTACCCGCTGTAGTTGTACTGGGACCCAAGATTGAGATGTCAGAACAATACCCCGGCATGGAAAACATCATATATACCAATTCTCCTGTCACTGGAAAGAAGCTTACAGCTGCTTTACTTGCAGCTCGAAAGATTAGAGATGCTTCCCCAAACTCAGACGTGCAGCACCTGTCTGAGAGGTTGAAGACGGTAGCCCTGCAAGACGGGATTTCGAAAGCCGCCCTGAAATCCACCTCAAAGGAAGATGGCAGTCCCTTGTCTAAAAGTCTGTCATTCGAGCAGCCGCTAAATCATATCCTGCGAGACGTGCCGCGCTCCAAAGCTGGTTCTGCGTCTACTATCTCATCGCGTTTCAATCGATTTCTCCTGGTCGACGACAACCCAATCAATCTCCGAGTCCTCGCTGCTTTCATCGGGCGCTTAAAGCGGCCTTTCTCATTCGCTTCAGACGGCGCAGAGGCCGTGCAACTCTATCGCGACGCATGGCTACGTGACGGCGCCCCATATGATTGCATCTTCATGGACATCAGCATGCCAATCATGGATGGTTTTGAAGCCATCACAGAGATCCGACGATTCGAACAGCAAATTTCAGATACACAGGCAGATGTGTCGCATGGATCTCTGCCCCGCTCGTATATTTTGGCACTTACGGGACTGGGCAGTGGAGAGGCCCGGAGAGCTGCGAGAGACTCTGGTGTTGATGGGTTCCTGTTGAAGCCGGTGAAATTCAAGGATATCATGCCGTTGCTCTAGTGGAGCGTGAGCTGGACTTTACAATCTCCGACACCCTCAACTTTCGGTTCCGAGTGAGAGACTTTGTCTTTACGAGTCTGCAGCAGCGCCGCTCAGCGATTACTCGAAGATTGAATCTCGTGTCCATTTGACAGCTTACGTTCATCTATCTGTCAAAGTAGAGAGCCACCTACCCGATCATGGCTCTAACGAGATCATCACTTTAGGACGTGATGACCGGCACACGTTGGTGGAGGGGAAAGGTGATCCATGAGAACAGCGAACAAGAAATTATCAACGATGCTAACCTCAAACGCAATTAACCGAGCATTGCGGACGTCACCCCATCTTAGTACGCGGAATCCGTCAATAGTTGACGCTCAAAGAGCATTGGGTCGTATTGCCAATCAAAGCTACGAAGTCAAATATGTGAATAGAAGAGGAATATTTACAGAATCGCACTGGTGAGCACCATGCCGCAGAGGCTACCTGGACAGCAAACTGACGAGCCGACACGGAACCTAGATGCCGAACCACTTCATGTCGTCGTCGTCGTGGACAGGGACGGTGTGGCCGACACCCTGCGCAGTGACACCAACAACCTTTGTTCCGTCACCGTAGATGATCTGCGTGTACCCGTTCTGGGGCGAGTTGGTGACGTTACGGCTGAACTGCACACCGTGGATACCGGACCACTCCTTCAGCTGCTCGTTGAGGTTGGGCCAGTTGACGAAGAAGTCGGCAAGGCCGTGGTAGGTCTTGATCTTGGGGTACTTTCCACTGTAGCCCGGGTACATGGCCTTGACCTGGGCGACCCACTCGGCCTGCGACTTGACGACCTGGCCGTTGGCGCAGCGCGGGTCGGCGGTGCTGGGGCTCGCACCGGGGCTACCGGCAAGACAGCCGGCTGCAACGCCTGAGTAGCATGTCGCGGCGGCGAAGACGTCGGGGTACGTGGCCATCATGACGTTGGTCATCATGCAGCCGGAGCTGGAGCCCGTGACGAAAATCTTGCTCGTGTCGGCGTTGAACTGCGTCGTTGCCCACTTGATCATCTGGTTGAGGCCTTGGTTGTCGCCGCCCTTGTCGCGAGAGAGGCCCTTGGCTGTGTTGACCTCCCAGCAGTTGTTGTCGCGCTTGGACGACGGGTAGATGGTGATGAAGCCCTTTTGCTCTGAGAGCTGGCCGTACTTAGTCTGCTGGGCGTATCCCTCGCCAGAGCCGCCGCAAGGGTGCAGCTGGATGGTTGTCAGTCTTGGCCTTTGAGATGCAACGCGCTTGGACTTACAGCAAGGATGATGGCGGGCTTCTGGGCCACCTTCTGAGGAACATACATGTTCATCTGGAGGTTTGTCGGGTTGGGTCCGAAGTCATTGACGCGCGAGAATCCGGCATTGACAGTTGTTGCGAGAGCAGCAAGGCCGCCGAAGACAGTGGATGAGATGTGCATGGTGGGCCGAGTAGGTAGTCAGTGTGGATGAAGAGACAACTTCGGGGGAGATGACGCTGTATCTTTATATCCAGCGCGACCGCGAGGTCTGCGTCATTGCCTCACGTCAGTGTTTGAAACAAGCACTTGATTAATTCTGCCCTCGCAGAGGGGACACACGAATCCAGGTTCCACGAGCCCATAACAGTCGTCCACGCACTGTTCTTGAAACAATACGCATTGCCCTAAACCCGAACCAGCGCTTAGCACGCTCGAGTATAGCACGCGGCCGCCGGGGTAGTAAAATTGCACCGGGGAACATGTGGGGTTGGCAGGGATGCCGTCCATCTGCCGCCCGCACGCCAACTACCGACTCGAGTTTCCGGGCCTCACAAGACGAGGTCCAGCATAGATTAGATGCACCGTTTAGGCCAACCTTCTCCTCTTTGCTTCATCTCGCGCACCTGCGACGTCCGCGAGGGTAAATGCTCGACACTATGGGAAAGGCCGTGGTTCTTTTCGTTGTCGGTCTGGTGAAGTGGACCCGGCTTTTATCCTGTATGATCGCCCAAACGGAAATTAATACGAAATTGGCCGAGCGGCCGCTAAAACTTGGTACCGAAGAGGTACGCGGAGCGTTAAAGGAGTACGCTGTGGCGGTGTCAATGTGATAACGGCGTGTGTGGACGCCTGCAACGGCTGTCATGCAGCCTGCCGCGCGGGTGTAGGTATTTTAGCCTAAGTTTGTAGTTTGTTGTGAGGGTGATGCCGGCAGTTGGTTGTTGTAGTTCGGTACTTGATGTTGATGGGATGGGGCTGTGGTATTGGAAGTGCGGCGGAAAAGCAATGTGAGATGGGTGTCAGAGGTGTGCGAGTAATGGGAAATAGGACCGGATTGCTCGTCGTATGGTGTCGAAACGGGAGTTGTAATGTGCTAAAAGCAACGCTGAAGTGTAAATGCTGCCGCCCAACTAGCATTACGTAATGCTAGAGCAAAGCGTTAGCATAGTTACCTAGATAGTGACTCCTTGATCACGAACATGACAGCGTGAAGGCTGGAGGGGCTCGGTCATTTTTGTGTTGGTGGTAGAGGAGTACACTGTAACCTCCCGTGGAGGTGTTTGAGCTATCGTGCTGTGTATGCTCTGGTCAACAGAATATTTAACTGCGGAGGTATTTAGTTCTTCGGTGTGGCAGTATAGTATATTGATACGTGGAGGCGTTCATTGATTTCTGCTCTGTAGACATGTTACAAAAGTATACTGCAGAGGAATCTGTTGATACGGCAAAGGTATGAGTGATGAACCAACTATAGTCGTTGCAACGATTGGGTAGGTAGAAGATTGATTGCTTCAGATCTGTCGTGGAGGCAGATTTTGTAGGTCGACGGGTGTAACCAACCCTAGTCCCGGTTGTGGTCGGTCTGTCATTTCTGTCGATCAACCTTCGTGGGTTTGATCCCTTATAATCCCGACACCTTCTACATAACTTTCGTTTCAATCTGCTAGTTAGCTTCATTATACAATGTGTCTCAAGAATTTTGTCACCTTGGGGTGGTGCTTTTCGATCCGCTCCAACGCGCCTGACCCCGATTAATAATACATGCTAAGCATCCACAAGAATATACAGTCGCTGAGAAAACTGCCATCTAGAGTCATCTCATTTGTGAGCTGAGGTTCAGTTGGTTGAGGGCGATCAGCACCGCTCGACAGATCGCCCTAAGGAAGAAGATCCGGTTGCACGGTACGCAACCAACTCCAACCAACTAGACGACAAATATAATGGAATGTTGGCTCAGACCAAGCTTAAAAGAAACAAGTGAGATGACCGTTCCCCTCTCTTTAACAAGCTGTGAAGCCATACAACTAATTCTGCTGTAACACCACTGTCAGTAGCATATTAACGTAAGAAGGTAGTTATCCAACTAATTCTTTTTCACTCTACTTGCACAGAAAGTATCGGATATCATGTTCTGGAAGTACTCAGTCTCTATTACGCAAAAGTCCCATTAGCTTGTACAAGTAGTGAAACCTATTCAGTGAGGAAATATAAATTCGTTTTATATAGTTATACAGCGACAACTCAAGATAGATTAGGCGCGTTTGCATCAACAATACAGCTGAAGATTAGCACTATCTGCGAATGACAAAGGAAACCTCCCCGGCAGAACCCGGAGACCTAAATCAGAAAGACAGCGAAAGAAACACCTTATTCGAGTATCAAACTCTGATCTAATCGTCGTCTCCAGGGTTACTTAGCAGACTTGGAGGCGCAGGTAGAAGAGTGTATCCCGCGAGCAAAGGCAGATACTGTGCTGGGTACGGGACCGTGTGTCGCCCGATGTGCAAACCATCCTGGAACAGACCGACATACGTCCTATCCGAAAGGAAGCCCGTGAATGCATTCAGTCGAGGGGACAGGTAAGCGTTGTTGACCTGCACAACGCCGGATGAGTAGAAGGTCCAGTAGTATACGCGGTCGTTGATGACACCGCTCAGAATGATCTTGGCGTTAGGAGTCCTGACTGGCCCAGGAATAGCGTTGGTCGGAGGCAGACCACCGTTGAGCAGACCTGGAACTGATCCCACGGGGTTTGCTGGAAGTGTGGGAGTCGGTACTGTGCCCGGCAACAAAGGATTGAGAAGTCCGCCTAGAGGATTTGTAACCGACGGTGCACCGGCGTTTGGCACGCCTGGGAGACCCGTTGGTAGTCCGGGCAGCCCTGAACCAGGGCTCGGAAGCCCACCAGCTCCAGGAAGGAGGTTCGTTGGCGCTGGAAGAATTGGAAGACCACCGGTTGGAAGACCGCCGTTAGGAAGTCCCGGAAGGCCTGTTGGAAGTCCTGGCAGGCCACCCGTGGGGAGTCCACCATTAGGCAGTCCACCAGTCGGGAGTCCAGGTAGACCGCCGGTTGGGAGTCCACCGTTAGGAACTCCACCGCTCGGCACGCCCGGAAGTCCTGTCGGTAATCCTGGAAGCCCTGGAAGCCCGCCAGCTCCAGGAAGGAGGTTCGTGGGCGCGGGAAGATTCGGAAGAGCGCCAATTGGAAGTCCACCGTTTGGAAGCCCAGGTGAGTTCCCTAAGCTTGGCAAAGATGGCAAGCCGGGAGCAGGCGACGGAAGTCCTGGCAACGAGGGGAGCCCGTTACCTGCATTTGGTAGAGACGGGGATCCTGGCAACGAAGGAAGTCCACTGCCTAATTCCGGTAGTGTCGGTGAGCCGGGCAACGAGGGAAGTCCATTACCCGCGTTCGGTAGAGATGGAAGTCCAGGTAAAGACGGGAGCCCGTTACCTGCGTTCGGTAGAGATGGCGAGCCAGGCGACGGTAGCGCTGGAAGTCCAGGGATGGCTCCAGGAATTCCGCCCAAGTTGGGTAGCGATGGCGCATTCGGTGCAAGTGATGGGAGCGGCGGAAGTCCACTGCCAAGGTTTGGTAGCGACGGGAGCGAGGGCGAATTTGGCGCAAGGGGTGGAAGTCCAGGTAGCGAGGGTAGTGATGGTGAGTTTGGTGCAAGCGGTGGAAGTCCAGGCAATGGAAGTCCAGTAACGGCGGGGCCGTTAGGACCGGGAAGAAGGTCTGTAAACGCCGGGAATTCAGGGAACCCTGAGTCCGGGTTGAAGGGTATGAAATCTGTAGGAGAGACCCCACCGGGTACGTTCTGTGCGTTGAAACCAGGAATATTTGTTACTACCGGGAGCCCCGGAAGCCCTGCAGGTCCAGGAATGGCACCTGTGATGGCGGGAAGTGGGTTTAGTAAGCCGCTGGGCAGACCAGTGGGCAGTACCCCTTGGGGTCCCGCACCCAATACTGGAGTTGGCAGTACGGGCTGTAATAGCCCAGGCAAGGGACCTGGTAAGTTGTTTGGCAAACTGGTTGGTAATATCCCAGGGAGATTGCTGATGAGATTTGTTGGCACACCAGAGGGCAATAGGCCTGGGGCAATGTTGGAGAGGGAAGGCGGCAAGACTGGGGGCAATACGCCGGGTACGCCGTTAAGCGCTGATTGCAGAGGGTTTTGGGGGCCACTGGGATTACTCCCTGCGGGATTCAGGGGGTTTGGGAGTCCAGGAAGCCCGGTAGCGGCAGGGAGACCATTGGCGCCTGTGGGTAGTCCTGGCAGTCCTGGCAGTCCTGGTAGGCCTGTTGGCAGCGCAGGAAGACCACCAGCGTTAGGAAGACCGGTCGGTAGGCTAGGTAAAGTTGGGAGACCTGTCGGAAGAGCAGGGATGCCCGGAAGAGTGGGGATACCACCAGCATTGGGGAGCCCGTTCGGGCCTGTCGGTAAGCCTGGCAGACTTGGAAGACCGCCAGCGTTAGGGAGGCCATTGGCCCCCGTTGGCAGTGGTAGGCCATTCAGACCTGTCGGTAATGCCGGAAGACCGTTTGCGCCCGTCGGTAGACCTGGCAGAACTGGGAGGCCATTGGCACCTGTTGGTAG